>JAEMWC010000374.1:352500-575000 GCA_016490735.1 Pachyseris speciosa
GCTTTCGTTTCATTGACCTTCTCTTTGGCCAATCGCTTACGGCTCCAGCAGTTTTGTTTTCGTACAATCACAACACCACCTTCTCCACAAACGTTTGCTCACAAAGTGTTTCTGCTACGTGATTCAAAGACAGACCATGTTGTCTCCACAAAAAAAAAACCCTCCACCTCAACAAAATTGAAAATGACCTTATCATAATAACTACGCGATTATACCTAATCCCAACGACAATCGAACATGGCCGTGAAACTGACACGAAATGAACAGGACTATTGTCATGAAAACATTTTATTTGATTGACGTCCACCAAAACTTAGTTTTCGAAAATGAGAAAAAAAAATCGTTGGAGGGCGCATGTGACTGCCCAACCGCTGTAACAAACTGACATAGATGTTTTATGTTTCTGTCATTTTATTTATCTTAAATAATTGTGTTATGACATTGTCAAAGTTGCTGTGGATCATAGCAGCCTTTGTCAATACTATGGTGCAATTATTTATGATCAGTAAGAGGTTAGACATGTCATATTGTGATGTATTTTTTTTGTTTTGTTGTTGTTGCTGTTTGTTTGTTTGTTTCTTTGCTTTTTTTTGCAAAATAATACCAGAATTGTCAATTAGGCAATGCACATCCAGATGTTAAAGGGGACCTCTGCTCTTACAACAAATTGAGCCTAAACTGTTGGAAATAATTACTAATTTCCAAAATTTAGTTTATAACGTGGGAATAGCATTTCAAGTGCAAAAAAATTGGGTATCATTAACGCCTTTTTTTCAGTTTTAAATTTCCCGGGCTCCGCCATTTTTGTTTTTGTGACGTCAATGCGTTGCAGCTATTGTCAGGGAGTAAATGAAGCAGAAAATCGTTTGTGTTAAACAATTGGGCAACGCAGTGACGTCATTAAATCCAAAATGGCCGCGCCCTTGAAATTTAAAATATATAGGACGTTTAAGGGGCTATGTCACGAGTGTTTGGTATCAATTTAACAAGCCACAGGGGATATGTGTACTGATGAAAACTCACAATAGCACTCCAGTTCCACTCCTTAGCTTGGATGGCCAGGATGGAAACGGATTGCAATTTGAAAAAAGTGGGCCGCTGTTCTTCAACTTTCAGCTGTCCTGTTTGGCAAGAACCATTATAAACCGATTATATAATGAACAAATCAGTGCACGCGCTCTGGTTGGTCAATCAGATATGGTTTCGCGCGTCTTCTGAATTATTATACAAAAACAATATACCACAAGTTTCTATGGCTCGTAGGTATTATAAATTAAACCACTTGGGATGTTAGAAGAGCATTCGAAGACTCCGCAAATCACTCGCCTGCGGCTCGTTATTTACGAATTCTTCGAGGGTTCTTCCAACATCCCGCGTGGTTTATCAGCCTATAAACCATAGAAACGTGTGGTATATTGCTTAATTATGCGTGGATCTTCTTTAAAAAATTAACTTTTTATAGACTTTCTGTTGGAGATCCAAGACTAAATGTTTTTAGTAATGAATTTACCCGAATTTTGCCCCAAAGTCCGACAAATAACCGTGACATATAGCCCCTTTAAGTCCATTCGGTTGACTCTATACCTGATTGTTCTAGTTTATGCCACTGATTAAGCGAACGGAAAAGATCCTCCAGATTAGCACCGTAATTGGATGAGGTGATTATTCGAGCAGAGCCGTTTTTTTAATTTTTTAAGTTTCAACGAAAGGCCTTTATTACAATTTCCCCAAACTGCGCTGCAATAATTAAAGTAAGGCTGTACAAGAGCGCGATAAATGGTAAGGAGAGTTTCGCGAGGAACTAAGCTTCTGACACGGTTGATAGCGCGAATTCTGGAAGCAACGTTTTTGGAAATCGTCTGAATATGCTCACTCCAGTTCATATATATTAACACTCCAGTTCATATATATTAACACTTTACGTTTTCTCTAACCAACAACGTTCCATTTCGCTTGGTTGAAGGTGGCATTCCAACTACATGTTTTGACCCAGCAGCCTCCACATTGAAATGCCTTTTTTCTTCTCTTCTACTTTTCTTTTACAGGAAGCTCAGGGTATCAAGAGAATTGTGGAGTCCATGTAAAAGTGGAACAATAATTTACAGGCCGTGATAAGGCAAGGAAAAGCTTGTGTGGACGAAGTTTATGACTCCGCGCTAGAATGGCTATGTTAAGGAATTTATGGCCATTATTTTCGTTTACCATTAATACAAAAGCGTCTTTTATATTTAACAAAGATAATACTGTCCTTTAATGGGTGCATTTAAAAGTTCTACTGATCTGCTTGATCTCAAATGTAACGTGACTCGCTGGTGAAATTGTATGCGCTCTTTGAAAACAAAGTTCTTATGTCTGGCGTGCGTTTGTTAATACGCCCGAAAACATATCGCGTCCAAGAAAACTATTCTGTGTGGCTTTGCAGCGAAAAATACCGCGAAGTTCAAAAGTCAAGAAAAGTTTTTTTAGTCGCAGTTTTATTTTTAAAGTAAAATTTTGTAAAATATTAAGCACAAGAATATACATTAAAACTGACTGGAAAAGGCTGGGGCCAGCAGTAACAAACCTCACTGTGTTTTAACAGTCTTGCCCTGCGTTATTCGTCTGCGTTGTTAGAGAGCTTAAGCAACGACGACGGCAACGAAAACGTCACTTCAAATACAAGTTCATTTTACTGTGAATCCGTTGTGGTTACTGTATTCCTCCTCGTTCAACTCGTACTAAGTGGGCAAACAACTTGATCTGAACAGAGAATTTAACGGTTAAATTTTCAACTTCCGTCAACTGCCATAGGGCGCGTTTAGGGCAACTAAACTGGAAAAATATTTTTGGGATTCCATTGTCGCGAAGACATATTTCAGGGGCACCCAACGAGGCAAATCAACCACTTAAATACCTTATTGTTTTTGAAGTCTGTTTAAAGTGATGTTTTCGCTAGCCATCAAAATTTGATATATTCGGATTCCTTAGCTGAAATTGTAATTGCAGAATATGTTACGGAACAAAATTTTCCTTTGAGAAAATGCTAGCTGATATTAACTTTCCACGAACTTTCTAGGGCTATTGTCTTTCCGAAAATACTAGCTGACGTTTTTGAATGTCAAAAACAGCAAATGCTACCTTTCCGAAAACCTCAGGGGCTATGATCTCCCCATTGTGAATCTCTTAGGCCACGTTTCAGTCACGAATTAAATGCGAGTGCACTCTTTAATCGATGCCGAAAGCCTAAGGCGAATTACCCTCCACCGAGCAGATATCTACCAAAACATGTCGTTGGGTGCCCCTGATATTATGAGCTTTCTTTAGTGTTGCTAAAATATATTATAACGAGGTTTGGAGATCAAGTCGAAGGCGTGGTCCTAATCTCTTAATACCCGATATCCCTTGTCAACCAGCTTTTTTACAAAGAAGTTCAACTCTGTTCTGTTTACTTAATGAAGTTGTCGCGTGCTTCAATCACCAATTTACATCGAATACACAATACTTGCCTTGCTAACGAGCGAATCTCCAAGTACGGCACTCCATTTAATTGCTGTTTTTGATTTAGACATGGCTTCGAGTTCGTACAGGATTCGTAGACTAACAACAAACCGACAGAAAATGTCCGCCGAAAACGATAGCTTTTTCAGCGTAAGCCGTGGTCCAGTAACGCCGAGGAAACGTGACGCTTCACAGTTTGAGGATTACAGACAAAGAGCACTGATTCAAAGAATGAAGGACGCCTTTCGCACGATCTCGTTTCGCTCGGAACCGACAATTGGAGAGGAATATCTCGTGCGAGAAAGCGATCCTCAAAGATCGAGGGAATGTACAGGTCAAACTCCGAAACCGAACGATTATCGTAAGATGAACAAGAAAGGTGAAGAACTGGTTCAAAATCTTGTCCCAGAGTGCTACGAGCATATTCAGAATTTCCACCACTATCGAAGCGACATGGCAAGGCTGAACTCTGGCTTCAAGGTCGTTTACCTCTCAGGAAATGAAAGGAAAGGAAACAGTGAGAAGGAACGTCGACGAGTGTACGGACAAAAGTCAAGAAGTCCAACCTCGAGCGCTTCTTTGAAAGGACATTTTAAAATGCTACCAGGCAGTAAAATTAGATCAACAAGAATAGCAAGTATGGTTTCTAAGAAGGCCGTTACAGCATCAGAAATATGCAGACACAAGGACACTGGGAACGCTGTCGAAAATGGCAAAGTAAAAGTTCATTACTCTAGGGAAAGAGTACCTGAAAAAGATCCACAGAGAACTGTTGCAAATCCCACTGAAACAAGTCTTAATATTCAGGATAAACAGGAATTAAGAAGTCAGCCGGATCTGAGTGAATTAAATGTAAACAATGCTAATGAACTGCCTCATTTTAAACTAGGAAAAGAACCCGCAAACCCTGTGGAAAGCCATCCGAGTTCTCCCAGCCTTGCAAGTGATATATCGGGTCTAAAACCTCCCATGACCACCCCGGACGACATTTCTCGGGAATCGTCTATTCGAACGCTTGTTTTTGAAGGAGAAGAAGATCTTGATAGTCGTAAAGCAGACCGCATATCATCGCTACAAAATACTCCACATGGAGATTCAAATCACACTCATTACCTAGCACCGTTCCAATCGAGGTTTCCACATCTGAAAGTGAGACCCAACTCCAGCTCTTGTCCTTCTCGTAAGAGAAGGAATGGAGAAGCGACAATCCCGTCATGGCAGCAATACAGGATTCTGTGCGATGCTTTCCGACCTGACATCTCACTTGAGCGTGTACTGTACCAGAAAAACTACCTCAATGGATATAAGAGGCCAAAGTTTGCAACCGCGACAGAACTGGAATATTACATCAATGTTGTGTGCGGAGCTGATAGTAATTCTGCACTTCATTTGTCATGACTTGCTCAGACAGGTTTTTACCTCCGTCGGTGATTTTGCTTTGTTGTGCTCAAAACTGCTCAAAATAGCTGTTTTACTACCTACACCTAACAGATGAAAGTACTTTTAGGGCAAAGCTTTTAAACCAAACTTTTAAATCAAGCTTAAGGACTATTTTTTTTAAATATTGCTCTCAAAAATTAATTTTAATCTAAATTTTATTTTTTAATTAATTTTTTTTACTATCGTGTGAATATTTTGTAAAGCGCATAGAGCTGCTGTATATGCGCTACATAAAAATGTTTATTATTATTACTATTATTATTATTATTATTATTATTATTAAAGAGAGGAAAGAAAGAGAAAAAGGATCACATTCAGTTGTGAGTTGTTTTTTCTTTCGACACGTGAAAAACCTAAGAAAATTGGTAACCAAGAAAAGTAATCGATAACACAACTGTGGCCATATATTAAGATTTTCTCCCGTACACGTTATTTCACTATTCAAAATGACTCTACGTATCTGTGATCCTGCCTCTTACTCCAAAAAACGAAATGCTTTCAGCTTATGTTGTGGTTTTCTTAACCCTTAATCTGCTAAAATTCTGCAAAGGCGCGCAAAGTTATGCTCCAAGTACATTTTTGTTGAACATAACGTCACTGTGCAGCCAAAGCACTGAAAAGGACGTTTTATGTACCTCGGCTGAGAATTACCCATAGGTTATCAGCCCTTATCCTATTCATTTACTCCTAAATAAGTCTTCCCAATAAATGATAGACGTTAACACCCGTTTTAGCATATAACCTTTCTTTTAATCTCTGAACTTGTTTATATAGATTAACCTTTAGTTCCGAACTTAAACGGGGCGCTATATTCTTTAAATACTTATTTCAAATTTTGGTTTGAATATTAAGTGTTGGGATTTGATTTCAACTGCTCGTTTGTGTGATTGCTTTAAAGGGAACCTCCACTCTTACAACAAATTCACGCTAAAGTTTTGGAAATAATCACTAGCTTCCTGCTTTTGTTTTGAAACGTGGATTTAACATTTAAATGTACAAAAAATCCATATCATCTTCGCCTATTTTCGCTGTCAAATTTCCCGGGCCATTTTGTATTTGATGACGTGTAATGGTTGCAGCTATCATCAGGAAGCAAATGAAGCAGAAAATCCACGTCATCAAATTCAACATGGCCCCGTTCGGGAAATTTAAAAGCGAAAATAGGCGATGATGACAACCATTTTTTGGTACACTTAAATGTTATATCCACGTTTTGAAATCTATCAATTATTGCCTACAATTTAGTGTCAATTTGTTGTAAGAGTGGAGGTTCCCTTTAATGAACATTACTGGGTAGTTTTTCGACGTGGTGCTCTTTCCTAATAAACGTTTTCTTACACAAACCGTATAAAGTAAAGAAATATACCCCCCCCCCCCCTTAATTTTTATCCTGATATGACCGGGCTTAAACTCTCTCCGCACTCTTTTCTTAACGTTGTAAATACTAAAAGTGTATTCCCCGCGCCACGTCACGTGGTGTTCCTGATTCTTAGGACAATTTGGATCCCCTAAGACCATGCATGCGTTTCTCAAAACTCCGAAAAACATTTCGGCTCGAGAAGTATTTTTCAAGTCGGTTTTCTGTTGATTGGTAAGAGCTTTTTGGCAAACTAGCGAAACGTATTTCTCAATTATATCGCATGCTTTCTCAAAAGGTTATTAAAAAGTGTTTCAAATAGATTTTCTGGTAACGATCTTAGTGCACGGAAAATAGTTTTTCGGGCTCGAAATGTTTTGGGGAGTTTTGAGAAACGTGCACCTGGATCTGATTCCTCATTACTAGTATAGCAGTAGATCCAAATTTAAGGTCATGAGAATAAAGATTGCTTGCGTTGAAGCTTACACAACTTCTCGCGACTTGGACTACAAGAAATAAGGGTTGAACAGTGGAGAGAATATGAAAGTTGATATCGAATTTAAAGGGGTTAAGTGTGATGATTCAAGAGATAGATTGTAATTCGTATTGTAAAGTGTTTTTATCATTGCTGTTATACAAAATGCGTTACGAATTGTTTTCGGGTTTGGCATGTCAGCCTTTAAAAAGGCAATTTTTAGGTTTTTCAAGCAAGCAGCTGATTAAAGAAAATGACAAAAGAGAGATTATGTGGCTCCGTTTGCCTCTCAGAAAGGCAGTCGAGAGAGCCTTTCATTAAAAGAGGACATCTATACTGACAGTTTCTGTGTGGAGACAATGAACAAATTGAAATCGAAATGGTCATACGAAAGGATGTACACAGATGGCGACAGTCAGTTACTGGTAGTTTAATATATCCTAAACCTCTTTCTAGCACATGCGTCAATATAACTAAAAGAAAATACACAAATGGAATTTATTCGAATTTTAGATATCTTCCAGGCTCGACTGCTGTTGGGACAACAGGGCTTGTAAGTTTTCTTGTGTCATGAACTGAATAATACATCTTTCGTTATGCAGCATTTTGACGCTTAAGGTGGCCCGCGGGTATTTATGGGGTCGTGTGGTCCCTTTTTAAATTGCGTTTTTGAAAAGGAAAACGTTGACCAATTTCTTAGAAAGTTTAGCCTCCGAAAGAAGAATCCTTAAATAATATAATAATTTAGATTTTATGGCGATCAGAATTGAATTCTTTCTGTAGTAAAAAGTTTTCTAAGACCTTGTTTTTCAAGAAAATGCAAGTATTTCTTATTTGACATGATGAATTTTTTTACAAACACATCGAAGAGACTAAAAAGCATCGAAGGTTTACCCACAGCGAGTTACATGAGAATCCAAACCGTAGATTTGCCAAATCATCGACTTGTTAATTTTGCCCTCAAAACTGTTCTGTACGGGTCCGCAAATGATCCCAGGACCGCAAATGATCCCGAAACTGCAAATGATCCCCAAATTGGACCGCAAATGATCCCGAACAAAAAAATAAGGAACGGCATGAATAGTGAAATAGTATCGATAGGGAATTGGCATGAATTGCGATTATTTTTATCAAAACCTTAAATCATGGCTCACGACTATCATCATTTATTTTAAAACGGTAAACGTGGTCACACAATCAGACACAATGGCCGTTTTTATGCTAGAGACGTTAAGCCTGGTTTTCACATGTCGGGAAATCCCAGACGGTCGGGGATTTCACTAATAATAATAATAATAATAATAATAATTAAATAACAATATATAATTATAATAAGAACCTTCCCAGAATTCTTTGCAGCTGGAAAATCGTCAATCCCAAATAACTTGGTCAGTTTGAGGGCAGCAAGACCCCCACCTTGTCTAGAAATAAGTCTTACCATAAACTAATTATTGTACAAGACTAACGGCGATGACATCATTGGTCACGTGACTTTGCTCACAAGTGCGTTTTTGCTCACTGTGACGAAATTATTTTGTTATTGAAAAAGCAGTCAACGTGGTTTGAAGCACAATGGTGTGAGCCATTTCGGACTGCCCGGGTACCGAACAAAATATAAATATTAAGGGAGGTATATACAATTTTCAAAAAGTGGGAGTCTGGGTACAAGTGCTATCTCGCGTTGCATTAAACGCGAGGAAACAAAAATTTGGATATTGGTAGATATTTTTATGAATATACATTTTTGTTATTTTTAATGCTGTGATGTCATCGGTCACGCGACCAGAACGGACCGAAGTTTAATATTCGCTATAAAAGTTTACTAGAACCTTTCTCCAAGAATATTTTTAAGCGAAGTTGTAGTTTAATAAATAGTGTCTTAAAAAATGGCCATGATTACTTTTTCCTAAAAAAATGCGGCAGTAGAAAATCTAACTGAAAAGTTTGTCAGCTTCCTGCTCAATGACCATTTGAGGTAGGAATAAAAGAAAATTTTGCCTAAGGCTTGAGAGTATGCTCTTTATGATGGCGTTGTCAGTTTCTTCTAATTTCAATTGCTTTTGGCGACGATCGATATTTAAGATTTTTTTCAGAGGAGAGGGCCTGGAGGAAAGAACGAAAACGAGGCTATACTTTCGCGCGCTTTTTGTTCACTGCGAGGCCGCGCCACAAAAGGTTAGCTAGAAAAAAATTCCAAGGACTGGACAACAACGGAGTGGACTTGCATTTTCTTTAAACGGAACTTTTGACGACTTTTTTAGTTATTTTTTTTTATGGCTGCTGTCTGCTCAGGGACAATGTATACTTGAGAAGGTAAGTTGATACAGATAGTCGTTGCTGTTTGTTAAAAAACAAAACAAAAAAACAGCGCGTTTGTGGTACACTTAAATGCACTTCCCACCTAAAAAGTGTTGTTTAATTCTTGAAATTATAAAACTTAAACTAGAAGTTGCAGCAATGCGAATGAAATCAAATTAATGCTAACATTAAATGAAACAATTTAAGTTGCTTAAGGCAACCGATGCAAGCTCAGTAATTTTACTAAATACGATATTTGAAGGTTAAAAACGTATCTTCAACAGTGAGGGAATAAATGATTACTTTATTTTCAACAGTAACTTAAAACGTTACCTTCATTCGCACAGACATCAAAACTTTATTTTATACTGTCCATGAACTAAATTCCCTATTACAATTATAACAAAGTGTACAATAAAGCCATTATTCAAAGTATTGGCCTAAGAAAAATAGTTGCGCATAAACAAATACTGGAACAGTTCGTGCTTTTAAATGGATTACCCTAATGAATTACACGATTCCGACACATAAGTTTAATTTGAGTGGCGAAACATTTTGTTGTATCTGAAAAATTACTGTACTACAAAAAACGTTTTCACAGAGGTTGTAATGCATGGGGGTTCACATAATTTAATTCAATTTTATAAAGCTAAAAATTGTATGTCAAAGATTCAGCAGAAACAGAAAAAAGTTTTAAAATCACGGCTGTTTGTGCGAGTTCGTGTACGTGCGCGCTAAACGCGGAAAATACCTAAGCTAAATAACTCTGAAGACGTCAAGTACTTAAGTTTATGTCAAAACCGACCAAGAACCAGTCGAAAAAAAAACAAAGACAGATTAGCAAATAATTGTTCTAATAGATTTGGCAGTTTTACAAAGTGTTACGCTTCTGGTTTGTGGCACCTATTTACAAAGGTAAGCTGAGGAAAAACCTTTTTACAACAATGTTTAAATTATAAGCTTAAGCTTACGGTAAATTTCATTTGAATCTATTTTTTAAATTGAGGGGAAATTAAAATGTAATTTGCTATAAGAATGGGTCCAACACAGAACTCCTGAAAAATTTCTTCACAAACAAACTGACGATAAACTTGAAAACCAAATTTCAGAGTAGGCTTAACTTCTTGCCGAGCCATACAAAAGTTGGGCACATAAACAAAGACAACGCTTATCTGGTTTATCGGTTGACCGTAAGTTGTTTGAAGAAAACGACTAAATAAAAGGGCAACGGTAAATACCTTCTCCAATCGTCGAAAAGGTTACATCGGGCCACTGCGTAAATCGCACATCCTTCGTCTTTAGTCATGCTCAAAGCACAGCGGGAAAATTTATGTGTTGTCGAATGCAGTCGCGGCGCGAATACAATCCCTTTCACAACGCTTTAGATACATCCAAAAAGCCGTCCATCAAGCCTTGATATAATTCTTCCCAGAGTGGCCAGTTAAAAATATTTTCACAGTCTAACACATCTTCAGGTGACCTAGTCGAAGTGGCGGAACGAGAGAGTCGAACGAGGTATCGCACAGCGTTCATGTGCTCGTTAATCCACTGACTTGGTCTAAGGTTTTATGAGACAGGATGAACCAAATTTCAAAATCATTTCACCGTTTTGAATGTAGTTAAGCTTCGGACTAGAAATTTCCCATTACTTTGTTAAACTTGACCGCAAATACCACTTTCACCACAGCTACAGCGCTGTCGCAAGCAAACCGTCGCTTCGTTTCAGAAGGTCGATTCACTTTCTGTGATTGGTTAAACAAAATGACGTGTGAATCGCGAGGTGTGGAGAATCTACGATTCGATGACAAACATAGCGGGCAATGCCTTCCTTCGTAATTTAACCAAAGAACATTTAATTTTTGGTTTATCGTGAACTAAAAAAACTGTCAGAACAAGAGCGGTAGGCGTGTTTTCAGAGCATCTTTCTCTCTCTCTCTCTCTCTCTCTCTCTCTCTCTCTCTCTCTCTCTCTCTCTCTCTCTCTCTCTCTCTCTCTCAACTAACACTTGTGATTTCTGGTATGAATGAATTAATATGCAAAAACTAAAAAAGGTAAAAATAATAAAGAAAAATTGTCAACTATTTTCCCAAAGAAGTACAAATACACTTGCCTCGATCCAAGCCCACTCATAATAAATATCCACAAAAATATGAGTACAATCTTCCGTCTGTACAATATTTAACCCCCAAATTTCAATACAACCATTTTTTTTTTTTTTTTTTTTTTTTTACATTTATTAGTAAGCTCTGGCTTGCTGGCTCAGCAACAAATAACTTTCAAAACCATGAGAAGTTAAGTGAGAGAAACAATGTCTACAAGGTCTAAATAATAAGTCAGTAGTGCATGAATGGGTGGGGCAGGGGTTCTGAACCTTCAACTGATTGTACTTTTTTCCTCTGGTTCTACCCCTTACGTAGCAGTATCTACTTATGTCTTAACTTTGTTGCAGAGTCTAACAAAATTGCAAATTCATCACAACTTATCATTGTTCTTACCACCTTGGGAATGCCACTTTTTTGGTAGCCGCTACAATACACGTCTATTATTTCTATTTCTATTTCTGTATTGTAACCGTTTTCTCCATTTTTACTTTGCTTCAGTGTTGCCTCTGAAGAAGGTTAGTGATGTCACGCCCTAATATATGGCATTAAAAGTTACCCTTTTCGACCATCATTTTGTTTCTTTGCCTTATATCTACCTTTTTATGGGATATATAATTATATATTGTTATTTCCGGTTTCACTTGTAATAATAATAATAATAATAATAATAATAATAAGAACTTATTGATTTCTATAGCGCATTACCATGACGCAATGATCTAATGCGCTTTACAATCTTATACTATCAAAAAGAATTACATGCATAGTGACATTTACAATAGTATTTACAAAAACACTTATAATAATATTAATATAAATAATAGCGTAATATCCGAGAAATGTAGAAAGAATTATTCTAAGAATGCTTGTTTGAAGAGATGGGTCTTGAGATCTGATTTAAAACTATAGATACTAGTACAGTTCCTAATAGTAGCCGAAAGCCGGTATTTCACTGCATCCCGACCATTCCAGATTGTGCCGATTAATGAAAACTGGAGATCGTAGACATCCCCGATCGTCTGGGATGGAGGGGAAAAATCCAGAAAATCGGAAGGTTTCTATTTTGCCGATGCGTCCCAGATTTCTGCGGTGGTCGTTATTTTGGCATAAATCTGGGATGATCGGGAAATAATGAAATCCCCGACCGTCTAGGATTTTCCCGATATTTGAAAACCAGGCTTTAAAGTCGTCTGAGACGTTAAAATCGTCTCGAGACGACTTCAACGTCTAGTATAAAAACTGTGAATTTGTGCAACTGATGTGAAGCAGTCAATCGATGTTATCACACCAGGATCCAAACCTATCTCTTTTTCCTTCCGTCTTTAGTCTTTATGTTTAGTAACTCCAAGAACGCCCACAAATGATACCCATGAAGCTCCAACAAGGCAGTTTAGCCATTTTTCGAGCGCGAGGGAGGAACAGCTAATGCCCGGGGGGTATTCCCAGAAAATTGGGTGGGGGGTGTGCGGCCCGCTTCCTGAAACCCTTAACCTATTTCAGACCAAAATCTGCGATTTTCCCTACCCTATCTCAGACCTAACCAAAAATTCGATACCCTATTTCTGACCTATTTTACGTACACGGCTGGCGTAAACATAATTTGAGAAGGGCTTTTGTGACTCTTTTGTTGACGGTCTTATCGCCTAATGATGAAGAAGTAGCGTCTTCTAAAACACATACTCAATTCAGGACTACAGTGCACAAACCATACCCGATTTCAGACCAAAATGGCTAAAATCGATACCCTATTTCAAACCAAAACGGCTTAAAAACCATACCCTTTAGGGCTCCACATACCTATGTAGCTCATATAAGGGAGAACCCCCTCCCCCTTCCCCACCGGCAGCTAATGCTCACAGGGCGGTGTTTCATATTATCTTTGACCCCTGTTGTTAGGCCATCGTAGCTTAATTAAAAATAAAACACAAACAGCGGAGATAAACATGGTAAACCAAGGCATTTTATATAAACTTGACGTTTCGTATGCTAGGCAACATACATTTTCAAAAGTGACCGTCACAATTTTTGAAAACTGTTTATGTACTTTTAATACAGGGGTCTGGAACCGAGATTAAGAAAAACTGTCTCAA
The DNA here is from genome assembly GCA_016490735.1 of Pachyseris speciosa. NCBI lineage: Eukaryota > Metazoa > Cnidaria > Anthozoa > Scleractinia > Pachyseridae > Pachyseris > Pachyseris speciosa. The sequence goes on from JAEMWC010000374.1 coordinate 365,740, forward strand.
CATGACAAGAAAACTGAACATTTCAAGGCCCTCGCTAAAAATGACCAGACATCAGCTATTGCTAACCACGTTAAAACGTATGTTGCCTAGCATACGAAGCGTCAAGTCTATATAAAATGCGTTGGTTTACCATGTTTATCTCTGCTGTTTGTGTTTTATTCTTTGACCCCTGCTCCGATCTCAATTACATCACCGCGTTTCTCGCTTGTCTCAGGCCAGTCGGCTGATCACCCATGAATGTGAGGAAGAAACACTTCTAGTATTTTAGGTACAGTTTTAAATGAGAGTGCTCAGTGAAAAAAACACTTTTATTACTCGGGCTGCCCTCGTCTCGCGCGGCGCCCGGGTCTAAGATTACCGACGGTTCTTCTTTTTCGTCGTCGAGTATCTTCCACAAAGCTCACTTCCGGCGTTTCTGCGCAAGCGCTTACTATTTTTAACAGAGTGATGCCTGTTGTCACGTATCGGAAAATGTCGATTCACCTAGTGTCTTTTGAAGTCTGAACAAACAATATGTTAAGAGAAGTGTCTATGCGAATGTTTGCAAGTTCAACGAAGAGAAGAAAGCTTTTAACATGAGTAAACTTAACTCCAGATGGACTGCCGTGTTTCCTCGTGTCTGCTTCTGTAGACTGCGAGTAGTCTCTAATTTTAGCGATGGATTGTGGGGCGGGCGAAAGACACGTGCGCGCGCGAAGTTGCGAGGAGACGCGACCGGAGGGGAGTGCCAAAAATAAGAGACTACAGACAAAGGGAGTTTGACCTTTCACGGCCGAGTGATTCGGAAGTGTAAATCTCATATCAACAGCAAGAATGATGCCTGTTGTCACGTATCGGAAAACGTCGATTCACCTTGTGTCTTTGAAGTCTGAACAACTAATATGTTAAGAGAAGTGTCTAGACGAATGTTTGCAAGTTCAACAGCGAGAAGAAAGCTTTTAACATGACCAAACTTTTACTCCAGATGGATTGCCGTGCTCCCCGTATCCGCTCCATTGAGATGTACATTTTGATGAATAACTCAAGTACGGGATATCACACACCCCTGAGACTTTGATAGGTATTCCCACAATATCTCAATTTCTGGACTTTAAGTTTTGAATGATAAGCGATTAGTTCTTACAAATGTACTAGCGTCACTTGAAACTGTCCAGAAACGTTCTTTTCTTGTGTTTCAAATGACCCTGTATTGACGTATTTGTAAACAGTTTCACTCTGCTAATTAATTTTCTACTCACATTTCACCGAGACTCCATTAACGTTTATGCGAAAAAATCCTACATCGTTCGATAAGCGTTTCCTTTCTCAAACAATTATCCATCGAAGCGAAAACAAGTGTGCCTAGTTTTTTTTGGAATCAATACACTATTTTTATCACCTTGCAAAACGATAAACCTCTGTGGCCTAAAGGTCATTGTTCCTGCCTGTGACGCAGCTAACCCGGGTTCGATGTCTTTTACTGGGATACATTACGGGCTTTATTTTTTCTGTTTCTCTTTTTCTTGTTCTTTTAGAAATATTTTTTTCAAGTGTTATAATTATTGTTCTCAATGGTTGAGCTGTATTTTAGAGGAATATATGTTGATAGGGGTCTAAAGAAATAGACTCCAACACAAGCTAAACACAATGCGTCCGATGTAAGAAAGACAGATTTCCCTCTATTCTTTTGTTTAGCGCTAAGTTAGGGATACAATACTGTTTTTTGCAAGCCCGAGTTTAGGCTAATTGTAGCCTCTTGTTTCAAACGGTAATGAAATCAACTGCGGAATTTACAGATCTTTTTTACGGATATGTGTGTATTGTAACTCTCCGTATATCTTTGTTGTACAATTGATTTCGATGCTCGATTTTCGCCGAAGATCATATACCCGACAGAAATGAAATCCGATTAAGCATGTTCTCGAACGTGCTTGGATGTTTAACACAATAAACAGAAGTCAAGAAGCGAAACCTCACAGTCCACGATCACAACATACTTCTTTACATCAACAATTACTGTAGTATGCAACCAGTGTCCTGAAATCAACAAAGAGACAGAACGGTCACGCAATATCACAGATTTTCCACTAATAACGGAAAAATGAGAAAACGTGTTTTTTGTGTGTGTAATTTTTATATCAATCCATGCCATTCCTTATTTTTTGTTCGGGATCATTTGCGGTCCAATATGGGGATCATTTGCGGTCCGGCATCATTTGCGGACCCGTACAGAGAGGCGAAAGTTAGCAATGAATTCAGCATCTTCCTTCTTTAACATGCCATCAGTCGCACCAATGCGTCGATCGTTTTCTTCCGACTCTTCTCGTATTTCTGTTCTATTCTTTGTATGCTACGGCGAGTTAATGAATTTTCTATAACAGCGTGGTCTTCATAAAATAACATCTCTGAAATAGTCTCTTCCTTGTTAAAATGACAGGACAGCACGCTTTTGTTTCTTGCTACAGCGCGCCATCTTGGACTGTTGCTAATGGCAACATTGCACGTTGGCGAGGCTGTATCAAAAATAAGACGCGAACCATTTATACGAGATCTTCGCGTCTTATGTAGGACGCGAAGATATAAACGGTACAGTTCGAGTCCTATGTAAGTGGCGTCTTAGATAAGACGCGTCTTACTTTCTCCCGTATATAAATGGCCCTAATGATAACTGATAATGATGTAGACTTTCGAAAAAATACTTCGTCCTATTTAATATGGCGCGGGACGAAGGACTTTTTATACTTGATTGGCGCCAATTTTAGCGACCCAAAAACGGGTCGCTGGGCTTAGACCAATCAGAGTAGATCTTTGGGACTCTCGGGGATAAAGTTGGCAATCAAAAGTAATTATGACCAGCGAAACGTGAGCTGCGGTTGAAATTCCAACATGGGATCGATTGGGAAAGCGATAACTGATGCTCTTCTTCCAAATGCGAGTCACGCCACTCCCCATTTTGGGCGCAAAACGCAAATGAAAACCCTTGATGATGACGATGATGATGATAATGGTGATGGTGATGATGATGGTGCTGGTGATGATGATGGTGATGATGATAATGGTGACGATGATGGTGATGATGATGATGATGATGATGATGATGGTGGTGATGGTGATGATGATGACGATGGTGATGATAATGATGGCGATGATGATGATAATGATGATGGTGACGGTGATGACAATGATGATGGTGATGGTGATAATGATGATGATGATGATGATGTTGATGATGATGATGATGATAATGATGCTGATGGGGATGGTGATGCTGATGCTAATGGAGCTGCTGATGCTGATGTTGATGGTGATGTTGATGGTGATGTTGATGTTGATGTTGATGTTGATGGTGATGGTGATGGTGATGGTGATGGTGATGTTGATGGTGATGGTGGTAGAGATGGAGATGGTGATGGTGATGGTGAAGTTGATGGAAATGGTGATGGAAATTGCGATGGTGGTGATGATGCTGATGATGATGGTGATGGCCATTAGCGTCATTGCAAACAAATTGTCGCTAAATTGTTAGATGACTAGAAAAACATATGGAAATTACATTGATATGTACAAAATATTGGATATCATTTAAGTCTATTTTCGATTTCAAATTTCTCGTGCACCGTCATTTTGGATTCCATGACGTCATTTGGTTGTACCCACTGCCAGGAACTGTTAAGAATTAGAAAATGGGCAACCAATTGACCATATTCATATTATCGGTATTGAACTGGATCTAACACGCAGTGGAGGCTCTTGCGGGGAATACATTTACATATGAAAATATTCCCCCGTTTAAGCCTCGTGTGCACGCTAGTCCCAGCTCATTACGGAGAATACGAATGAGGTGTATCGACGTCATGAAATCCAAAATGGCGGAACACGGGAATTATGAACGAAAATAGGCGATAATGATGTTTTATTTCTCACTTAAATGTTATTAGCAGGTCTTAAATTAATATTTGGAATCTAGTTATTATTTTCAACAATTTAGAGTCATTTTGCTCTAAGAGTGGGTGTTCCCTTTATGATAATGAAATAATAATTTCCAAGTTCATGTAAAAAATCATAATATATTTGATTTGAGGGCAACATTTTTTTAGGCATACCGTAACTTGGCAAATTAGTGATAATTTTTGCTGCCTTTTTTGCATCATGAGATAACAGCAGCATGTGAGGAAACCGAAGCTAATGCGAAATCTAAAACGAAGGGAGCCTTCACAAAGGAAAACGCGCTTTTCAATGTTATAATTTTATACTCTGAAAAACATGGTTTCAGTCAAATAGCACCTCAAGGCCAACTACAGCCAACATGTTGGCCCAACATTATTGCATGGTGTTGGCTAACAATGCTAGAGCGTTTCCTCGAGCCTTTACACTGTGTTCTTCAAAGTGGTAGTTAATTACAAAACTACAAGCCAAAGAAACCGAGAGCCTCGCGTGAGCCTAATTATTTCGACAAAATACTGTGATTCAATGTTTAACACAAAACATGGTTAAAATTCGTTGTACAAGTTTGAGTTTTGAAATGTTCCACACACAAGCTCGCACATTTTCTGACGCACTCACTCATTTCAGTTGGCTGGGGATGAAATTCGGTAGCCTCACAGCTTCTATAAGCTCTAAATTTCAGTGGCGGGGATAGTGTCACAGCCCTATTGTTTTAGGGCTAGGGTCCATTGTTTATGTTGTTTCTTCTTTTGTCTCACCTGAAGGTTGGTCTCCAATCAGGTGAAACCTTGTTAGAGCTGCGAGGTGACCCATGGAATTTACATACTAATTAAATGGATAAACAAACACGCGAATTGAGTCTGTTTGCACGTTCAGTTCGGGTTTGAGTGTGGGAATGAATAGCATCTCTTCAATGAGGCAAGCTTGTGAAACTGTGGAGCTGGTAGTGTTTGTAACACGTTTCGGAGTCGTCATGGCAGCTCACACATTGTCGATTTTACTGACCGTAATGTGCTAATTCAGGCTTCTCGTACCAGTCAGAGTTCGCCCGTCAGGATACACAGTTGAAAAGTACCGATAAGATGAAATTCACAAACGTTTTTCTGCTTAAGTGTTTTCTGGTTTCATAATAATACTTTATTCAAAGAACGGATGCATTAAAGGACAAACCGTACTGAAAGAGGAGGGCCCGGGGTTATTATCCCTATAAAAGCGCCCCCTGACTAACTAATTTTACAAATGAAATCTATGTACCGCTTTACAGAGAAAATCTATGTAAATGCTTTAACATATACAAAAATATAAAGAAGGGGTAAAATACGGGTATTACAGAAAACTAATTAATGTAAAACGAAGGGGGCAATAAATTAAATAATCAACTAATGTTCATCCACTTTTTCAAATTGTGTTTAAATATGTTGACACTTATGTCATTTCCAGAAAGGTGGTAAGGTAAATTGTACCATTCCTTAATAATCCTTACAAAGAAAGAATATTTGAAGGCATTCTGATTCACGTTTGCGGATTTCATGCGTATTTTGAATGGATTCTTAGATATAGTATTGTTATTACAGTAATCGAAATAATCGTGAGATTTAAGCCCGATAACTCAAACACTGTCTTGTAAAATTCTAAATCATGAAGTTTGACTTTGCTTTATGAATGGACCGTTTCTCGATTGAACATCGAACGTAAACCGCGTTTGCTCTGGTTTTGCTTTACTTCGCTCTGTAATTGGCCAACAAAACTGGGGACATTACTAAACCACGAAACAGCGAAACGAAACACCGAAACAGCTATTTTTTCCTACTTTTTTCTCAAACACCGAAACAGCTATTTCTTACCACTTTGATGGTGAATAAAATAGACAGGCCAAACACGACTCCCATTGGTCCTTTGTATCGTTGACCTTCAAAGTTTGGCTCTTACGAGTATATCTTACTCTAACATTCGAGGATCTCTTTTTCTCCCAGCCAGCAGTGTGAACTCCATTAGCCAGACTGCATGGTGCGTTTTCATTAACCCATTTCCGTTAAACGTTAGCCTGTATAGCAGACGTTTTGGCTTTTTGGTGTACGAACGGTCGTTTAAGGACCGCCATTTTGGAAGCCATCCAAGGAGAGAACTGGGGACGGTCAGTGTAAGAGTAGGATTGCGGACTGTAGACCCGGACTGCGGACCCAGACTGCGGACTGTGTATAAAATACGGACTGAAGGCTGCGGGCTAGGAACAAAAAGCGGACCGAGTATAAAAAAGGGAGTATAGAACAAAACTAGGATTGTACTGGCCCAGATGCAGGTTTAAAAAAACCTTGAGTCTGCTTATTCCGTGTCAAGATTTGTCACGTACATAGTAATGCTCAGTTATACGAAATGCTCAGTTCCAACATCGACCGAGCTAGAGAAAGTATAAGAGTAGAGACTTTATCCTGAAATTGTACTTTACTCTACGAGTTTAACACTAGATCGAGGGAGTCGAAGAAATTATTATGGGGAAGAATGGAAACAGAAAGGCATATTAAAAGGCAACCGGACCTCGCACTGGTGGGCATCACAAAATTAGTGGTCACAAATCTAGATATAAATGCTGTAAATGGAAATGTGTGCTCGTTGGACTGCAACTGGCCACTGGTGCAGAGAAGATAAAACAGGAAATACCGGTGCGTTTCTTTTTTGGGAGAAAGTCCAAATCCGTATTTGCGAACATAAATCAAATAAAGTGGATTCTCGATCAGACAATTCCGAGCGTTTAAAAAAAAAGTATTTTAAACAAGTGGTTTTCCGTGCCAAAATGGTACAGCACAATTACCGTACATGACATTCTAACCGAAAGCCGTCGCCATTTTTCCTATCATGAAGAGCTCGAGGTCAAAATAGGTAGGTTTTCTGTGTACTCTGGTAATATTTACAGCAATTGTAAGCACCTTTCCTACAGTTCAAGAATTTGAATGCAGTAATACATTTCGTTGCTCCGTGCTTTTTGTACAATGTTTTGTACGCAGTCCGCGGTTTGTACCCAGTCCGCAGCCTTCAGTCCATATTTTATACTCAGTCCTCGTTTTATACCCAGTCCGCAGTCCGGGTCCACAGTCCGGGTCTACAGTCCGCAATCCCTATCTTACACTGACCGTCCCCAGTTCTCTCCGTGGTTGGCTTCTAAAATGGCGGTCTTTAAACGACCGTTCGTACACCAAAAAGCCAAAACGTCTGCTATACAGGCTAACGTTTAACGGAAATGGGTTAATGAAAACGCACCATGCAGTCTGGCTAATGGAGTTCACACTGCTGGCTGGGAGAAAAAGAGATCCTCGAATGTTAGAGTAAGATATACTCGTAAGAGCCAAACTTTGAAGGTCAACGATACAAAGGACCAATGGGAGTCGTGTTTAGCCTGTCTATTTTATTCACCATCAAAGTGGTAAAACATAGCTGTTTCGGTGTTTGAGAAAAAGTAGGAAAAATAGCTGTTTCGGTGTTTCGGTGTTTCGTTTCGCTGTTTCGTGGTTTACTGATGTCCCAAAACTCGTGCCACTTTCTCAACCAGTGAGAAGCAAAACCAATAGCCACTTGCACGCGCACATTTGCCCACGCTTTGCGCCGGTTACGTATCGTTGCTTCGAATTCGGATTGGCTTATTGCGCTGTTTCGGTCTGTTGTGATTGGCTGAAGTAATTTCTTTAGTTCTGGCTTCACGACACTCAATTTAAAACTGAACTGCTCTAGTGACGGGCAACCATAGGAGGCAAATCGTGCCTCCAAAAATCCAAAATCGAAAGGAAACAGTCAGTTTTCTTTTTCCCTGAGTCCTGACAAAGGTAATATTGAATTTAATCTGCAAATATATTTGATTCGCAAACCAATATCCCTGCACTTGCGTCATAGCGTTCGTCGATAGACAGATAACCTGGAGATTAAGCATCGCATATCAGCACAAACGTCAACCTGCCATTAGTTGTTTGCCCGGCTTAATGTAGATTTTCCCTTTGTGAGGTTAACATACAGACTGAACAAGAGGCAAAATGCGAGAAAAAACATTTTCACAAGTGCAAGCTAACGAGACAGATGGTGGTTGTATGTTTTGTGTTTTTGTTATATTTTCTTCATGTTTTGAAAATTCCCGACAATGTGAAAGCTTCTACCAGACATCATTTCGCTTTCTTATACGAGTCTGCATGGGCATTAATCATCTGGTTTTTTTTTCGCGACACGTGATGTCTTGCGTGGGAATAGACGTTTCTTCAATTAGTCCACTCCGTGTGCGGAATAAAGTCCATCGATTGAGTAGCCCGTAACACCTTATTGTTTATATCTGAAAGTGTGCATATCAACATAGCAAAGTATACCGGTAGAGTAGTGGTTACAATGCCCATTGCCAGTCCCTAGATTTATGACAAAGTTGTTCCTAAACAAACAAACAGAAGCGTTTTTTTTCTTTTGAAAGCAGCGGTAATAGATGTCTGCGAATAACTTCAACGCCTGTGCTTAAGGGAATGTTAGCTGTCCCTGGTATTGGAGACAATGGAGTCAAGGAGTTTTCAGAAAAAGTTCCGGTTTCTTGGTTATCTTGCACTGGTTAAGCTTTGAAGAAAAAAATTGTCGGCAAATAATCCAGAGCGCTTCAAGCCTTGCTTCCGCCTAATTGCACACTACCTCAGAAAACGACAGAAATTGGTCATCTTCTCAATCGCAAATTATGGTAAAGAGTTGTTTCCGTATGATCTCAAATAATCTCAGTACGCACTCATCTATTTCCCATGGGTACCTTGCCGATATGTGAACCATTATGGGATAATATAAGATTGTTTTACACGATCGTGAGTGGTCTTGCCGGGACGATCGCCAGAGGTAAAGCCATCTTCTCCAGTGATTGTTTTTCAAAATCTAACAAAAGTTGATTTTTTCTGATTCTTCAACTGAAACTTAAGTCACAGACATTATTAGTAGTATAGGAGTTGGGGGTTCGAGCACAAAACTGTGCTCTAACCCAACCAACTCCATACTACTCACCATCTGATGGTTCAATTCGATGATTTCATATTCTGATGATACCAGCACACTTTCCCACATGATGCAATATATAGTAATTTAATTTGATGAAATCTATAGTTGTTTAATCTGAAATTCTCGGAAAATCACCAAGCGTGACATTCTCGGAAAAACAGGAAATGAGTCATCGCCTATAGCTAATATTATAACTCACGTGACGGTCGCATGATCTTTTCTAACCAATCAGAAATATACCCATAAATTACTCATTTGAGTTTGAGTTTGAGTTTGAGTTGAGTAATTGCAACGAAAGCATTATGGCTCCATCACTGGAACAGCTTACTGCAAGATTTGAATCTGTATGTCAGAAAATTCAGGATAGTATTATGGTTATTGAAAGTCTTATGGGATCTGATCAGACTTTTATAGTTGAAGATAATTTAGTTTTTGATGGAATAGTGACCATATGCATAACTGTTGATTCCGTCTTTTGATAAATATCTTTTGTCGTCAAAACAGCTGAGTGATACTTTATTGATTTCATAACTTCCAAGCTGATGATTCTGACTTCTGATTGTTTTCATTTTACAATACATCTGTTTATTATTGAATAGAGTGTCTTTATAATTTTCATGCTTGATTTAATTTTTGATTATGTTCTTTTTGATTCCTTTTGCTGTTTTTCCTCCTTTTGGGTTGTCTTTAATATAGCTGTACATCTTGATTTCAATCCAACAAATTCACAAATAGGTACACCAGCAGCCTCATCTTTCATTTTACCAATCACTTTTTTATTGGTCTTATTGAAATAAGGTGAGCTTTCAGGGTAGTCACTATTGTCAAATTTATCTTTATCATTCCAGAAATCCCTATAGACATCTTCAGCTTCAATTTCATATGTCAAAGTGTCTGTATCAGTGAAGAGCAGCTTGGCCTTATTACCATACTTTTGTTTAATGTAATTATAATGAAAATCATACATTAGTGTCTTACTAAGATCAAGAATACACATTCCTACATATGCCGGCCTTTTCAAAGTTAGTGTTTCTTTGATCTTGTGCACTGCAACCAGATTTTCATTGAATATCTTACTGCTAACATAAGTTGGTTTACTGGCTAATTTCAATAGCTTCTTCTCATCTGTCACCAATCTGACATCTACTCTCTTTCTGAGATTCTCCATAGTTTTGCCAAATACTGAGTTGTTCATTAACTTGAAAAAGTCTTTCTCAAAAGCATTTTTGGCATTAGTTCTTTTCTGTGTATTGAAATCAATGTACTGCCTCAGCCAAGGGGATTGTTTGAACTCTAACACTCTATGGATTTTTGTTATTTTCAAACCTAAGTCTGTGTATAATTGTAAGTTCCTGTAATGCAGTACATACTTCTCTTTACTGCTTAATGTCGGTATCAGTTTATGTACCAAACCAGTTGATATATTATATTTCTTTGCTATATCCTTGCAATAGTCTGAAAGCATGTCTTCAGTTACTTTCACCTTCTCTGGCCCAAGTGGGTAATCATTATGTAGATCATGCAACTCCTGGGGGTATTCCAGATCAACTTCCAGAATCAAACCCTTGTTGCTATCTTCTTTGTATTTAGCCAGGTTGAGATTATTTATTTTATTCTCAGTCATCCATCTGAATCCACCAGTTGGAAGGTATTGGCTCATTGCCCAACCGTATAGATTATTGGCATCAAGATACATAATGTACTTTGAGGGCGCCTTCTCATCATACCCATTCATGTATTTATTATTTGCTTTACCATAACGGTTAGCAATATAGCTGATACCACCTCTCATACCCTTTTCAATGAACTGGAACATATCAATGTCAGTCATCAATTCCAGTTTGATATCAGTCATCTTTAACATTGCATCCCACGATAAGCCAGGAGATGTGAAATAGTGACATGGGTCTAGTTTGTAGTACTCAATACATGTTTTCCTGAAGTTTTCAAATACATCAGCTAATAGGAGCACATCTGTTTTAAGGTACAGGTTATGATAATCTCCCATGTTATTCAAAGAGAAAGTATTCCACACATTTTGAGCATGAGCATAGTCTTCATCTGATATATGTTCATCACTCATATGCTATAAAATTCGTCTTTTGATGGCAGCTTCTGGTTGAATTTATCGAAACTATCCATATAGTCATAAGGATAAACACCTTTCTGTGCCACAAGATTAAGATCCTTTCCCTTGAACTCTTTTGAAGTGTATTTCAATGCTTCTTTTGGTAGATTTCCAACAAGTTTTTCAAAACTAGAGCTCATGAACTGGAAGCTATCTATGAAGGTTAAGTGATTGCCGAGCATGAAAGCCATATACTTCTCCATGTTATTGGGGATAGCATTGATTGTCATCTGGCAGTCTTCGCCTTTTTTATTTATATAGGTGTGCTTCTTGATAATAGCTCCAATCTCTTGCATAATGAAATGGCTGTCATAACCTCTTAGATTGTGAAATATAACAGGTATCTTTATTTCTTCTGGATTGACTCTGAGTTTCAGGTTACATTCTTGATGAGCTGATCCTCTATACTGGCCAGTAATATGACAGTGATCTCGTAGTCGAATATCTTTGTCAGTGTATTTTTTATCACAAATGTGACATTCTTTGGCTTTTTGGAATTCCTCCTCATTATCATTTGTCATTCTAAGTGGTTTGTTGAATTTTTTCTTCATGACTCTCTTGCAATATGCAACTTCCTCCAACATCTTTTCCATAAACTTGTACACAGCTTTCTCACCTCTGTATATTGCTGTTGGTTTGCTGTATTTATCGTCATAGCAACAGACAACCTTGTAACCATATCCACAGTCAGTGTGCTTCTGATAGGCTTCGGTGAATGATTTATCATTGTTGGGTTGACAACCATGTATTTTCTCAGTAATAGCCTCAAAATCAGCATAGATCACAAATGGTACCTGCTGTTGTTTATGAAAGTTGTTGAATTTTAGTATTTTGTTATCTTTGTCTGGCATTTTTATTGCCTGTGTGCCATTGATAATTATACAATTGTCCTTGTGATCATTTAGAACCCTTTCAGAGCTGAAACACTGTAAACAATGCATGCAAAAGTGTTTTCTTTCTTTATGCTTTGTTTGATTGTACATAAACTTGTTGAAATCATTGATTAGCACATAATGCTTGTTTTTATTTTCAGTTATTAGAAGCAGATTCAAGCAGTCTGCATATTTCTCTTTTGAGACAAAAATTGGATATGGTTGATAATTCTCATAACCAAAAACATTAATGTTGATCTCATTTTGTTTTTCGATCTTATTGTACTGCTTTGTTGTCACTGGGAACTCAATTCCTGTATAATCCAATTTGTTGATATACTGTTTATCAACTTTTTTAATCCTCTGTGGGTTTTTGTCTTGTGGATTCAAATGCCTGATGTGGCACCATCTGAAGCATTAACTATCATCATTTTTAATATTGATTAACCCCTTCGCACTGTTTCTGAGTTCCTGCGGCAGTTTAATGTGTGAGGAGCCCTTCATTGGTTCATATTTCACTGTATTCAGATAGTGGTTTTCGACTGATTCAATAGTCCAGCCAGAACCTTCAGATACCCATTGAGCTATCTTATTCAATATTTCCTGCTTTGATAATTCAAGTGATTCTGAAATTCCTGGATCATTGATAATTGTTTGAGGTGTGCTGTTGAAATAGCCTGTTTTAAACTCTAGACTTCCATCCGTCATTTTTGTGAATTGCACTTTAAGTGTCTCAACAAATTTCAGTCCTTTCATTTCATTTAACAATTTTTTAATGTGTGTTTCGATTGCCATTCTTGTGTTTAGTAGCTGATCTAGCGGGTCTTTGTCATTTTTTATTCCAATTTCATAAGACTCAGTGAAGCCCTTTAGAGCTTTCTCTGTTTGTGTAATCCTTGTCCTCGGTGCAATTACTGGTCTCTTGGTTCTGGGGGCTTGAATAGGTCTTGTTGGTGGGGGAATATTGTGTTCATAATCTTGTACCATCTGTTTAACACTCTTGCGAGGTGCTGGAACTGGTCTGTCTTCATCAACTATAACTATTTTTGGTTTCTTCTGTTGCTTCATTTCTGATCTCATTAACTTCTGTTGCTTCTCTACTTTTTCAAGCCTTTCATTCATCTTAATCAACATTTCTATGAGCTGGGATTTGCTCAGTTTTTTGAAATCTTTCTTATTCATATTAATGTGTGAGATAATTTTTTCCATCTATATTATAACTATATATTTTTTGTTTAAGCCAGTTTCAATGCGCGTTTAAGTAGGGTTGATAATTCAAGTGATTCCAAATCCTGGAATCCTTTGAACTGATTCAAATTTTATTTCTTTGATGCTTTTTTGTTCTCTTGTGAAGCGTTCTGCCGGCCAGTGTGTAATTTTTGCCATTATTACAAACTTCACAGTACCATTCTTTATTCAGCATATAGGTAGTCTTGTGTTTTATTCTTTCCTCATCACTGAGAACTCTAGGTCTTCCTCGACCTCTTTTGACATTTTTGATTCTCCATAATATATAGTTCTATAAATTATTTTTTAAATATCTTTCTCTTCTTGATAAGTATTTTATACTCTCCTCCAAGTGTTTAGTTATTTCGTGGATTAAGTCTTCGAAACAGTTGCTAACGAGGTATTTACAATTGTTTTTTTCATACATTTGCTTCATAATTTTTTGTTTATCCGACACTTGATATACACCAGTTGGGCTTTTGAATTCAAGACATAGAGCATTGTATTTTCTTGTTGGATTCATTAACATCAAATCACACTGACCAGCCATATATCCTTTGTTATAACTTTTGATTCTCATGTTTGGGCTTATTTGATTTTCACCTAATCCGGCAATCATTAATGCATCATCGTATTTTTTTTCTGATGAATGAAACAATCTTATAATGCAGATCATTTTCACATTCAATTAATAGCATATTATTGCTTCTGTCATTAAACTGTTTGTAATATCGCTGTTTCCTGATTGATGGCAATACTTTTGATGTAACCCAATGTTTAAATTTTGCTGCTTCCTGTTTTTTAGAGGACAGTATTAGTGAATAAAATCCTGATTCATTTATAAAAAAACATTTGAAAGTTTTTTCGATGGTCTCAGCACGAGGGACCGTTTTTGTCCCCCGTGAATCGATGGTCTCAGCACGAAAGACCGTTTTTGTCCCCCGTGAATTTGTGTTTATTTTATGGTTTATCAAGATTTTATCATCCGATACAACATAATCTCTGATTGCTCTTTGTGGATTTTTATAGTCAAGAATTTTAGCAATGTCTCTACCTTTGAACCATATATTATTTTCATCATCAAGATAACAATCTATTGATACATCCAATTCTTTATTATCGTAGGAATATTTTTGCATTTGTATATTATATTATAATAATTTATTTTTTAATTTATTTTCAACCTGTGTTTAAATATAGTCAGGAATAATAATATTCTTGGCTACATAATAGCAAATAACAGTATGTACAACTGTAAGGTCTACTTATATATATGTTAGATAATTTTCTTTTTATAATATATCTTTTAAATCCTTAAATGGTATCCAACTGTTAAAGTCATCACTATATCCCTTCCACTTCACCAAAGCTTGTTTCTTCTTGTAATCTCTGCGAATGACTTTATCGATACGGAAAACATCCTGTCTGGCTTTTAATAATTCAGGTTCATAAAAACTCCCTTCAATATCTTCACCTTTCAGATCCTTTATTTTGTATGTTATTGGATTAGTGTATTGAATCTTATCAACTGTGAACACTTCCTCAGTCCAATTTGGTGTATAGCCCTTGTCAAACACATTCCGTTTATACTTAGATATTCGGACCTTGTCGCCGAGCTTAAATTTTGGTTTCTGTTTTAATGGCTCCATATCACCATATAGATTAAAGTAAACAGTTCCTTCATTCTTTTTCTTTGAAGCCTCTATGGGCGTCATCTTTGTGCTTGAATGTTTGGTATTATTATACTGTTTCACTAATTTTGGTAACATGTCTAAATACTGTGTATTACCTTGAACAGTGAACTGCTTCCACATTTTGGATTTAATTGTCCTATTCCATCTTTCAACTACTGATGACTTCTCTTCATTCTCAGTTGAGTACATATCTATCCCATTTTTCTCTAATAGGTCTTTCACATGTTTTTTGTAAAACTCTTTTCCCTTGTCGACCCATAAATACTGTGGTTTTCTGCCTTCCTTGAATATTGTTTTGAATGCTTCAGTGACAGATTCGCCTTTCTTATCCTTCAATGGGACAATCCAACCATATTTACTGAAGACATCAATAACCATAAGAAGATATCGGTATCCCTTATTCCATTTACTGAACTGTTGCATTTCAACTAGATCACTTGCCCATATTTCATCAATTTTATTTACAATCACACGCCGTCGAGTAAAATTGCGTTTTATGGGTGCATGTAATTCATCTGCTAATTTTTCTTGCCAGTTTTCTTCACTCGACGGCTTTTTCCGTTTTTTGAAACACCAAGACCTAATTTCTGTTTTTTATCAATTAAGAATCTATCTGTTTGACCCCATTTTGGCATCTCACCATATGGTATTTGATCTAGTGACTCAACCATTGTTCTATCACAATCACCTTTATTTTTTCCCATATCATAACAAATATCATGATAAGCTGCTATTCCATCTACTTTATTGTAAGGTAGGACATTCCATTTTGTAACCTCACCTGTGTTTTTATCATATTCCAACTGTTCGTGCAACGGGTTATAAGGTCCCATATATTTATACTTACTTGGAGTCCAACCTGCTTTTGGTTTAGGAAGCTTGCCAATAGCCTTATGGATATCAATACCTTTGCCATAATCTAATCCTTTGATATCTGTTTTGTAACGAATATTTGGTCTCACTTTTGTTGAGAGTTGTTTCAAAGCTTCTGACCCAACCTTTGTGATTGCAGGCTTTGCGAGGGAAAGTCCTTTGTCAATTAATTTCTTTTGCAGCTTTGGATTTCTCATTGCTTCTGATGCATAATATCTACC
The DNA here is from genome assembly GCA_016490735.1 of Pachyseris speciosa. NCBI lineage: Eukaryota > Metazoa > Cnidaria > Anthozoa > Scleractinia > Pachyseridae > Pachyseris > Pachyseris speciosa. Next base: position 381,680 of record JAEMWC010000374.1, read on the forward strand.
CATTTCAACACCTTTCTTCGCTAAATAAGGGACACCATGTTCCAAGAATCCTGTTAGTGCCATATCTGCAGCTGAATCCAGTATTCCCGCCCCTTCAGACGGGCTACTTAGTTTTCCTGTTTCCTGACAAATTTAGTCTTTGTTATTCCACACTCAGCGCAAGTGCATTTCATCATAGTTCGACCATTTTTAGTCTTCTGATATCTCTCACTTCCTGGCACACATTCAGTCTGCTTCTTCTGTTTAACACAATATGATCTCATATACAAATGGGTTAGATATTTTCAAAGTAGTCTATGATGAATCTGTGATTGACACTAACATCTGCTGGATTAAATTTGGAATTGTGTATTATATCCAGTATAGATGTTCCTTTTTGTCTCTCAAGAAGATAGTATAAACACCAATATCCACATAATACTGATTCCCTTTCTTGTATCTCATCACCAGAGTATTCAAGTTGTTTACCGCTTGCAGGCATATACATTTGAACTTCTGTTGGCATCATCAAACCGAAAGAGTCGAAGTATTCACAGTATTTATCATTTTTGAAATTCCTATAACAAACCCAATGAGTACCAGGTCCAATTTTGGAATCAAGATTGACTATCCCACATTCATTCTTTTTTATTTGTCTAGGAAGATTGTCTCTTGAAAATACTCCTCTAAAATGTTTTATTCCAAGTTGTTTCACCCAATTGATTAAATCAAAGTTGGATAAGGGTTTGTTTACAAAATGGTTCCTTGAATTGGGATTGAATTGAATGGACTGTCTTTTCCCAGTAGAAGCCCTTTTCCCTTTTTGGTCTTTTTTTTTTTTTCATTCCATAACCGATTGGGTTATCCCATGTACAAAAAACTGGGGGTGATTGCCATGGAATCATAACGTGTTTCCCACCACTTTTATTTTTGTTGACTGCAATGTGATCTGGAACATGAACTGGTATTGACCGTCTAGAACGGCTGTGTTCAACATGCAAACCCTTCCCTGTTAATTTTCTGATTGCTTCTATGGCTAAAGGAATTCCAATACTCGCCAGTATTGTTCCAATACCTTTTCCTGTTTGAGCTTTTGTTGGTTTTATAATAACGTCTCCACCATACTGCATTTTTTGGATAATATCCGCCATCTGTCTCGTATTCAATAAATTTCCTACATTCAATAATTGGGATAAATTGGCATTAGGAATAAGAAATCCTCCACTTTGTTTTTTCCCAAATAGTTTATCGACACCTAGACTCGCCAGTGAGGACAATGCACCTGTAGCCAATGCTGGAGCCGCTTTAGCTACTGCCTTACCTGCATATGGTAATAGTCTCGATCCAAGTGAAAACAGACTTGACCAGAGAGAACCTCCATATACAACCACCTTTCTGACTTGTGCTTTTGATATCTTCAAATCTGAACCAGTTCCATTCTTTTTCGATTTTGTCAGTTTGTTGATTTGTCTTTTTGTCAACATCAGTTGATCACCACCAGATAATTCATCATGAGTCAGCCTCAATGTTACCGCTGAATTTGATTTAATAGCTTTTGCCAGCTTTTCTTTCTGACCTTGTGACAGTGTCACTCCATGAGGATGATAAGTAGTCATATAATATATGTTTATACTAAATTGTATTTAATATAAATAATGATTTAATTTATTTATTTATTTAATTTATTTAATTTAATTAATTATTCCATTTACATAGATCTCAGTATAAGTTTTCCATCAGTCTTTCTCATTTCGACATCCTGTTCATACAGTACAAGAGCATATACACTGTAATCAGCATTTGTTACACCACTCAAAGTGTATTTGAAAGTCAGTTTTGTCATCCCATCTTTTATATCCTGTTTCTGTTTCGTCAAATCAAAATAAATGAATGGGAATATTGTGCCAAAGTTTTCTCTTGTGAGAAGGGTGTTTTCATTGAATTCATTCACAACACGAACATAATTTAAAACGTCTCTGAATACCCTTGTGGGCTCTGTTGATGGTTTGTAATGAACCTCTGGATAATCGTTTCCATTTCCAACGTCTAGATAGCAATTAGTCAAAGTCCGGTTATTTGCAACAGAGAATGTGTTATATAAGAATTTATTAGCTGTCTGAGATGCATCATTAGCATCATTGATGATGAAAACAAATACATGCCTTGGTTTCTTTATTCCTGTTGAAATACGGAAATTGGCAGTCTGTTGTCTTGTTGAATTGCCTCTCTCAACCATCTCTCTCATGTAAGTCCATTTCCTGGTGTCAAGATAAGTGCCCATGTACAGAGACTTCCCCGCAGAATTGAAAATAATTCTTGGAACAATCAGCTGGAATCTGGTTATCACCACACGACAATCATCGGCAGCCTGCCAAATTACATTTGCATCACTCTCAACTGTTATATTGAGCTCGACTTTTGAATTGGGTAGGATTTCACCATAAAGGCTCTTGAAAAACCCGTATCTGTTCAATGATGCTTCTGCATAAACTTTTCCATTATTACCGATCAATAGTGCTTTCCTAGCTGTGAAACCTGCGTTGCGAGTATTATCTTCAGCTGCTCTGTCATCAGCATTTCTGTTTGTGTCAAGATAGAAGAACTCATTGGTTCCCTGACTTGCAGCATAACCCCGCGAATATTCAAGTAATGACTTAATATTTGTAGCTTGGTTAGAATCTCTACACTCATAAACATCGATACCATTCACCTTCACATTCAAAGTGTTAATGAGAGAATATACTGAATTCACAATACCGTTTTGATCATTTGCAGCTATTGCGTTTCCATTTGCAAGCTTTCTAACAATAAAATCAATTTCAAAACGGGCATTATACCAATCGAATGGTGTTGTCTCTCCACTGTTATCAACAACGAATCTGTAACCTGTTTTCCTCTGATGAGCATTGTTTGCAACTACTGTATTAAGTGCTGTCTCAAGCTCAAAGACAACATCTTCATATCGTTCGATATATTTTGAGTCGCGATAGTTTGACATATATTATTGTGTTAGATAAAAGTTACTTAATTTTTCGAGGTCTACCTCTCTTTCTTTTAATCTCACCCCCAGTCTTAATCTCACTCTCAGTTCCACTTTTTCTCTTTTTCTTACTTAAAAGTTCTATTATTTTGTCACCACCTTTTTTGCCAACATGTTCACCAATTGTTGTAGCTGCTTTTTTACAGCTGTTTTGACAGCGTCACTCACTATTCCTTTACCCTGTTTTGTGTGATATTTTTCATATTCCGCGTATTCAAATCTCCTCATATACTATTAGGTTTTATAATTCTCTCCCTCTCAAGAATAACTCGATATACCAATCTATCCCATTTAAATCAACTGGTGCTCCGGAAGAATCAGTGACATAAAAACGTATTGAGCTGATTGTGTGTGTGGAGATAGGATTCCATGAAAGAAAACGAGGTTTTTAAGTGAAAGGTAAACTTCTGACGAGATCTGTGACTGGAATAACAGCGATTGTATTTGTACTATTGCCATCAACAATGCTATCTATCACATTATCACAATTAATATAAATTTCATCCACTCCTCTTGTAATATCAGGTAGATTTGCTCCATATTCTGTTGCTGAAACTAATTTTGAATCGAAACCGATAAGTTTTCTGAAATCAAGATTTCTCAGATCCACACGATAATTTTCATTGAGTTCAATCAAAATGCGGTATGTTGATAAAACGAAATATATATTGATACCATACTTGAATTTTGATTTGTCTGTTTCAGATGGATTCAGTACATGGCTATTTTTACTCATATACTCATGAATGTAACTATTGATATCGTCGTATGAATACATCCCGTCAACGAATGTTATTGTTTCCCAGTTTGCACCTTTGTCATGGCTATATTTCATTTGATTATTCCCTAAAGAGTCTCTGATGTTGTACCAACTGTATGTCATATTGATAACATTCACAGCCATTTCATATTTCAAATCATTCGTTAATTTGATAGGTGTATTGAATCTTTTTTCAAAATCATGACTCTTACTAACACCAATTTTGTCTCTGTTTTTACTGTTGAATCGTAATGAAATTTCTGTCATATACTTTTACATTAGATATTTCATCATTATTTTATTAAGCTCCTCGTTTCCAACAATACCCAGTCTGCTTAATACATGTAATATATTTACAAAATCATTTCTGACTTTTGCGCTATTATTACCAGCAAAAATAGACCCACCAAGTAACTGCAAACGTGAAAGCAAGTCACCAATATTATTATAATGAACAACACCTGCTCCATATTGTTTTCTCTTTCTCATTCCTTCCCTGTTTTGTATTTGTAAGAAGCCAGTACATCTGCAATCGTTTCTCTGTATTTTTTTAAAGTTTGTAATTCTCTATCATGAGATTCTTTTTTTTCTGCACTGATTGATTTGTTTCTTTTTTCACCTCCCAATTTCATGGTAATTTTTCCAGCTTTCTCCTTTTCTTCAAGAAGTTTTTGTGGGGTGACGTGAGTTTAATCGGATGGTTTCAAAAGCTTGTTATTTTTTAATATAATTCTGTCATCTTTATCAAAATTATTATCGATATTTAAAATGCTGGGTTTTTTAACTTCATCTTCTTCTTTAGGTGCTTCAATGGCTAAAGGAAGTTCCGTTCCCATTGTAATTGCTCTGCGATTAGCTTCAATAACATCATCAAGTCCTCGTTTTAAATCCTGCTGGTTTTCTTTCAATTGTTCAATAACTCCATCCTGTTTTTTGTCGACACTTGCTTTCACACTCTTCTGAACATCAATAGAGGGTTTCAGTAATTGCGCTGTTTCATCATAAGCATCCTGTTTTCTGTTTTCATAAGTCTTGATAACCTCACGCACTTCTCTAGTTTTATTTCCAGCTTCAATTCCACTTTCAAGAAGCCTTTTCATACGTTCTATATCCATATACAATTGTGTTAGACTAATCTAAACTATTAACATATGGAAATTCCAAATTATGATATCGTTCAGAATTCAAATAATTCATTCAGACAGTTGTATCCATATATGCCAAAAGATACATTCAGAATGTTATTGGCTGGAAATTCTGGATCTGGAAAGACAACCTTGTTCTTGCATCTGATTATGGAAACTTTGGTCTATTATGATCAAATACATCTATACGCCAAAAACTTGGATCAAGACAAATATCAATATTTACAGCATGTGATGGATGGAATAAGCAAACAAGTTGGTTACCCCGTTTTAGTTTGTAGCCAAGATGAAATACTTCCTGTTGAACAAATCAAAGACACTGATTTACAGCGACTGGTTGTGTTTGATGATTTCGTGACTGATAAAAAACAAGATCAAATCATAAGCTATTTCATTCAGGGTCGCCACAAAAATTGTTCAGTTCTGTACCTAACACAGTCATTCTGTGGGTGTCCAAAATCTGTCAGACTCAATTGTAGCCATTTCTGTCTTTATGATTTCCCATCCACGAGAGAGAGAAACTGTATCTCCCAAGAACTAGCAATCGATAAGCAGAAGTATATTGAAGCAGCAAAGAAACCATATTCCTTCTGTTATGTTGACAAACCAATGAAAACAGTGAAGAGAAATTTTTACGGTGTTATCTAATCTAATATTATATGGGATTATTTAATGATTTACCAACTCCAGACAATATAGGAACTGGTGAAATAGGTCCAAAAGGTGATAGAGGTCCTGCTGGTCCAAAAGGTAATAAAGGTGATAGAGGTCCAATTGGTCCAAAAGGTGATAAAGGTGATAAGGGTTATGGATTCAAATTAACACAAGATGGTAACTATGATCTTGAAAATAAACGCTTGACTAATGTTGGAGAGCCAAATTCAAACAAAGATGCTGTTAATATGAGATACGTCAACGATGCTGTTTTATCAATTGAAGGAACACGTGTTAATCCATTTAAATTTCTTCTTGAAGATATATCAAAAACAACTATTCTTAGAGATGCAAATGATCTCAAATTGGAAGATTTTAATAAAAGCCCTTACTTAATAAATAAAAAAGCCTTGTCTTTTGTTATTCCTAAAGCTAGCCAGACAACTATTCTTCGTTTTGATTTGTCACAATTGGAAGTTTCAAGATACACTTTTGCTAATGAGTTTTATACAAACGGTAATCCAAATCATGCAACAGTTGATGGTGATAATTTGTCATCCAATTTAGTTGAAATAAAAGATTCGATAAGAAGAGCATTTCCAGAGACTCATATTGTAGAGGCTTATCTCAAAAGAATATTCTTCCTTGAAAAAACAAGTCATGGTTCCACATCAATGGAGTTATTGTTGATTTCACCATATTTACAAAATAATAAAAAACATTATGTTATAGTTTATGGTGTTTACGGATTTTCAAATATCATTTTATCACATATTCACGATCCTGTTTTTGAAATTGAAAATGGTAATGTTGCATTCGATGGTAAAATTGACATGAAAAATAATGAGATTATTAATGTAGCAGAACCTACTGATGACAATGATGTTGCCAACTAGAAATATGTTGATGATCATACTCCAAATGTTGATTTGTCTCCATATGTCAAAAAGAATGGTAGTGTTGCAATGACAGGTGATCTGAACATGGATGACCATAAAATCACAAATATTGATGCTCCAACTGATAATACAGATGTTGCCAACAAAAAATATGTTGATGATCATGTTGTGAATGTTGATTTGTCTGAATATGTCAAGAAGGATGGAAGTGTTGCAATGACTGGAAACCTTGATATGGGTGAAAAACTCATCACAAGAATGGCTTACCCAGTGGATATACTTGACGCCACAAACAAGTCTTATGTTGACTCTCAAATTGCAAGCTGTATAAAAAGGGATGGGAGTCAACCAGCAGAGGCTGACATAGACATGGCTGGGTATACATTTTTGAATTTGAAAGATGTTGACAGTGAAACCTCCAGAAGCAGCGCAGTTAACAGAAAGTATGTTGATGACCTTGTTTTGTCGGCTTCTGGTGCACAAAGAAACCCATTTGCTTTTCTGTTGAAAGACATTTCCAAGTCTGCTGGTGTACAAAATGTTTCAAACCTTCGAATTGAGGACTTCAACAGATCTCCATATCACATCAACAAGTCTTCCTTGTCTTTTGTCATTGGGCTAAGTGGTGACTTTACATCCAAAATACGGTTTGATGTTACATCATTGATCAAAAGTCAGTACACTTTTGTTGCTGAGTTTTACTCATCATCAGACCCAAGAAGTGCGACAGTCGGTTTATCAATCACTACTTTAAACATGCGAATTGTAGGATCTCCATATCAAAAAGCTTTCCTCAAAACTCCATATGTTGATGGTTACATCAAGAAACTGTTTCAGATTGAAAAAACAAGCAGCGGCCAATCATCAATTGAAGTTGAGCTAAGCAGTACATCTCCAACATCGATAACCAAAACACATTTGATTGTTTATGGGGCTTATGGTTATCACACCAATTTGCCTTATTTTCATCATGACCCGGCTTATGAAATTGAAAACGGCCATGTTGCGTTTGGCAGTAACATTGACATGAAATTGAACAAAATCATCAACCTGCAGGATAACCCCTCAAACCGACAAGACGCTGTAAACAAAAGTTATGTGGACCAGAGGTTGGAAACCAAACTCGATACGGTTGCACAACAAAATCTAAATATGAACAACAATGCCATTACTGATCTTGCTCCACCCGTCAACGCAGACGATGTGGTGACAAAACGTTATACTGACGAGTATTTTCTCCGACGAGACGGTTCGACTGCGATGTATGGAAATTTGTCAATGAGTGGAAATAATGTGACGAATTTAGCGGACGTGGTGAATGAAACTGATGCAGTGAACTTTAGAGTTTTAAATCGAGCTTCACAAACCATCAGAGCAAATACTTTATTATTGAATGGAACAAATGCGATGGCAGCAGACTTAAAACTTGGAGGGCATAAAATCATTAACTTAAATGAAGGAACAAATAAAACCGATGCCGTAAATTTAGATCAATTAGAAAAAAGTCATATTTCATCTGCTTCTTTTCCAAAGAATGCTTTCAAATATTTGATGAATGATATCGATGAAGTCAGTACTGAATATGGCTTGAATGTTAATGGATATGTCAATTTACCTCGTTCACCACATTTGATTTCAAAAAAGGTCATTGATATAGACTTGAATAAAGAAGCTAATCATATTTACAGAGCTAGAATTGGATTTAATATGTATACAATAAAAGATGGAAAATACACTTTCATTCTTGGATGGCTATTTCCTGATTATGAAGGAATGAGTCTTAGTGGTGTGACATTCAGTGCAACTGGTGGAATTACAATTCATAAAACTGTAGGGAGAAAATTTGATAACAGAAATGAAGATCATTCGAGATATTTATTATGGATTGAAAAACCTTCAGTAAGTTCACCACCTGAATATTTATATTGTACGATTCATATTAATGCTAACCCAACTTATCCAAATAAGTACAAAGTTCATTGTGTTGCATATGGTATTGATTTTGAAGCTGTAGACGTTCCATCAAGTGTTTACGACTTCGCAGAAGCTTATAAAATCGTGAATGAAAAAATGCAATTACAAACTGATTTAGATTTGAATGGACATGCTTTGATTAATAATTCATCAAACTTATTTGATGGTGAAAATGGTGAATTGACAATGCTAAATAATATTAATATGAACAGCTATTTAATAAAAGAGTTTAAACTTGGTGGTGATTTAAATCTGAATGGCTATAGAATTCATAATGGTGCTTTAAATCTATTTCGTTCAAGCGTTACAGGTGTAATTATGGAAACAGCTTTCGATTTGGGTGGATTTGCTCTTTACAGGCCGAAATTAGGAGGTGATCTAAATTTGTATGGGAATGGAATAATCGGTCAAATACAATATTTAAATTGCTTTGTTAAAGCCAAACAAGGACATAATAAGAATGTTTTAAAGCCTGTATTGATAAATGGCTCTGAATTTTTAGTTATTGATGACAATAACTTTTATATTAAGAAAATGTATATCATACAAGGAACAGCCCCGGAATATTTTATTTCAAGACAAAAGCTGAAGGTGGTGGGCCTTTGCCATTACCAGCAACTATTTATGAACACAGACAATCTTGTTTAAGTAGAAACATCACAACGGTCAACATCAACAAATCATTATCGAGAGGATTTTTTATAATTGACTATTCACATCCCAATAGTAGAGCATTTGATACAACTTTCACACTTGAAGTAATTATGAATTAATCTAAAATAATATTATATGGGATTATTTAATGATTTACCAACCTCAGATAGAACTGGTTAAAGAGGTCCGAAAGGTGATAATGGTGATAGAGGTGATAAAGGTGATATTGGTCAAATTGGTCCACAAGGTCCGCAAGGTCCAGTTGGTCCGCAGGGTCCACAAAGTCCGCAAGGACCACAAGGTCCAGTTGGCCCACAAGGCCCACAGGGTCCACAAGGTGTTTCAGGTTCTGTTGGCCCCAAAGGTGATAAAGGTGATAAAGGAATTGGTTTTACATTAACACAAGATGGAAACTATGATCTTGGAAACAAGCTTTTGACAAATGTAAGACCCGGCAATGATCTCAATCATGTTGTTGTTAAATCACAAGTTTCTGATATTGTCAGAGACAGTTTTTTGGATCTGTGGGTTTCTGAATTTATTAGATTGTACTCAAAATGTGTATATCAAATCGACAGAGCGAATAGTAATTTTGTAGATATCAATGCAGGCAGAAAAGTTGAAACATTATATGATCTCTCAAATGAAGAAAATAATGCAACTCAATCAACTTTAAACTTAAGACCCAAAGTTTGTACCAAAGCTGAGAAACATAATGGACGTTATTTTTTAAAATTTGATGGATCACAGAGAATGATAAGTCAAATCAATTTAAATAATAATGCTGTTAACATTTTTATTGTTTATAAATCAAACTCAAATACAGGTGGAAATCCATGGAAAAATGGGCTTTTTGGTCATGATGATGGAGGTTCTGATAAGTTTGTCAGCTATTACAATGGTTCAAATTTAGCTATAAGCGGTGTTGATCAAACAAATTGTGTGTATTTTGGTCCAGCAGCATCTATACAAAATTTCACAAAATTAGCAGATTATTCCGTAAATGATCTGGGTCAAATTAATGTTTGGCATTGTTTATCTGTTCACTGGGACAATTTATCTTCTCCTAATACAAACAAAAGTAAAATCTATTGGAATAAAAAACATATGGCAAATTTTACAGCAGCTAATAGAACTGGCAGCACACAAATGACTTTTGGTGATTTGAATCCAAACTCCATTGCACCTTTAGACGGCTCCATTGCTTTCTTTTGTGTCTATTTGGATATTATAATGGATGAAAAAACAATCTTGAATCATCATCAAATTTTAATGCAACGATATAGTATATGATAAAAGAAGCAATTAAATATATCAAATTCTTTTTTAAAGAAACAAAACAACAACATCATAATATTGATGACTCAATTTTGAAATCAGCTTTGGTTTACCAATATCTGTATCACAAGCATTTCAATACATTTATCCCAATCAACAGTATTTTATATACTCACAAGGATATTGGACTTATTGGGCCTGGTAGTGGATGCTTGACACATTTCTTGGAACATACACTTGGTTGGATTGATACATTACAAACACATGGTATACTTCATGATGCATATGGAAGATTTTATAATAGCTATTCATTAGACCGTGGATATTGTTATGCAATACCTTGTTTATTTACATCAAAGCGAAGAAAAAGATCTCCATTATCTGGCCAAATATCTGGGATTCTTTATTGCATTTTTAATAGAATTATTGTATAAAATATATATATGAAAGAGAGAAAAAGTATATTCAGCTGGAACCATATTTCAGGTGAATTAACAGAAGATCAGGTAAACGAATTAAAAGCCTATTACCACACATATCACAGAAAGTGTTGGGCTCATAAACAGGCGGTTAAACGGTTCAAAAAATGGAAATTAGCTGGCAATTCGGCATCCATTTTATTTGCAACTGGTGGTCTTGCTGCAAGTATTTCAACCGGTGGTGTAAGTTTAGTTGCCATCAGTACAGTATCAATGTTAATACAAGGCTGGATGAAACATAAAAACCTTGATCTGAAAATACAGAATTGCACATATGCTTATCAAAGCTACCAACACCTTCTGAATACAATAAAGGAAACCATGAGAAGTGGCAATTTTGAGGCATCAACTATACATTCAACCATGAAATACATTGACGATTATGTCGTTGATAACAGCCCTATCATAGACAAGTATTTTGTCAAATATGATGAAAAATTCACTGTCTGATAATTTTGATGATAACATCAAACATTTGCAATAAGATTTCAATCCAATACTGGTCATAAAATTTTAATGTTTTCTTTGATCTAGTAACTATTATTTCATCAAATGGAAGATCAAGCATTAAAAATATTTGCTTAAGCATAAATTTAGTGCTAATCATTCTTTTACGTTTATTGTTCACCAAGGGAAGCACTTTGTCTATCTCTTCGAATATTTTAAATATTTTACCCTTATTTTTTACAGAAATTTGAAATCCATTCTTACGGCATATTTTATTTATTACATTTTCAATATGATACTTCCGGTGATATACAGACTTTCTCTTTATTTTATACATATTGTCATGAAAATCAATGTATTCTTTCACAACATTGTAACCATGAACTGAACCACAACTTACGCATATAATCGCTCCATTATCATTCAACACATTCTGTTCATCACAACACGGTTCCTCTTTTTTAACATTATGTTCTGCTATTCTCTCATCACAAAAAGGACAATGATATTCTCCATTTGATATCAATTCGATGTGGATATCTGAATTACAAATCATTCTATACTATTATATGAGATATTATTTTATATGTTACTAACACATGACGTCACGACACAGCAGTGTCGGTCTACAAACAATAGCATAAACTTTTTAAGTAAAAATTATCAGTAAATTTTACTTTAAGAATTTATAATAAAGCACTTCTTACTTGTTTCATTATGATTGGTTAGAAAAGATCATGCGACCGTCACGTGAGTTATAATATTAGCTATAGGCGATGACTCATTTCCTGTTTTTCCGAGAATGTCACGCTTGGTGATTTTCCGAGAATTTCAGATTAAACAACTATAGATTTCATCAAATTAAATTACTATATATTTCATCATGTGGGAAAGTGTGCTGGTATCATCAGAATATGAAATCATCGAATTGAACCATCAGATGGTGAGTAGTATGGAGTTGGGTGGGTTAGAGCACAGTTTTGTGCTCGAACCCCCAACTCCTATACTACTATTATTACTACTGTCGGCTTTCCGAAAATGACGTCCTTATTTCACACGTTAAGGGACGTTATTTTCCCTCCGAAAATTAAAAGGAATTAGCTCTATAACACTGGTGAAAGTTTGACATTACACTTCATGAGGGGACACTCTTTTTTAAACAATCTCACCCAAATTTATGATATGGCTACTACCGAACATTTATTTCGGGAAATGAATTGTTTGCTTCCCTGGATAGCCCAGGGGATCTTCCCCTTTCTGGCAAAAATTTGCAATGTTTCCATCGAATTGACTCTAGCTCATCAAGGTATTGATATCGTGTGAATGAAACCAAAAAGAGCTAGCTGTAGTCCTTTTCTACCCAGTTTGCCAAAGACAAGAACGTGGTTGAGTTACACTAACTTTTTTCAGTTACAATTCATTTCCATCCAGGCGATGCAGGGCGCCGATGCAGTTTTTCATTACCTTCATTAACAATAATAAAGTATACCAGAGTTATTTCTGTTCCCTGGAAAGACATCTCCAGGCCCACCGACCCATGTGCACGTTTTGGCTTATCTAAGTGTCACTTAAACGTCTATGACATTCGGGGAATCAAAACAAAGAAAGTTTACTTTGAAAAACATGCAGATTTTACGTAAACGCCGCTATCTTAATCGGGTCAGAAGCCCGTGCTATTGAAGTGGTGTTTCTAACAGGTTATAGTGTTGCTATGGTAATGGTCCATCAAAATACAAGAGCTTAACAGAGCTAGAAACCGGTGTTAGCCACTTTAAAGGATCTACGTCACGAGTTGTTAATATTATACTTTGAAAAGCTGAAAGAAGCAACGAAAACCCCAAAATAGTGGTTCCTCCGTTTTGTGTGACATTGCTTTACCGGTAAAACTCGCCACGACGGAGCCCCTTTACTACATACAATATTAAACTTTTCTTTCAATATAAATTCATTAGAACGATACAAAAATCAAAAGATAACCCAAAAGAAAGAAATCTTCCATTTCCATCGTCCCACAGTATGATAACCCGTCTATAGATGGTAGAATTATGGTTCCGTAATTTTCTTAAAACTGACAAGGAATACCCCATTATTATTTGGAACTGTATTGAGTATCGCCCCATATCTTCTCGCGTGCATCTTCACTTTTGGAAAAATCCCTCTGACAGCTTTTCTAATGGCCTTTACTCGCTAGACGAAAACCAAAGGATTGAGAGAGGAGTTCACAAACGCCATCTTTTCAGACCAGCTATAAAAGTTGTAGCTGTGAATAGGCACCAAGGCAATTTGGTGAATTTTGGTGACAAGTAGGACAGGCAGATTGAAGGCAATATATATTGCTACTATGGATGCAATGTTGATTGCAAGCTTGATTTGCATTTGGCGCTGTGAGGAGGCCGTGTGCTATTTCTAAATTTGATGCTGGTGTCGAAAAATTATTGGAAGTATTCTGAACTGGGTAGCGACTGCAGTGATCAGAGAACCAAGCCAAATCGCTAAATGAATGGCCGTTTTTATACTAGAGACGCATAATCCGTATGGGACGAACTTGGGCAAACATTTGTAGTGCGTCTGTTTAGTTCGACTAGTGTAAAGACGAGCACAAGACGCATTATGCGTCAAGACAAACTACCTTGTTTAGCGCGTCTTTCAAGACAAACTAAAGCGGGTAGTTCGTCTAGAGGCATAATGCGTCTTGTGTCCGTCTTTACACTAGTCGAACTAAACAGACGCACTACAAAAATTTGTCCAAGTTCGTCCCAGGCGGAATATGCGTTTCATGTATTTCGTCCCGTCTTTACACTACTCGGATAAAATGACAGAGGCATAATTCGTCTGGACGGATAATGCGTCTTTACTATAAAAGGGGCCAATGCCTCTGAAAACAACTTTATGTTCCGGCACCATACGCAGACCCGTTAAGAGCTTGGTGATCAACCAGATGAATAGAATCGTTTTCAAAACACGCTTATGGCGAACAATTTTGAGGTATCGGAGAGGATAGATCAGTGCTATGAGCCTCTCGCAGCTTATAGCACACAGCGTGATGAGAGAAACGTTGTAGTAGACGTAAAACCCGTTGGAGTACAGTATTCTAACCGCACAACCGTATGTGTTTTCCAGGAGTCTGTAAGCGACATAGCAAGGTTGAACGAGAGGGTAACCCTCTTACCCGGGCCAACTTTTCTCCATGTAAACGTGGCCTAAATAGGGTTGTTCTTTCACCCCGCTTGTTACAGGATTAAAGAATTTTCTTTGCTGTTGGTTTGTTCTGCATTCATTTTTGTCGCATGTTGGCATTTATTCGTTATACAGTCGAGGTAGATTTTACGTTTGGGTTTTCGAATTGTGTTCGTTATAACGAGGATTTCTTTATATCGTGGTTCGTTATATCGAGGTTCTGTCACCATACATTTTACTGTAACTTTGGTGAGGCTGAAGAATATCGTTCGTTATACCGAGGACGTCGTTCCATAGAGATTCCTTAAATCAAGGTTCCTCTGTACTACGTATCAAGTGAGGTTTAAGGAAGCCATGCATATCGAATGGGAGAAACCCAATCTCAATCAGCAGGTGAAACACATAAACCTGACACTCTACCTGTAAGGAGCTCTACGTCTATTATTTAAACTATTTACTACATAATATTGTAAACGCAATGTAACGAACCTTGTAATTTCACGCGCGTTATAAATTCAAAGGCTATTTTAAAACCTGTACACTAATGATGACGGATGCACCGTCGAAGCACGTCTTGAAATTAAAGAAAGTTTTATTGTTTTTACAACTATTGATATTGTTGCTTCGCAGCAGACCAGGGAATGAATTAAAGGACGGACAGACCGACGAAATATCAAGTAAGTGGAACTGTTGTAGAAAACGTCCTGTTTTGATCACTGCTCAAGGAGGCTCGCGACCTGAGGCGGCTCTCAGAGCGGCGGATATCGAACTTACTACGGTTATTAGCCGTTGCTAGGTCGTTGCAAATCTAAACGTTCTAGATTCAGTGTGGTAGGAATTTTTCAAGGTCACTCTTATGGTCCTCATGTATTAGGCTTCATTCAGCAGAATGTAGTTAGCAATAAAAGTCTTTGAACATCACACAACAAATGCTTGATTTTGTGTTTTGCAACTGCCGTGCGCCAAGCTGAACCCTGTAGAAAAGTGAAGTTAGTGTCAGTAGCACAGGTCGTTATGAATCAACTGATAGAACCATAGGATCCGGAGGAGGAAGAATGTATTTTAAAGATGCTATAAACGTCATTAAAACTGAACAGCAAAATCCCATAAGATGATACGGTTCCCGATGGGATGGAAAATCGCTTTATTGTTTCTTTTCTTTAGAGTGTTTAGATGTTTTTCTTTGAAACGAGTTGGGGACCGGCACTAGTAGCGCACGCTCGGTAAACGTTACTTCAAATATCCTTACACGTAAGCATTGAAACCCAACATTCATCGTGGTATGATTGGTTTCGGAATTTTCTGACTGCAATGGCTAATGGCATCAGCGCGTTCGGACATTGCTATTACATGCAACTCGTTTCAGGAAATGGTATCGGAAATTTCTGATACCATCAGTGAATGAACTGGTTTCAAAATTTACCAAAACCATTAGCAGTTTAAGCTAACAGACTAATTCCTCGTATTCTTTATCCCAGTGGTCAACTGAAGTGGTTTCGGAAATTTCTGAAACCAGGCTAATTGCCTCCTTTTTTATATTAATGGTCGAACAGTGGTTTCGGAAATCCTTGACAATGGTTTCGAAAATTATTTATAGAGTCTCGGGCGAATGGGTGATATAATATGGTCTACGACTAAACTTTGATCGGGGAAATGTCAAGTGAATTTGGGCATACTTCCGAAAGGACATTTTTTCTGGACAAATAATCCACTTTCCTCGAAATAACCGCCGAAAATTACAATTCCGTCAAAAATTCAACAGAAAAATCAGCATGCTGGGGTTATGATGCAAACGTAAGCGTTCTTACTTGATATGAAATATCACCTAAGTCGTGAAATTCTTTTTTCCTTTTTAGAGTTTATTGAAGTTCTTCGGTCGCTTATCATTAATTGAGCTAAAATGTTACAGAGAACTCGCTTTTTTCTTTTCACCGATGTATGCAACGTTGATATTGCTTTTTTTGTTTTTGTTTTTTTACCAGCATTGTTTTCCTTGTAAAAGCAGCTACATCGACGTAATTGTGTCCTAGTTGAGTTTCATTTAGGTTCTTGCTTCATTGAAATCTACAAAAAATAATCAATAAGTACATGTCTGTCCATGAACTATACACTGAAATTCTGAGTCTATGTAAAATATAACTGCCCATAACTTTCACAGAAGGTATAACTGGTTTTCCGTCAAAGGCACGGAGCTAAACTTCTATCTTTTTTCCCTACAAACTCAATGATAACTGCATTAAAGTAGATTCCCTATGTTTATGAAAATGTATCACGGATAGCGAAGACAACCTCGCAACTGACGTATCGCTCCGAAGTGGCGTCTAGAGCCTCTTCATGCTACTAAAGCTTTGCTTCAGTTTCTTCATCCTGCTCTGTTACTCTTTCAGTTCCGATGGCAAAGTAATAATCTGTAAATGAGTTTTTGGCCACGGAAAGCCTAGCAGAGCGAAGACAATCCAATCCAAGGTTATAAAACGAGGTGCCGGCGCACAACGCGTTCACTCTTTACCATCCCGATTACTTTCTAGATCATATTTTTCTTTCCTTGCTTGGACCATTCGGCCCACCAGTGAGTCACGTCGCTTCTCTCTCGAAACCGACATGTGGCGTAAAAAAAACCCTTGTTATTTTATCAACAATATTTCAAGCAAACAAGAAGAGTAAAATGAATAGAAGCAAATTGAGCTTTTTTACTGAAATAATTATCTTTTATTTATTTTCGTTTTTATTCACTTTTTTTCATTTTTTTTTATTTTCGCCATTCTCAGGTACGCACGTGCGCATGAGCGCACGTGCGCACAGGTAGCTACGCCCCTG
Organism: Pachyseris speciosa; assembly: GCA_016490735.1. Classification (NCBI taxonomy): domain Eukaryota; kingdom Metazoa; phylum Cnidaria; class Anthozoa; order Scleractinia; family Pachyseridae; genus Pachyseris; species Pachyseris speciosa. The sequence continues at coordinate 398,983 of JAEMWC010000374.1, forward strand.
GGAAGGGATGTGTAACAGATTCCAGACCCTCCAGAACAGAGTTGCGTGGGTAGTCACCTCCTCTAATTACAATAGACGATGTGTTGAGATATTGGATGAAATTGGGTGGGATAATCTTGAGACACGAAGAAATAAGCAATTGGTCACAATGATGTATAAATTAAAGAATCAAATTGCACCAGATCATTTGGCCCAAATTTTTAATAGTACAAACCTTATATAAGAAAGAAACTCAACACATAATTTGTTTGAAAAGACCATATACCGAGGCTGCAGAAGCGTATCAGGGGGTGATACGCTTTTGAGGCTGGTAAAAACAGCTTCCATTTCAGAGGTGCGGCTCTCTGAAATAGTCTATCAAATCCTATTAAAGGACAGACAAGCCTGAAATCTTTTATTTCACTTTTGTAATTTAGTAGAATTTTAATTATTACATCTACTAATACTGTTTTATTGCATGATTTTTACACGGCTCTCTGGAAGAGCATTGTTATGAATGGGGTTCCGTGTTTGAAATAAAGATGATGATGATGATGATGATGACATTGATGACAAAGCACAATTTTCTACGTTTCTTCCAAAAAAAAAAGCAATGATAATTAACAATTAGATTATGAGCGCGAGATTTCTGTCGCGTGATAGCTGATGAGGGCGTAGCCCGAATCAGCTATCATCCATAGAAATTGAGAGCGACTAATCTAATTGTTGATGTCTAAATCTAAAGGTCTTTCAAAACTAAACAAGTAAATTATCTAAATCCTCCTCGCAAAGACTTCGAAAACGCGAAGAAGTGGCAGCCATTTTGTTGACAACCGCTACTCACTATCTATCACAGATTGTATAATAAGGTGAATAGTTCGTGCGTTGTGATTGGTTCTTAGCTATGATCTATTAGAGGACAGATGCACAGATTACGCCATCACGACCCACTTTTTTCCAGAAATGTGAAAATAAACAAGTTTTTCGCTTGCATTTTGTTTCTTTATTATATAAAACAAAAAGATTTTATTTTGCCGTGCGTCTGTTCAGGATTAGTATAAATCTACCAGCGTTCTATCACGAATGCCGTTCTCTGATTGGCTACGCTACTCGCTATCTATTCTGTGATAGATAGTGAGTAGCGATTGTCAATAAAATGGCGGCCGCTTCTTTGCGTTTTCGAAGTGTCTGTGTGAAGGATTTAGATAATTACTTGTTTAGTTTTGAACGACTAGTAGATTTATACTAAAACAATTAGATTATTCGCTCTCAATTTCTATGCGTGATAGCTGATTCGGGCTGCGCCCTCATCAGCTATCACGCGATAGAAATGTCGGCACTGAGCTTGCATTTGTAAAATGGGCTATTGGTAAATAAAAATTAGTATAATTTCCAGAGGTAATAGTCACCGTGGCCAGCCGGAAATAAACCAAACGAAATGCCAATGCATGTTCACTCTAGTGTGCCTATTTTGAGGAACAGTTTTAACTCACCGTTAGCACGACCTTGCTAAAGAATTGAGAACCATTCGTGTTTGGTCCCGTATTAGCCACACTGACTGTATACGATCGGTCATGTCTTCGATTCCGGTGAAACTCGTCTTCAAACACTCCACCCCGGTATCAATTCATAAGTACAAACAAAATATGCTCTTCCATCGAGCCGTGTATTTACAATTAAATCCTACAGTAAAAGAATCGCCATGTAAAATAATAAATTAAAACTACAATGTGGAGCAATTACTTTGAAAACATCAGATTGTTGTTCTTAATATAAATAGTTTGCTGGCAGGGATTCTTTAAATGATTTTGAGCATGAATAGGAAGGCTGTTCCAGACTTTTGCACCACGATAGTGAAAACTACGTTTCCCTGCTTCAGAAAGGGGCCTGGCAATGAACAAATTGTGAGACGAACCCCTTAAATTGTGGGAGTGAACCTGAGATGTATTTATGAAAATCTCATGAAGGCGTGCCGGAAAGATACTATTTATTGCCTTGTACATGGCAACCGCTAACTGATTTGTACGCCTTTGTTCAAGTGTATCCCAGCCAAGGTCATGCAGTAAACTAGAGGATGGAGTCGTATAATGAGAGTTAGTGATTATGCGGGTAGCCCTGTTTTGTAACTTTTGCAATTTATCCGATTGACATTTCCCAATATAGCCCCATACAGGGCTACAATAGTCAAAGTAGGGTACAACAAGAGCGTCGTACATGTTTATTAATGTATCCCGCGGTACTAAACCCTTAGCTCGCTTTAAAACTGCCAAGCCACTTGATACTTTTTTTTATTATCTGGTTAATAAGAGAGTGCCACGTTTGAGTGTCATCACTTTCGATCCCTAGGTATCTGTGGGTCTTGAATCTGTCAATTTGATGCCCACCTATTTTTATATCGAGTTGATAATTTAAATGGGCGATCTTATATTGACTGGCAAAAACAGAGTATTTGGTTTTTTTAACATTGAAACTAAGTCTGTTTGCTTGAAACCGAGATTGGATTATACTTAGATCACTGTTTAGCTTTGATTGAAGGTCAATAGGATCACAAGAAGTAAGGGTGAGACATGTGTCATCGGCGTACAGTCTTGATGTTGAGGCTAGGTCGCATTCCGGAAGATCATTTATATAAATCAGGAACAAAAATGGTCCCAGAATAGATCCTTGAGAGACACCATACACAACGGAACAGTAATCAGACAATGCATCATTTGCTTGCGACCAGTCAGTTAGGATTGAAAACACTTCAAGCTTAGGGTGTCAACCCCATAGAGTTTGAGTTTTTGCAGAAGAACTTCATGATCCACAGTGTCAAATGCTTTCTTAAGATCGAGAAAGAGCACACCGTTTAATAAGTCATTATCCATGTTAGACTACCAATCATTAGTTATGTCGAGGAGGGAAGTCAAAGTGGAATGGCAGGGACGAAAACCATAAAATTGGTTAAAAACAATTCTTTCCACAAGTTCTCTCACAACTGGTAAGGCGGATATCGGCCTGCAGTTATTTGGATTAGTCTTGGTATCACCCTTGTGAATAGGAGAGACTCTAGCTCGCTTCCAGTCTTCAGGAAAAATGCCCGTAGTCAGGGACAGATGAATGATGTTAGTCAAGGATGCTGAGACGATAGGGCCCCCCTCTTATAGTAATTTAGCTGAGATACCATCAAGACCAATATACTTATGGAACCACGCAAACACAGTTTGCCACTCAGCTTTTGACACACATCTCTAATGAAAGAAAAACTTTCCGCCCCGAGTCGGAATCGAACCGACGTTCCCCAGTTACTAGTCGGGCGTGATAACAACTACACTACCGGAGCAACCACGCTGGCAACGTGGCCACTTTAGAAAGTGAGTAGTATCGTACGTCGGCCATTCCTCGGAACATTTTTCTTACGAGACTTTTGTGTGTTTCCTGGCTTGTAAATTCCCTGAACGGGTATTAGAAATATATATATATATATATATATATATATATATATATATATATATATATTTCTAATACCCGTTCAGGGAATTTACAAGCCAGGAAAGCCATGGAAAAGCCAGGAAAAGCCAGGAAAGCCATGAAAGCCGTAGAACAATATACTTTATGGAACCACGCAAACACAGTTTGCCACTCAGCTCCTGAACTCCCGTTCAGGGAATTTAGAAGCCAGGTAAAAAAAAACAAAAGTCTCGAAAGAAAAATGTTCCGAGGAATGGCCGACGTGCGATACTACTCACTTTGTAAAGTGGCCACGTTGCCAGCGTGGTTGCTCCGGCAGTGTAGTTGTTATCACGCCCGACTAGTAACTGGGGAACGTCGGTTCGATTCCGACTCGGGGCAGAAAGTTTTTCTTTCAATTGAGATGTGTGTCGAAAGCTGAGTGGCAAACTGTGTTTGCGTGGTTTCGTAAGTATATTGTTCTACGGCTTTCATGGCTTCGAAGGTATTTATATATATATATATATATATATATATATATATATATATATATATATATATATATATATATATATATATATATATACCTTCACAGGAGTTCAGGCTTCAGGAGTAATCATCGTTTTATTGCGACAGTGCTGTTTCGTATGGTTCAAAATTATATGACCACACTCATCAGGCAACTTTAACGATTTAGTGTTAAAACTAACAGAACTGGCAGTAAAATATGAATGGTTGTTATGGGGATGCGTTACATTCAAGGCATGGTATCTAGGTAACGGATGCTTTTTGTCTTAGTTGCGTTACTCTAAAGTTCTGGAGCACATATCTGTTTCTGTGGGGGCATGAACTCGCTAGCTCGTTTCGCCTGTTTAGGCTACACAGCTCTTTTCTACAAATGATGATGAATTTTTCATACAGACAAAGATTACATTTTTTGTTCATGTTGCTGTAGGGTTTACATTTCTTTAAAATTTTCCATTTCATCTGGAAAGGCTTCTTCTTGTCTTTTAAATTCCAGACATACTTCGAGAGTTCTGTTTCATTTCTTCTGTTGGAGTGTCGAAAGGATGTCTGGTGGTTTCTGTAACGTTCCTTAAAGTTTGTTGCCAGTCCGACATACGTTTCCGTTGTTGTCTCTGTGGTTACTGTGGCTTGGTAGATGACATTTGTCTGGAGGCATTTTCCTTCTAGTGGACAGTCTGTTTTTTTTCTGCAATTGCAGGTGTCAGGTTGTTGCGTTGGTAAGTTCAAATTTGAGAGAATGCGCTTGTTGTGTGACGAGATGATAGTTTTCATGTTTGGCATGCATGAGTAGCTGAGTTTAAGTGTGTGTCTGTTGAAAATCTTGTGGAGTGGATGGTTCTTTGGGAAGCATCTGTCGACGATGTGTAGGAACTTTCTTCCAAGGTTAGTTCTGACGTTTGAATTGAAAGGGGGGTTGTACCATGTGGTGTTTCTTGTTCGTTTTCTTTTGTTTTTCGAAGCTTGCTCCTGTAAAGGGTTGTACGTCAGCTTGTGACTGTATCCACTTTCTTCAAGAGCTTTCTGGTAAGGCGCAATGGATTCGTCAAATACTTCTTTGCTGGATGATATGTTAGTTAATCTCTTGTTAATGTTGAGTGGGATGTTTTTTAGTAATTCTGGGGGGTGGTTGCTCTGTTGGTGGACATACGACAGTTTGTTATTGGGCTTCATGTATGGCTTGTAGCTGCCGTGTGTGAGGTCGAAGGTGACATCAAGAAAGTTGACGATCTTTTTGTTAGCATCTTTTTGTTAGCTGACGTACAACCCTTTACAGGAGCAAGCTTCGAAAAACAAAAGAAAACGAACAAGAAACACCACATGGTACAACCCCCCTTTCAATTCAAACGTCAGAACTAACCTTGGAAGAAAGTTCCTACACATCGTCGACAGATGCTTCCCAAAGAACCATCCACTCCACAAGATTTTCAACAGACACACACTTAAACTCAGCTACTCATGCATGCCAAACATGAAAACTATCATCTCGTCACACAACAAGCGCATTCTCTCAAATTTGAACTTACCAACGCAACAACCTGACACCTGCAATTGCAGAAAAAAAACAGACTGTCCACTAGAAGGAAAATGCCTCCAGACAAATGTCATCTACCAAGCCACAGTAACCACAGAGACAACAACGGAAACGTATGTCGGACTGGCAACAAACTTTAAGGAACGTTACAGAAACCACCAGACATCCTTTCGACACTCCAACAGAAGAAATGAAACAGAACTCTCGAAGTATATCTGGAATTTAAAAGACAAGAAGAAGCCTTTCCAGATGAAATGGAAAATTTTAAAGAAATGTAAACCCTACAGCAACATGAACAAAAAATGTAATCTTTGTCTGTATGAAAAATTCATCATCATTTGTAGAAAAGAGCTGTGTAGCCTAAACAGGCGAAACGAGCTAGCGAGTTCATGCCCCCACAGAAACAGATATGTGCTCCAGAACTTTAGAGTAACGCAACTAAGACAAAAAGCATCCGTTACCTAGATACCATGCCTTGAATGTAACGCATCCCCATAACAACCATTCATATTTTACTGCCAGTTCTGTTAGTTTTAACACTAAATCGTTAAAGTTGCCTGATGAGTGTGGTCATATAATATTGAACCATACGAAACAGCACTGTCGCAATAAAACGATGATTACTCCTGAAGCCTGAACTCCTGTGAAGGTATAGTCAATGCTCCTCAATCAAATGAGTTGAGCGCTCTACGAAATACATTCTACCCAAGAAACAAGTATTTATATATATATATATATATATATATATATATATATATATATATATATATATATAATGTCAAAAGCATCCACTGTCGTGGTTGTGTCTCCAGACGAATTAAAATAATAGCCAAGAACTGGAAAATACGACTTTGCCAATATTTCGTCTTTATTAAAAGACTTCATCAGGGCAACTGATGTGAAAGCGGTTAAAACCGTTATAAGATATACGCTAGCTGACGTGAGACGCTAATACGAGACTTAAAGCTGCTCGCGCGCTGTAAAGCGCGCGCGTTACATATAAGTGAAGCAATGAGAGCGATATTAAAATAAATCCCTTCGAGGATTCCTACTACAGAAAAAATCATCACTATTAAGACCCAGTGGATAAATACATCGAAGACGGTATGCCCACTGGGCCTCCCTATCCCTAAGATATTCCTCACTTGGTTTTAACCGCTTTCACATCAGTTGCCCTGATGAAGTCTTTTAATAAAGACGAAATATTGGCAAAGTCGTATTTTCCAGTTCTTGGCTATTATATATATATATATATATATATATATATATATATATATTCCATCAAGACCGCTAGCCTTGTTTGCCGGTAACGATTTGATCAATTTAAGTACGATGTCGTTGGACGTTTCAGTTAAAGAAAAGCCATGTGGTACCGTGAACTTTGAGCCTGTTTGTGGAATTTCATTCGCTAAGATTGGCCCCACGCCACAGAAATGCTGATTTAGTACATCACTAATTTCCTTAGCGGACGTGTACGTAGTATCGCCAGTATTAAGGCTATGAATTTTAGTGGGCTGAGGTGTTTTGCCTGAAATGGTATTTATCCCTTTCCATGTGTTTTTAATATTACCACAGTTTCCTTGAAGAAGGAATTGAAATATAACGCTTTCGCTTGCTTAATAGCTGTATTGACTGTGTTGCGCAGAGCTCCATAGCGCTCCCAGTTTTCATTAGTCTTGACCCTAGATGTGAGATTTCTCATTTTGTCTTCCATCTTTGTATTTGTTTGATCACTGAGTCGCCAACTAACACAGTTGTGAAGTTGCTATGTGTTTTATCGGGAGGATCAACATTTTCATTGGAAATATCATCTTCGTGATTAAGTGGCGCGAAACGATTTGTAGAATTAACTGATATCTTTTGGGCTGTTTGACCATCTCTGTTTGATCTTGGGAATCTCACTGTTTGGTCTTCGGCGTTTCGCTGCTTGGTCTTTGGCCTTTGCTGTTTCACTGTTTCGAATGGATTTACATCGGACTGATCATAGTGTGAACTTGGACTGTTCGATTTTGTTGTGTCAAATTCTTTCGTGAGTACATGAAAAACAGTTCTGTAGGAGTGACGCTCTTCGGAAGTTTTTCCCGTTTCGCTGTTTTGTCGCGAAACAACTCTTTCAATGTTCTAATTGCATTACACAAGTTCTTGTTCTCTTGTTTAAGGGTGTTGATGAGCTGTGCATCGGATTCCCTTTGCAACTGACCGCTTTCAACAGGTGTAAAACCTGCTTGCATATTTAATTTGGATGAAACTAGATTGCGAAATTCGTTAAAATCATGTTCAAGGTTTTTAAAATCTGATTTCACTGTAGAACATATTCCACAGGCAGCCGTGTCTGATGGAATCATCGAGGGACTTGACTCCTGTAGAGAGATGCTATCTGTGTTGGACGGAGAATACTCCTCTGAAGAGGTGAGATCAACGGGAAGTGTATTAGTGCTGCAAGTTTGAAGGGCAAGCAGTTAATCTTTAGAAGAATAAACTTTCGCCAACTTTGCTCGCAAAGTTGCAAAACCAGATTCTTGAGTTTGTAGCGTATGCGTAGTCGAATACCACTTAACAATTATATCCCAAATCTTAAAAGTTCGCATCTTGTGAACCTGGTTCTCGGAAAGTTCGCCGTCATTGTTAATTTCGAGGAGAACCTTGAGAGGCAAATAAGTTCTTCGAAGTCTCCAAACCACTTAAATTGATCTTTCGTGTCCAGATAGCTGAGTTTACTCACAAGTGCCTCAATATTTCTGTTTGAAATACCTTCTCTGGTAGACATTTCTTCTGCTATCGTCTTCACGCTAGCTGTAAGAACATTGAACATTTTACGCGTTTTATAACTCTGTTGGAAAAGCCAATCTTTGTAAGGGCTATAGGAGTCCAAACAAGAAATTGGGGGCGACCTCAACTTTGCTAATTGCGTGGTTAACGCCCTTTTTTCGGATTACTCCTTGCTAGGGCTTGATTTTACCACATAGTCATGAACCACGCAGAAACACCACTTGTTGGTTTGAACATCCGGAACTTTCTTTGGATTAAGAATATCTTACCCAGCGGATCTCCAGACTGAATCATAAACTGATGGACAACTCGATGGAATTTACGTGTGTTGTAGTAGCCATTCACACTGTTGTTAAATGATAAAAAATCGTTAGTGATGAATAATATTCACAGCACAGTTATTTTGAGTTTGAATGGTAAGGAAATTTTGTTTGGTGTTGGGACTTACCACGAGTTATATTCCGGTTTGGGAAGTGTTACAAAAACAAAAAGCCAGTTGACTTACTTCTTTCGTTGTGTGACTCTTGTATTTTAACGTATTGTTAATAGATAAAATTTCCTGTCATGAATACGGTGTGGTACAGGTGTCCGTTACCGCGCCAACCTTTCCTATCACAAGAAATTTTAAGTTAGGTTTTGCTACAGATAACAATAGCTTGCGTTTACAACAATAACTTTGTATTTTTTATAAGTTTTCACCCACCTTGACCTTTCGTTAGTCTTTTTCCAGGAAATAACTACTGTCGTAGTACCTTCCTCAAAAAGAGAGTCGTTTGAGGCCCTTCTACAAATCTACATCGTACAAGTGCCAACCGTAATAAAAGGAGAGTCGATGAAAGAGAAGTATCCTGTTGTTGATGCCGGTGAAACAGCTAATTCCCCATCAAGGTTCCTGCAACACTGTGTGTTGAGAAGTTTTCCACCGTCGTGAGACATCTAACATAAACAACAGTTTGCAATTCAACCTCATGTCAGTATGAACAGGTCAGTCTCTTTAGTGGACAACGCTGTTTCTGTGGAAGACAATTGACTAGTGTTTATCTCTGTGATTCTGTGTTTCCAAAAATGTTCAATCTACTAAAATGCGGCCATGCAAAAGTTATTTCTAAGGGGAATACTGTTCCCCTGTGGAAGAAATAAAATCTAGAATGGCGGGGAGCGGAAATTTAAAAGGTATAGCAGGCGACGATTATATTCCTTTTCCTGGAAGCTTATGTCCACGTCTTCCAAGGAAGTTTCAAAAACGATTTTACTCCAAAAAGGTTCCATGTGATAATTAATTTAAGGCAAAGTTAGTCCTTTGAGAGCAATTTAGTGGTAATGTCGCCCACTGCTGTGTGGATAGGCCCCTAAAAAGTCGAGAAAAACCAAACAACAGTCTTAATCCTCTTGAATCGAATAACTTTTTTTTCCCAAACAGAATATTTTTTCATCCCCTTTGACTCGAAGAATCCCTCATAGGCCAATTTAAACGATACGCTAGGCTGCGTAGCAACCATTTCCATGAGTTCTCCAAGGGTATTTCGTTATTTGACCTCAAGAAAACTGTAATGAAAGACGAAAAACGCTCTCATTCCAGTTTTCGCGCGGTCAAAAACAAGAATTCCCGACGGAAACGCTTGATGCGCAGGCTCATTCTACGTCCTTTGGTTATGACTATGGTATCTGACGATCGTAGAGTAATCATGCCAAACATTAAACACATTAAACACAGCTATTATGTGCGTCAAACTCTCACCACATTTTACGTGTCATGTGTGACGAGTTGTAGGTTAAATTTACACCAAACAATTCGCATCGTAATTTCAGCCTGTTTACCGCTTCCTGTAATGGCCATGTCAACAAGCCTGGCTAATAGAGATACATACATACATATACATACACACTTAATTTGTCATGTAAGTCATTAAAAAAGGCAGCTAAAAAGCTGATGTGGACCTATATGTAACTTACAAGGATGGAATGTCGGACGAGAATCCAAGTAAATTACTCTAACATGGCGCGTAGCTTTAAAAACGAACTCGAGGAGAACTGTAGATTGTAACGTAAATAAATTTATTGAAGCACGGCTCAATGTTCCTAGTACAAAGGACACAACTTGATACGACGATACAGATGAGTCGACGGAGTCGATTGATAAGACAAAGGTCGCGTTAAGCTGATGTGTAGATCAGATTGAGTCGCTTAAATCGTTAACCGGTTCGAACTGAAATCAACAAATCAAATGGAAACCTATTTAGCTAAATTATCTATAAAACTACAAGATATAAGACTAAACAAAACTGATAATACTGAAAAGTAGCTAAAATGAAATTGCAGTAGAAAACCAGAAAAAACTAACTAACAATGCGTTCGCGTGAGGAGTGTGATACTACGATAAATCAGAAATATCAAATCAATCAGCACATCCATGCTGAGGAATAGCAATAAACGAAATAAAAGTAACTAAGCGATGACAAGACTAAGAAGACTCCTCACATAAACAGAAAGGATAACTGAGCGATATCGCAATTGATAACCAAAAGACTAAGCGAAAACTATACTTAAGGCGAAATTGATACAAAACAACGATAAGCAAATAAAACTATACTCACTTTGGTTTGCACACGCACCAACGTTAGTCTTGACTAAAGCTATGAGCTTGAAGGCGAGCCCGAGTGTAGATAGAAAAGAATCCGTAATGGATGATAGTACGTAACACCACGAAGTCTACACTAGAACTAACTTTAGTGAGTTGAAAACCTTAATTTTATAACCAACAAAACGTGGTAGAAACAATCTAGAAAATCATTACGCATTTCCCATGCGGACGTTACAGCGAAGGGCTGGAAGAAGCTATCGCTAAAATCTTGCTCACGAAGGCGTTAATCCTAACTAATTACTCAGCAAATTAAAACTATCGTAACGATAGCGATAATTATAGATAAACGAAAAAACATCACGTTTCAAAACCAACATTCCGGCCCCTTAAAGGCTAAACTAGGGGAAAGCCTTTACTTAATAAAGAACAAAAAGGGGTTGAAACGTAATACAAATGATACAAAATACTAATACCGTGAGTAAGGCATGTATTACTAACGTTATAAAGTCCATACTAATTACTGATAAAGAGTGTTCATAACTGCTATGGCTGATCCTAGCTTGCTTGTGCAGCTGTCTCCAGCAAGACAATCTTGTCGACAGGTCTGAGAAGCACGGAAGTACTTGTCTTCAACTTCACGGATCGCACAAGACCATCATGGCGGTTAGGATACACTTCAATGATGCGTGCTAGTGGCCATGAGTTGCGAGGCTTGTTTTCATCGAAAACTAAAACAACATCGTCAACTGCAAAATTCCGCTGCTGTTTGTGCCATTTTTGGCGTTCCTGGAGAGAAGGAAGGTACTCTCGCACCCAACGTCGCCAAAACACGTCTGCAAGGTACTGTACTTGGCGCCAGCGGCGTTTGTTGTAGCAGTCTTGCTTAGAGAAGGTTCCAGGAGGAACAGCAGGTCCCGCTCGTAACAGCAGCAGGTGATTGGGAGTAAGAGGTTCCAAGTCACGTGGATCATCAGAGAGCTTGGTAATTGGCCGTCCATTTACTATGGCTTCTACTTCACACATCAAAGTGATCAGGCCCTCGTCGTCCAGCACCTGTTCCTTGGTCAAGGCCCTTAAGATCTTGCGCACTGTTCGGATACATCGCTCCCATACTCCACCATGATGTGAGCCAGCGGGAGGGTTGAACATCCACTTGATGTTGCGCTGGAGAAGGAAGTCGTGAATCTGGGACTGATTCCAACTAGTGACTGCATCACGAAGTTCCCTTTCGCCCCTTACGAAGTTGCCACCATTATCAGAACGAATTTCATCAGGCTGTCCTCTTCTTGCAATGAATCTTCGTAAGGCATTGATAAAGGACTCTGTATCCAACGAGTTTGCTACCTCGATATGAACTGCACGAACAGCTAAGCAAGTGAATATGACACCGTATCTTTTAACCTTGGATCTTCCGCGACGTACTTCGAACGGTCCAAAGCAGTCGACGTCCGTAAAGGTGAAGGGCGGTTTAGAGGGCGTTACTCGATCTGCAGGTAGATCTGCTGTCTTCTGTTGACCTGGAGGTGTCTGTCGTTTTCTACAGGTGAAGCACTTGTCCAGGATTTTACGAACTGTTGCTCGCCCGTTGATAATCCAGTATTTCTGACGGATGAGAGACAGGGTATATTCTACGCCTGAATGACCAGATATGTGAATGATTAGCTTGACCACGTGATGGTCTTTAGGCAGAATGATCGGGTGCTTGACGTCAGTGTTGAGTGGTGCACGTTTCAGACGACCTCCAACACGTAGAAGACCTTGCATGAACACTGGATCAAGCTTGTAGATGCTACTGGATTTGTTCAGGTCCTTGAAATTGCTTGTGGTTGCTTCTCGATTTGCACTCTTTATGCGTACGAGCTCTTTCTTGAAGCATTGGTCCTGAGTACATCTGAGAATGACATCTTCTGCGTTGTTCAGTTCCGACACGCTGATAGGGTTTACTTTACGTGACGACTTAATCTAAGGTGATTTCCCAGCCTTTCGATTCTCGAGCAGATACTTCAGATTAGCCTTGATTAGCTATCCAAGCCACGACTCTTTTGAGATAAGACCAGGAAGAGAACCTTTCTAACATCTCAGCGATTAGATTGGGAGCGGATGTTTCTGTGGAGTATGCAGCTGTTTCAACTTTAATCTCGGGATCATCGTCAGGTATTTCATTTGTCATACCAGCGGGTCTTTTCGGCCATGTTTCAGTTGACTGATTTAAGAATACTGGACCATGTATCCAGCGATGTAGAGAGTCAGCAGGCACACCTCTGGAAGCATCATCCGCTGGATTATTTTGTGTGGTAACGTACCTCCACTGAGAAGGGGAAGAGGCTTCGTGTATTGTTGCTACTCGGTTAGCAACAAAGGTGTGGAACCGCTTGTCTTGATTTTCAATATAGCGTAGGACGCAGGTGCTGTCGGTCCAGAAGAAAGACTCATCTATGGGCAAAGTTAGCTCCTTTCGGGAGATCCTGTCGAGTCTCGTTGCTATGACGGCGGCAGATAATTCCATGCGTGGAATTGTAACAGATTTAATGGGTGCTAGCCTTGATTTGCCCATGACAAAGGTACATTTAACAGAACCACTACGGTCTGTGACTCTCAGATAAGTTGCTGCACCAAGACCTTGTTGCGACGCGTCCGAGAAATGATGCAACTGGGTTGAAATAACTTCTTTAGAGTTGAGCGGTTTGAAGCAGCGGCCGATTGTCAGTTGCTCGAGTTTTGGGAGCTCTTGTAACCAGGCCTGCCAACGACGCAAGTAGTCATCAGGTATTGGGTCGTCCCAACCAAGCTTCTTTCGACACAAATCTTGCAGAATTAACTTGGCAGTTAGAATGAAAGGTGCCACAAAACCCAAAGGATCGTAAACAGAGCTGACTATGGATAATATACCTCGTCTTCTAGCGGGTCTATCTTTGATCGCTATGCTGAAACCAAACTTGTCCGTTGAAACGTTCCATTGTACTCCTAACGCTCTTTCGATTGGCATTTTGTCGAAGTCTAAACTTCTCACTTGAGGGGCTCTCTCTGACTCTGGTATTGACTCAAGCACCTTTCTTGAATTCGAAAGCCATTTCGTTAGCTTGAATCCACCCCTTGCTAGGAGCTTGCGTAATTGATTTGCGAGAACGATTGCTGAGTCGTCAGAGGGAACTGACTTGAGGAAGTCGTCAACATAGAAGTTTCGTTCTACGGTCTTGATGGTTTGAATGTCGAAGTCAGCCTTGTTGTCTTCAGCTGTTTTCTTGAGCGCAAAGTTGGCACAGCTGGGTGACGAAGCTCCGCCGAATAAATGGACTCTCATTTGACATTCTTCCGGTAGACTGTCTAGGTCTCCTTCAGGCCACCACAGGAACCTAAATGCGTCGCAGTCGCTAGGTCGAACCCGGACTTGATGGAACATTGCTTCGATGTCCGACATAAGCGCGATCTGGTCTTCCCTGAATCTAGAAAGTACGCCAACGAGAGAGTTGGTCAGGTCCGGCCCCTGTAACAACTGGTCATTAAGGGAGGTACCGTTGAACTTCGCGGAGCAGTCGAACACCACCCTAATTTTACCAGGCTTCTGAGGATGAAACACCGGGTGATGTGGAAGAAACCAGTGAGTTCCGAGTGGTCCTATGTCTTGACTGTCTACTTTCCTTGCGTAATCGTTCTTGAATAAATCGCTCATGAACGCTTTGTACTTCTCATGAACCAGAGGCTCTTTCTGAAGTCGCTTCTTTAAAAGGCTTAGTCGACGCTCTGCAACTGATCTGTTGTTTCCCAAGTTTGGAGGATAGGTTTTCCACGGGAGTGCTATTTCATAGTGACCATCTTTGAGCTGAACTGTTTCTTCCATGATTTTGAGCGCCTTTTGGTCGTTCAGGGACATGGACACTTTTGAAGTGAAGGAGGCATCGTTGAATTCTTGGTTACAAAACTCTTGAAACTGCTGTTCCAAGGGCTTGTTCGCCTGAACGAAATTAGCGGTGGGAGATTTGGGCGTGTCTTTCCCGAGGGGGCCGTTAAGAACCCAGCCCAACAGGGTTCTGGTAGCGAATGGTCCTCCGTTCTCACTCTTCCTGACTTCTTGTGGCTGAAGCAACTGTGGTACATCACTGCCGATGAGAAGATCAATATCGGAGTCGATACTAGCGATTGTAACTCCTTTGAGATGCGGCCAACGATTCACGTCTTCTTGCTTTGCAGTGGAAAGACTTGGCCTGGAGTAAGCCATGGGAATCTCGACAGTATTCCTTTGGCCCAGATCGGACACCAGGAGACTTATCATTGAACATTCGACTGGTGAATCTCGGCCTTGCAATGTTGTGAGAGATAGTTCAGTCCTTTTTTCCTTTCCCTTGAGTTTTTGCAGCAGACTTTCAGTACAAAAGGAGGTGTTTGAACCAGAGTCTAGAAAGGCGTAGGTTTGAACGAGTTCCTGTCCATCCTTTGCCCTGACGTTGACAGGGACTAAAGCGAGTCCCGTGATTAATGTGCTAGAAGCGAAACTTGATTTCACGAAGCCGTTGTTGGCTGGATTAGAGTTGCTGCTAGGTTTCGGTTCTGTGTCTCTTGATTCTTGACTGGCTGGTTCATCGCCACTTGGTTTTGAAGTGGTTTTGCTGCCACTGGGGTGGAGAAAGGTTGAGTGCTTTGAGGTACATCCTCTGAATTTAAAGAAACTTTCCTTCCGACAAGCACGCACGAAGTGCCCCGGAGCTAAGCAGTTTGAACAGAGCTTCTTTTCTTGAATAAACCTTTGCCTTTCATCTAACGTCTGCTTACGAAACTTGTCGCAGCGCGGCAACCAATGATCGGCTTTACATGAGGGGAATTCTGGTTTCTTGTTTGCTGACTGGTTGTCTTCTTGCTTCCCTAGGGACGAGAACGTGTCAGCTTTAGGACCTTTCGTCCTTTGTTTGCTGGGGAACTGCTTCATCTTGCTTTCGCTGGAAACGTTTCCAAAGATGGGTTGAGAGGCTGCTCTTGCCTTGGCAGTTACAAACTTCATTATATCGGCCACGGTGACGTCTCTTGCTTCCCTCTCTATGATCTGATCAACGGTATCGCGCCACTTTATCCTTATAGAATAAGGGAGTCTGTCGATGATCTTCTTCAGGTTGTCGGGGTTATCCAGCTTGTTTAGGTAGCCGATTTCTTTCAGCGTGTTGACGCAGCTGGTTAGCTGAATGGAAAACTGCTGTAAAGCTGGTCCATCGTCGGCTCTGATTGTTGGGCCATTTAACGTGTGCGGCGGCAATTTTGTAGTTCTGCCCGTAGCGTTCTTGAAGCATTCTCCTGGCCTGAATATATCCTTCTTCTTCGCGCATGGATAGGCAGCTCTTCATTAATTCTTGTACAGCGCCAGAAGTGTATTGTACGAGATAGTAGAGACGGGCACTTGAACTAAAGGTCTTTCTTTCCACGAGGTGTTCAAAAGCGCGCACAAAGTCACAATAGTCGAGCGGATTGCCGCTGAAGATTTGCAGGCTCGGCTGTGGTAACGTGAGCGCCATAACACCTTGCTGTTGTTGCTGGATAAGCTGCTGAATGGCTTGATTTTGACGCTCATGATTTTCCATGAGACGATAAAATGATTCTTCATGAAAGCTGCGACTGAAAGAGGCTTGATGACGAGAGCTAGCATTGGGACGCCATTCATCAGCGCGAGAATTTGGTGGGTGTTTGGGCGAAGTTGACGGGGATGCTCTGTTAGAGGATTGTTCACCAAAGGGGTAGCTGTTAGGATTTCTGGATTGACAGTTGGACTGCCTGTGGTACTGTCGACTCGCGGGGTTGAGTAAGCCTTGACTTGTGCTTGCGAACTTTTTTGAGGTTTATGACTGTTACTCTCGTTCTGAAGATGACTCGATTTTCTTAGCTCACTTGTCTCAGCATCTTCATATGCCTTTCTTTCGGCCTCGGCCTCGGCTATTTCGGCTTGCAATTCAATCTCTACCTTTCTTTGTTGAAGCCTCATTTCTTCAATTTGAATTTCGTGTAAACTTCTAAGAGCGGCCACCCGGGCCTCGAGTGCTGCCTTTCTAGCGGTTGCGTTGGCCTTTTCGCTTGCTGTACTACTGGCAACCGAACGCGTACGAAGGGATGCGCGTGATTCTACACTACTAATAGAGTCTTCTGGTCGAACGGTTACAGTTGCAAGAGGAGGTTGAAGATCTGGTCTGTTTAGCCATAAAGTAATTTCCTGTTCGAGACCTGAGACGACCTCGAGAACCGAATTGTAATAATGGGTGGACTCCTCTTGTTCCAATTCCGTTTTTATAAGTCTGTGATAGGCTTCATGAGCAATATGGAATTCCTTAAGGACTTGCTGCAGTTCCTCGCGAAGTTCATTAAGTTCTTCGATATTTTCGCATGCTGCCATTAATTCATTAAGCTTGTTTACTTTTTGCGATACATTCGCCTCCGCGGAACTGCGGACAGACTTCAATTGATCAATTAATTCTCCATTTCCGGAAGCCATCTCGTTAATCCGATTAATACCAATTGAGTGGGAGAAGACGACGGCTGATAGATTTCAAACGTGACGCAAATACCACGTGACGTGACGAATTCTTGAAATTCCTTTACGATGAAGCAAATTTGAACTGTGCTGTCAAATTCGAACTAATGTAACTTACAAGGATGGAATGTCGGACGAGAATCCAAGTAAATTACTCTAACATGGCGCGTAGCTTTAAAAACGAACTCGAGGAGAACTGTAGATTGTAACGTAAATAAATTTATTGAAGCACGGCTCAATGTTCCTAGTACAAAGGACACAACTTGATACGACGATACAGATGAGTCGACGGAGTCGATTGATAAGACAAAGGTCGCGTTAAGCTGATGTGTAGATCAGATTGAGTCGCTTAAATCGTTAACCGGTTCGAACTGAAATCAACAAATCAAATGGAAACCTATTTAGCTAAATTATCTATAAAACTACAAGATATAAGACTAAACAAAACTGATAATACTGAAAAGTAGCTAAAATGAAATTGCAGTAGAAAACCAGAAAAAACTAACTAACAATGCGTTCGCGTGAGGAGTGTGATACTACGATAAATCAGAAATATCAAATCAATCAGCACATCCATGCTGAGGAATAGCAATAAACGAAATAAAAGTAACTAAGCGATGACAAGACTAAGAAGACTCCTCACATAAACAGAAAGGATAACTGAGCGATATCGCAATTGATAACCAAAAGACTAAGCGAAAACTATACTTAAGGCGAAATTGATACAAAACAACGATAAGCAAATAAAACTATACTCACTTTGGTTTGCACACGCACCAACGTTAGTCTTGACTAAAGCTATGAGCTTGAAGGCGAGCCCGAGTGTAGATAGAAAAGAATCCGTAATGGATGATAGTACGTAACACCACGAAGTCTACACTAGAACTAACTTTAGTGAGTTGAAAACCTTAATTTTATAACCAACAAAACGTGGTAGAAACAATCTAGAAAATCATTACGCATTTCCCATGCGGACGTTACAGCGAAGGGCTGGAAGAAGCTATCGTTAAAATCTTGCTCACGAAGGCGTTAATCCTAACTATTACTCAGCAAATTAAAACTATCGTAACACGTACTAGCGATAATTATAGATAAACGAAAAAACATCACGTTTCAAAACCAACACTACAAACTAAAGCGTATCTACAAAAATTTAAATAAAATAATGTTAACAGACTTATGAATTATTTACAATGATACAACTGAGTGAGAAAAAATATAATACCTAGTAAGATAATTAACAATTTGATTGGATCAATCGGCTATGGTGTTAAGAAAATAAATAAAATAATAAAAATAACATTAATATATGTAATTTACAATGTCTTTGTTGGTTCCCTGTAATCCATTAAATGTTATTTTATCTAAAATGTTAGATTTTGCTTTAAGAGCAGATTTAAAAGAAACAACGTTCGGTTTGCTCTTTAAGTACATGGGTAAGTTATTCCATAGAATAGACGCACGATGAGAGAAAGAAGATCGAAGAAAGTCACTTTTAGGGCGTTGCACGTACAGTTTCAGACTGTCTCTGATATTTCTCAACGAAGAGTGTTTGGTAAATAGAGAGTTTATACCAGCCGGAACTCTATTGTAAAATGCTTGATAAGTTATGCTTGCAATCCTCTTTTTGTAAATGTGCGATACTGGCTTCCATTTTGCCACTGCCAGAACTTCAGTGCTTAGAGTTGATTCCTTTATGTAAAAAATAAATCTCGCTGCTCCGATGTGAAGGTCCTCGAAGGTCTGAAGTGACTTTGATGATCCCCATAGTATAATTGAATACGTAATACTTGGAATGATACCTTTGAAATAAATTGACTCTAAGATGCGATTGTCGAGACCTTTTAAGTGCTTAAGTTTCTTTACTCTTGCTGAAAAACGTTTACTTAATGATTTTACATGTGGCGACCAAGAAAGTTTATTGTCGATGTAAATCCCTAAACATGTAGCTTTAGAAACAAAGGACAGCTCATTAAGCCCTTCACTAATTTTTTGTAAGGGGCTGATAAATGTTGATTTGGATAACAACATTAGTTCAGTTTTTGCAGGATGAATAGTCATGAAATTATCGTTGGCCCATTTGATACTTAGTTGTACTCGGTTACTAATAAGTCGTAACCTGTGAAATTTCGCGCGACAGTCAAATGCTAACTTAGTTATTTTCCGTTGGAAAGAAGCGCAAAATACCACAATCGAGAGTTCTATTTCAGACTGAAGATTTTCGCGTCTGATCTGAGCGTGGACCTTTTTGCCCTCAATCGGCAGGGGCACCCAACGAGCCAAATCAAGCAAAAGGTGTAGAAAGGCATTTTCAAGTACCTTATGGTGTTTGAAGTCTGTTTAAAGCTAAGTTTTCGTTAGCTCGTAGAATTTGATCAGTTCGAATTCCTTAGCTGAAATTTTAATCGCCCGAAAATTTTAGGGAACAAATTCTTCCTTTGAGAAAATGTTAGGTGAAAATTAACTTTCCACGAACTTTCTATTGTACTATTTTCTTTCCGAAAATGATAGCTGACGTTTTTGACTGCGAAAAACTAACATCAAATGCGACCTTTCAGAAAACCTCTCGGGATATGATTTTCCCATTGCGAATCTTTTAGGCCACGTTTCAGTTACGAAAATCCGAGTGCACATTTTAATCGACACCGAAAGCCTGAGGCGAACAGTTATCTACCGAAACTTGTCGTTGGGTACCCCTGAATCGGTAATTTACAGACCGTGAACGGTCTGGCGTATGAACACGCTATGAAAAGTCTTATCTGATGTAGTGTGAAAAACCGATTTAGGTCTCAAAAATCGATCTCTTATAGTGTGAACAAAGCACAAAATCTACCGTGAAACATATGAGAAATTTGTCATAGGAAAGCTGTCGCCCAGTGAAATGAGTCCACAGTGACTTGCAATGTCCTTTCTTTACAGCTCGTTAAGGTGATTTGTATTTGTATTCAGTATTTGGTTCAAAAACATAACTGTTAGCTGCAGAACTTGTCCAGCTTACAATAAGGATAACTGGACCGGCAATACTGTGCAATAACCTTTAGTGTAGCGCACTGCAGCTGCAATCAAGACACTGATGAGCCTTCAGCATCTCAGGTTAAGTTTGCAATAAATGAAATCAGGCCAACTGTCCCTTTTGAAGCGGTTTCCCATTAAGTTCCGTCACAAAAACTAAAGTGATCACTGTAACCAATCACAGGAGACTCAAACACAGTGAGTATAAACGTTTATTCAAATAAAACACAGTGGCTGAAGAGTTCGACAACCAAAATAAATCATTCCAGGAAAACTCTGACCGTTCTGAGGTTTTTCGATCAGTGTCATATCTTTACAAGCTATCACAATGAAATAAAATTTCCCGATTCTTTTACCTCAAAATATAAGTTGGAGACACTTTTTTGAGAATCGTCAGTTATTATCCGTAAGACCGAGCTGTTGAGAACTTTCGAAAATTATAGCTGATCCGGCCAATTCCGGAAAAAAGGGAAAGAAAATAAAGGAAATAACCTTTACATTTTGTGAAAGAAAAGTTCTAGTTTCTCATCAGAATTTATCCTGAATATCTGAAGCGGAAGCGGCCTTACGAACAGACAATTAAAAAAAATTCTTTGGTGTCCATGTGTGATGAAACGAAACTTCCGCGGCGTATCACCCGCAATAACGTGAACGCCAGATCACAAAAACGATGGGAAGATTCTTTTGTTGGGAAAACACCACGAAAGTAATGTCTTTTCCAACAAAACTAAATTCGAAACCTCGTCAGATCTTTCAGAAGTCATTCAAGTCCCATTACCAATTATGAGCTTTGAGCTTACTGAAGTGCAGACTCTGTTCGGTGATTAGGCAGCAAAAATGATCCGTAGATCGTGGGGAAGTGGTATCGCTAGTCGCGGTTCATGGTAGGATATTGCTGGTAGATGAACAACTGTAGATGCCCTCGCGGATTTTGCGTGGTAGTAGGCGGTCCTTTCGTGTAGTTATCTTTGTGCTGTCCCGATCAGTGGGGGGCACTGTGCCTATCACATATCACATACCACATATTCCGAAACGGGGAAGGGATTGGAAAGTCAAACGCCCGCGCAAAGCGAGGGGACAGTGCGCGGAACGTGACGGTAGGGAACGGTAGAGAGGGAAAAGGCTTAGCCGCAGTCAAACGTAAAAGAGTAAGAGAAGTCCTTTAAAAATAGGTTTTTACGTTGAGAGCTCAAAGATGGTGAGTCTTACATCAGTCTGTGAGTATACTAAATCATTTTATGAATTACTAAGACAGAATGTAAGTCTTTTTAAAGCGAAGAATGTGGAGACTGGCCGGCGCGGTGTGGTTTTGTTTTCTGTTTCAATGCGTGGCTTCCGGAAAACCGATTTACCATATTGTTCCTGAAACTGTTTTAGTGAGTCATAAAATGATTTAGTAAACTCACGCACTGACGAAAAACTTATCATCTTTGAAGTCTCAACGTAAAAATCTTATCTTTAACGGACTTTTCTTATTTTTTTACGTTTGACCGCGGTTAAAGGAAAAGGCCTTCCTCTGCTCTTCGTCCGCGCTTCCCAGGCTTCACGCGCTCGCGCCCGATTTCCCTTCCATTCTCCTTTCTAGCAAGCGCCAGAAAAGCTGGCTCTTAAATGGCCGACTCCAGATCAAATGCCTCGGTCTCCTCGCTCTTTTGCCGATGTACTCTGCATCACAATCTTTGCATTTGATGTTGCTGGTGTCTCAACGTTCCTCTGAATTCCATCTCGGTCGTCCTTACACGATGTTGGCGGATGGAACGATGTGGCTTTCAAAGTACCAGCACCCCATGTTTGCACATTATTCACCTTTGTGATATGCGAGAAACAATGGCTTCATTCGCGGTTTAAATAATGAATTAAAATTTAAAACCTGTGTTCACAGATAGAAGTTAAGAAGAGATTTAATCATTGTAATCGATGAAGTATAAACAATTCAATAATTGCGATTCTTACGAAGAAATGTATGTAATGTGGACGGTGTTTAAAAACCCTGAAATTCAAACTTCTATAATTGCTAGAGTTTGCATGAGATCTCAGTTAATCTTCACATTTTGTTAAAATACGTACGACGAATCTATTTTTCACGCTAACCGTGAACTGCTCTGTTAGGGGAGCAGGGATGGCGTAGTCTGTGGTGAGACCACTCGCCTTCCACCAATGTGGCCCGGGTTCGATTCCCGGACTCGACGTCATATGTGGGTTGAGTTTGTTGTTGGTTCTCTTCTCTGCTCCGGGAGGTTTTTCTCCGGGTACTCCGGTTTTCCCCTCTCCACAAAAACCAACATTTCCAAATTCCAATTCCATCTGCTTGTAAGGCGCATTTGAACATATACACATGGAAAATGCGCTATATAAGTTCTAAATTAAATTATTATAATTATTAATACAAGATCTCGTGCAACTTTTCGCACATCGTGCATCTACAAAAGTGACTTCCTTGAGTAGCAGAAGAGGGCTTCTCGTTGAAAACATCACGATTACTCTTACCGCTGAAATGACAAAACCATAACATTACTGATAAAAGTCAAAATAAAATCTTAAGGGGGAGGGGCGCGTGCCACCCAAAAGGGTGGTTTTTAGCCTTTCGGGTCTGAAAGCGGGTATAGACGTGACTATTACGGTCTGAAATTGGGGATGGTTTTTTCTAAAGGAACCACGAGAGAGTATAAACGACTTAAGCTTTTTATCATGAAACAAAAGCAAACAAACAAACAAAACAAAACAAAACAAAACAAAAACAAAAAAACAAAACAAAACAAAACAAAACAAAACAAAAAAAAGGAAAGAAAAAAGGAGGATGGAAAGTAACCGGCAAAACATATCAATTGAACTTAATGTTTACCAGTTCTTTCGCTGGTATGGTATGGTGTGGTGTGGTGTGGTATGGTGTGGTGTGGTGTGGTGTGGTGTGGTGTGGTATGGTGTGGTGTGGTGTGGTGTGGTATGGTGTGGTGTTGTGTGGTGTGGTGTGGTAAGGTGTGGTGTGGTGTGGTGTGGTATGGTGTGGTGTGGTATGGTGTGGTGTGGTGTGGTGTGGTATGGTATGGTGTGGTGTGGTAAGGTGTGGTGTGGTGTGGTGTGGTGTGGTGTGGTGTGGTGTGTTTATATAGACATAAAAAAGAGACTAAGGCTAATAATACCAGATTAATAATATGATAAGTCTAAAACTACGAAAATTTAGATAAGAAAGAATAGATATTAAAACGTATTAGGATAGGTAGGACATAACTAACACAAGACTATATAGCATGACATGACCCAATTACGTTTTGATATATTTATTAAATGAATATATCGATTCCACTAGTTTTGCTTCATTTGGCAGTTCGTTCCAAAGCATCGCGCTGCTGTATTTGAAACATCGTTTTAGAAACTCTCTCTTCGGTTTAGGCAGTGTGAGATCTGTTAGCACTATTTCTGAGATGCTAATTAGTCTGATCAGCATTCCTTCTAACAAAAGAGTTCCTGAGATCGGGGGCGGTGTCGTCATTTAGTATTTCATACATCAATGTTGATTTGGCACGGAGCCGCCTCACATCAAGTGTGTCCCAAGAGAGGGTCTCGATTACATCAAGGGAACGAATATCATAACTGACACCAGTAAGAACCCTAGTAGTACGAGTTTGAAATCTTTGTAACTTATCTTTTAGTAATTTGCCGCAATTTTTGCCCAAAGAGGGGAACAATATTCAAAATAAGGCTGTACTAGGCTCTTATAAACCTTTTAAAGCGTATTTACAGAAACAAAGGGCTTGATACGTCTCATCGCTCCAATACCCGGAATGGCTTTCTTACAAATCATGTCAATATGACTATCCCATTTAAGTCTTTCATCTATCTGAACCCCTAGCCATTTAGGTGTATCAGTTCGCGATATGGGTATATTATTTACCACAACGGGTTGTTCGGTATTCTTATTGTTCAAATTATATGAGGAGCCAATAAACATCAATTTAGACTTAGAGGGATGCATTTCAAGTTTATTTTCTATAAGCCAGTTGCGGACATGAGCAAGGTCAGAATTTAGTTTAATGACAAGTTCGTTGGCATCATAAGAGGATGAGAAGACTTGGGTATAATCCGCATACATACATGGAGTAGCTGATCTTAAACACCCAGGCAGGTCGACGTTAATATATAATAAGAACAACAATGGACCCAGGATTGAGCCCTGAGGCACGCCACAGGTGATTGTTTTCTTGAATGATAGTTGTCCATTAATACTGCATTCCTGCTCTCTATTTGTCAAACACGATTCGAACCACTTCAGTTCTATGATGGAGATACCAACATGTTTCTTCATCTTATTTAGAAGAATGCTATGATTTATTGAATCAAATGCTTTTTTAATATGAAGAAAAATGACGCCATTCAATTTCCCATTATCCATATTTTCAAGCCATTCATCACACATTTGGATGAGAGCCGTTACCGTTGAGTGCTTTGGATGGAATCCTGATTGAAATTTCGACAACATGCAGTTTTCAGTCAGGTAACCATATACCTGGCGGAAAACCTCCTTTTCAAATGTTTTGGGCACTGCTGGTAAAATAGAAATGGGACGATAGCTCGCACATTGCCGTCTGTCTCCAGATTTAAAAATCGGCGTTACTCGTGCGCGTTTTTAATCATCTATGTAGATTCCAGTCGCAAGGGAGAGGTTAATCAAAAACACCCTTTGTCATTATTTTGGTATTTCGGTGTTGCACAATATCCAAACTAGTAGGAATCCGTACTAATAGTAACACCAGAACGTTTTGTGCAAACCTAAGTAAAGATTAAGGATTCTTTGAGAGGGAGGTAGTTGGTAAAGACCTTAGCGAGTGGAATGCTACTCCGTATAAGGGGTTACCACGGCGATTTCTCTGGTCCACAACACCGAAGGCTCTATCTTTGTTGTCACGTTTGTCACGCTTATTCGTTTATTTCTAAACGAACACTGCAGCTACAATTCGTTGCTTATTTGATTTATAAGCGTGTTTTTCGAGCCATTTTCCAGCTCAGACGTACCCTGTCTGGCATCATAAAGCTGGGTTGATGGGTAGAGGCAATCCTTTGAAAGAAAACAGAGGTGAGAAGCAATTTCACACGAAGTTTGCTGCTCAAAGTATTCGAGCGAATGATAGCAATTCACGGAGTGAAGTTGTGTCTTTAGCCGTTTTGTGAGTGGATTCCAGGACCTGGCATGGCAATTTTGGCGAGTTTTAACTTGTAAATAATGCAATCGGGGCAATATTTTGTCAGCAGGACCGGGTGGCTCGACACTTATAAAAAATATGTGAAATGGAAATTGGCGGAGTTTCATGCTGCCGTTATTCAAGAAATTCCCAGAATTCCTTCGTGTCACAAGCGAGAACGTGACAGACCAGTGAGAGCAACTGAAATCAAATAGCGTTATCGGGGTCGCGCTAAAGAGGTGCGCAGAAAAATGTGACAGAAGCGGAGTCGAAGTTTGGTGCCAATGTGAACTTTTAGCTTCAACAGGAATTTTTGTGTTAATAACTTCAAGACAAAGTTGCGTGAATTTTGGTATTGTCCGAGGGCGTTTTTTGGTTTTGCAAAAGAATAGGCAGTCATATTAAATGAAAATTGGGAGTTTCAGTCAGTTTCCGGGGTGATTAAGTCTAAAAAAGTGATCATCTGGCAATAAAAATGGTTCATTTCAACCATGGTCCCGCGTGATTGGGGAAAGTTGCAAAGTTTTCAAAATATAGGGCCAAGTGGCCCTATAATTGGTAAGCCGGTAGACAAAGAGTTAAAGATGTACGTCAAAGACGGTGCAACTATACTTGCTGATAGTTTAAGAATTTTAGGACGAATCTTATCCAGGCCGGTTGTTTTATTTGCAGTTAGGCCTCTCAGAGTTGACGCAACGTTATCGACAGGTGCATGGGTATTGTCGTTTGGTCAATATTGCACGACTCTTCATCGAATTCTGCTGCTAGCGTTGGCCCAATATTAACAAAATAGTCGTTGAAACCCGCAGCCATAGATTTGGGGTCTGACACTAAATTATCCTTAACTGAGAGCTCGCTCCAATTATTCGATTTGTTACTTTTCCCAAATAACGTTAACGTATTAATGAGCGTCGAAGCTTTCCTAGGGTCATTCGACTTAGAGCAGTCATCAATCTTATCGTGGAAGAATTTTGATCCAGCATTACGCATTTGAATATCTACTTTATTACGCAATTTTTTGAAACTCTCCCAGTGGGTCTGTGAGGCATATTTTATTACCCGTTGTTTGTAATACTCTCGATTTCTCATGAGGTCCTTGATGTGAGGTGTAATCAGGGAACGGAATTCCCTCTAGCTTGTTCTTTTGTGTCGTATAGGTGTATGCCTATTCAGAATGTCTCAGTGAAAAAGGATTTCCATACATTCTAACATGCATGTGTTGGGGTTATTGATTTGTTGAATAAAGTTCCAAGGCATTCGGGATAAATTTTCAGCGAAAAGCTCAGCATCAAAGTGTTTGTAGTCTCTGATTTCTCTCACACCCGGATTAGTTTTTGGTAGCACAGATTTCCTCACTGCATATATCAATGACTGTGATCTGAGAAGCATATATGTCCTCTTTAGCATTTGTTAAAACTAGATCTATCAGGGTGGCTGAAGAATCTGTCACCCTGGTAGGTTTTTCTATTAGCTGATCAATTTGGTACAGTGAACAGAGAAACTGAATCAATTGTCGTGTGTGGGGATCCAATGAGACTTTACTAACGTCACAGTTAAGATCACCAACTAACACTAACTCTTTGCTCTCGGCGTCTTACCTTTGAAAAAATATCTCGCACTCATTAAATAGGTCCATATCCGAATTTAGAGGCCTATACCAAGTTGATACAAGAAAAGATTTCCTATGTGGTGGGTTGATTTCGTTTTGTAGTCTTACCCCCCTCAAACTACAAAACGAAGACCCCATCGATTACAATGTTTTAGCGTCAAATAAAGCGTTTTAGCACGTTTCATTTCATTGTAGCTTCAGCTGATGTAAAATTAATAGATATCCAAGTCTTCGGTCTTCGGTCTTCGATCTTCGGTCTTCGGTCTTCAATCTTCGCTTTGTAGACACCCCAAAAATGGCGGACTTGCAAGCAAGTTGTCAATTTTTGACGCAGTATATTGTGAGTACGTATGGATATCCATACGTACATATCGGCAATATCAAATCATTATGTCTTTACAAGAGAAGAAACTACAGACTAAGACGTCGAGAAAAACGAGCGATTCCAAAGACGAAACGGCTGAAAAAGTGAGGAGCAAAGCCAATGGATGAAGGAAAGAGAAGCAACGAAGTCTTCAGCAACAAAACTCAAATCTCTAAACAAAATAATCGGTCTCTTGTAAATGATGCTTCTGCGAAAATGAACACTCCAGAAATATCTGCTGATATACTTAGTGCCCTAGCTGATACTGCTGCGGAAAGACTCGAAGCAACTTTGCAACCCACTGTCAGCCATATATAATCAAGAAAAAAAGAATTAACGAAGACAGTGAGTCAGGCATTGCTAGTCACTTCTGTCCTCTATGTGAAAAATTCATGACAGTAGCAAGACACACACCCATTGCAGCTATTCCGTGTGGACACACATTTTGCATGACTTGTTTAAATGATTGCAAGAATTGTCCAACTTGTCATACTGTGGTAAGGTCAACTGCAGTAAATACCGTGATGCAGGGGATTATCACGCACTTCAAAGAGCAACAGGAAAGAGAAAGACTCCAAAAGCTCAGGAAGAACACACTAGGCAATTTGCGGAAGAGTTCCATTCACTAACTCTGCGATGCAATGCTTTGAATAGCAAGTTTTGTTTTGTAGGAAAGACATTTTAGCAATAAATAACACCTGAATGGCTTTGTGGAAGAAATTTGACGGGGACAGGTTACCGTATCAGAAACATAGGTTGCGTTCATGTTACGAAATCCTTTTTCAGATTTAGACAATCCGGATTGTTCGATTGCAAAATCAGGATTTCGATTAGTCTAAAGGAACGCAACCATAGACTTGTATGCTCTGATCAGACTGCTGACATATTGGTGGTAACAGTGAGTACAACCTGGGAAGGTTCTCTAAACTACTGAGGGGGCCCTAATCAGGGTAGCCTGCATAACAGGCGCTTATTTAGCCGAGCGCGAAGCGCGAGACGAGGGGAAGAGAAAAATAAGCGCCTGCGCCAGTATATTGTTTGCGCTCTTCCAACCGATCGTCTGGTGATAGGAAAACGCTGGTTGGTCAATTCATACCACGTGATACTAATATGAGAAAAATACACCAGAAACAACAAACATGGCGACTGTGAGTTTCGACGAAGTTGTCAAACTTGTCTTTGATTTCTTCCCACACGTCGAAGATCTCAAGAATGAACAGAGAAGGTGTATTGCGGCGTTGCTAGAAGAGAGAGATGTGTTGGGTTCGCTGCCTACTGGGTTTGGTAAAAGCTCAATTACCAGTTTTACCCAAAAATATTCGAGCTGGTGACCTGCAAGACAGGATGCCATGTGCTCGTTGTTAGTGCGTTGAAAGCGATAACTATGGAGCAAGTTCAAGAATTGATTGAAATTGGCATTACAGCCGTCGAAATTGGTGAAAGTCGCGAGACTGATGAGAGGATTCTCAATGGACGTAATCAAGTAGTGTTTGGAAGTGCGGAACTGTGGTTGAGGAAGAGCTGGTTACACAATTTTAAGAAGTCTACCTTCAAAGACAACTGCGAGCTTGTTGTCGTAGACGAAGCTCACGTAGTTCAAAGTAGAAGAACGGTGTTTTCTCCCCAACTTCTTTCACAAAAGCAGAGTTTCTAAACTCGGCAATCAGTGCTGGATCGGTGCTCTTCAGCGAATTCTTTGACTTAGCAAACTTTCCACACTCCGTTGAAATTTTTACCTTTAACACCACACGTGCAAGCGCTTCGGTTTCCGTCGAATTCATGATCATAAACAACACACTCTTGTAATTGCTTTTTGCCGCTCGCTGAACTATCGATGCCTGAAGTCCGTCGCACTTGATTTCTTTCACCTTCGCACTGTTAGTGTATGCCAAAAACACCTTAGGAATCAGAAACAACAACAACAACAACAACAAAAACAGTTCATAAGCTTATATTAATCATTCAATTTATACGGTGAACTACAGAACAAAGCTCATTTTAGGTTAATCACAACAACAACAACAACAATCCCTTCTCCTAACAGAACAAGTTAGAATAAAGAAAATGAAATTATAAAAAGAGTAATGGCTTCCTTAATAACTGTGAAAGCTAACGAAAGTAAGAAGCCAAAGTAAAAATGATTAATTTAAAAGACAGGTCGGACACACGAGTAACACACACAACAACAACAACACAACAACAACAACAAAAAAAACAAATTACAATACAATCAGCTACCTAAACTATCTACCTAAACTATCTACAACCATAATTTAAACATAGTCCTTAATGCAGCAAATAAATCAAAACAAAGAAGGCACATTGTCACATTGAAAAACAGAAATATTTGAAAGTGAAAACACTAGTGAAAACAGTATGGCGAAGCTTAAAACAAAATAAAATGATCCTCGAATTACATGACAAAAACCAAAACAGGATTCAATATTTACTTAGCAGATCATCAATATTACCTTTGTGATTGTTTGTGTTTCCTCCACTGGAATACTCATCAACCTTTGAATTTCCTCTTCCAAACGAGCATTTCGATCTATGCTTTCTTTATTTTGTAGAGGAAAGTTTTCTTGAACCCACAACAATTTCTTCCTTGATCTTCCTTGCACACGAGACGAACCCGGGACGAAGCATCACCGGTGGCGTTTGGTGCGACTGATGGGGAACTGTTCGCGAGCCGTTTCACTGAAAGTTGCCTTGGTGTTGCCTTCAGACCTTCTTTGACTTCTGACAAGATTTTGCATGAAGAGAAAATACGCCTCGCGCATGTAAGATAAGACCTACTGGACCCCGCGTCCTTTTCCACAAAAATACCAAATCCCGAAAACACAGCTGATAATTGAAGGTCTTCGTTTCCTTTCCTTTGGGTCGCAGAAAAAACTGAAACTGTACTTGAATTTGAATGAAAAGGGCTTCGGCAAAATCTACAAGACGAGTTGCAACTCCCTGATCCATAAACTTTAGTCGGAGTTCAAAAAGACATGGCTGTCGCATATGGCTTGAACTCCTTGGCGCGGGAAATCATGTTTCGCGCGAATGATTGAAAGCATTTTGATTGGTCAATTCAAAACTAACTGTTAGTCGAATTTTGTGAGTGTGTCGGGGGGCGGAAGAGCATGAACAATATACTGGCGACAGGCGCTTATTTTTCTCTTCCCCTTGTCTCGCGCTCCGCGCTCGCGTGTCGCGCTTGGCGCTCCATCTCTCCCGCTTCGCGCTCGGCTAAATAAGCGCCTGTTATGCAGGCTATAATCAGAGTATATCATGTATATTGTGCTTGCTGTTACATTCAAGATGGCGGCCGTTCGATCGAAGCAAAGGAGTCTTGATAATTCCATGGAAAAATGGGGGACTGTGAACGTTCTATCACAGTAGCAACATGGTAGTTATAGCAAAGGTAATGAGAATTTTAGGAGACAAGGAATACGGCATAAAGAGAGCACAATAAAGTGAATGAAGGAGAGACTTTGCATAATGTTTATTGGGAAAATAATTTTGCAAGTCGAGGAGAGACTTTGTATGCTGAATATGGGGCATAGAGAGATCTTATCTTAAATTTAATTTTAACTTGATTTAATGTTAAGCAGTAACATACTTTAGTTTCATAATTTTATTAGAGTGTGAAACGTCAACGTGTGCTGATATTTCTTTTTTTTTAGACGAGGCTGAAAGTGTACTCAACACTATGCAAGAAGTGACAGAAGAGCTTCTGGACGAAAAAAATTAAATTAAAAAATTGCAAATGGATAAAGAAGAACTGAAACAAAAGATCAACCCTCTACAGACGGAGCTTGATACTATCAAAGTGAAGGAAGAGGACTGCCAGAACCGATGCCAGGACTTGGAAATGAGATACAATGAAGAAAAATAGACTTTCTCTGATTGAAGACACTGTGCAGAGAATTCAAAGAGCAAGGAAGTCAAGATGTCAAGATGATGGTGCATAATTTCGCTCTAAGAACTTTTTATGGTACATGTACATCTTATTGTGCCCTCTACAATTCTGCTAATCCACTTCCGTGCCCTCCAACAAGTTTTTCCTTTTTCGGAAACTAAGTTCAGGTGGAGGTCAATCAAATGTATCCATGACAATAAACGGCGTTTCTTTTAAACGGACACAGAGTGAACGGGTTTCCAGAACCACTATTTTAATGTTCGTTCCTGGAGTATCTGAGTTGCTCTTTCATCTTTACTTGACTCGTTGATAAACAGAAACTGTTCTGGTTGAAACTGAGAAGTAAATCGTTTGAACTCTGTGCCTCGCCCACGGCCAATGTTTTGAAGCTGCAAATTAACAAACAGTGTACAACACAACAACATGAGAACTAAATAATAACCTTTATTACAGAATGAACTACAAAAATTTGACTGCTAATCTCTTGCAGCCTTCAGTACCTTTTTTGCTGTCAATCCCATTTGCCGTATAGTTCTGCTGAGGCTTTGCGTTGCATACACTTCGCCTGTCTGGTATTCCAACCACGCTACTTGCAACTCTCAAGGTACAGCAAGATAGAGCTCTGGATTATCTTATAGCAAGGTGAATGATGGATTTCGATATCTGCAATTAAAATAATCTGCATCCATAAAAAGCTGATAAAAAGACAACGCAACTCATTTCAGAGACCGACTTACTCAGCTACCTCATACCTTTCGTTTCTTTCTCCCGGGGTTCCCTTGAGCCCCCCTTTGTAAGCCTTTTTTAAGCAAACAACCTACAACATTCAGGTGGCAATCTGGTGAGTACCATCTGTTTGACACAATGTGACCCCCCTTTGAAAAATCCTGGCTTCGCCCCTGTCATTGCTGTATCTGAGTAGAGATGGGTTAGTAATCAGGCACATGATGATGTTATCAGTTCAATCTATAATAATTATAATAACTTTATTAAGGTCTCAAATCTTTGTAGCCGAGCACAGACGCTCTACTTATTGGGGAGACTAAATCAAATCAAATCCAAATCCATGAGAAATTAAATCAAAAGGTGGTTTTTAGGGAGAGGGGAAAACCGGAGTACCCGGAGAAAAACTTCTTGGACAAGGGTAGAGAACCAACAAACTCAGTCCACTTATGACGCCGAGTCCAGGAATTGAACTCGGGACACATTGCTGAAAGGCAAGTGCTCTCACCACTACGCCAACCCTGCTCCCCCTTATCTGGTCATCTTTTTTATTTATTTAAAATTTCTTGAATATTTATGGCCATGCATTTACAAAGTACTAAATACATGACTGATCATCGCACTACTTAAGCAGTAATGAAAATAAAGCCTGACAAAAATTCAAGCTTGTACGGGATTCGAACTCACGACCTCTGCGATACCGATGCTACGCTCTACCGACTAAGCTAACAAGCCATCTGGGAGCTGGTTCAAATATATGATTTTCATATCTTAATTCTCACATTTATAAATTAATATATAGTAGTAGTGTATTGTATAAATGTATACAATGTACTCTTCAAAGCTTAGGTGTGAATAAAATAAGGACTGTACAGTAGTCAACATGACCTCAGCGATTCGGGCACAATGCTTTTTTATTTTTCACGCTCTGTCCTGCTGCATTCATTCATTCATTTTTCGCTTTTCATTTTGCTATTGATTGCAGCTATTGATTGTGATGGAAAACATTTGTCAATTTTCACTAAGAAAAATGCTACATTTTTCTAGTATTTTTTGAGGGAAAATTCTTTGTTTTTCTGTGTGCTATTCTAGTAATAATAAATAAATTAAAAATTTCTGAAGCGCTCTTTCCAGTTGTGATCAAACGCGCTTTACAAAAATTTCATATCAAATTAAATACAATATTGAATGGAGATTAAGTAAAAACTAAATTTAAAGTGGTTTGTTAAAAAGAAAGGTCTTGATTGATTTCTTAATACAATTTAAGGAAGCAACATTTCTAAAGCGAAGGAGCAGCATCAGCAAAGGAGCGAGCACCAAGAATTCATGGGCAAAATCTTAAACTGTTTTAGTTTGCCCGTGAATTCTTAGTCACAGTTTCCTCACTCAAGTATGATCTGAAAGATCACCTCCTCCATCGTCCTCGGAGAAACTTTCGCTAGTCCTAATTTTGCCCATGAATATCTTCGTCCCAGCCCAACTCCTGTTGTTCGCCTACATGTAGACTACAAGTCAAAACTGGAATTATGGGGGCTGGGTGGGGGACAACTATGAACGTCGGTTGGAGGGGATTTTTCACCTCTTCCTGGGAACGAGGTTAATCGTGAGAAAGCGCGTTTTTCGAAAAAGAATGGCTACCAAGTCAAGATGGCGTGCCTAGTATACTGACACAAAGTTTGAGTTAACTTTGCGTGCAGTTAACAAACTCGCTCCCCATTAGTCAATTGTGAAAGACCCAAAGATGACACACTAAGATTAACATCTCCCCATGGATGTTGAAACAGATGTTCGTTTTCCCTCCATATCATCGCCATGGCGAGGTGCTTGCACTTCGGTTGCCAAAAGACCAGGAACGGATGACGACTAAATTCTCAACTCTGCTAACTCATGCGACAGATTCCCAGAGCACAACACCAAGAATGGTTTATTCTTGAAGACGTCCAATCCACCAAAGAATTGTATTACCTCAACACCGCTTTGTTGTCGAAGATTTTTCACTATTCACCCAAATGGACAAGATTACGAGTCGGAAAGTTTTCGGCCGAAAGGCGAGACTTTGTATACTCCAATGCAAGAAAAAGTGCTAGTGAACACGAGGAATATAGATATCTTTCTTTATTGGCGACGAGTCATCAAGATTCATCAGGACGGTTGAAGGTAAGCTCAATCACAGGGAGCCCACACAAACTTACCCTGGCTCCAGAGGTCCGTTCTCAGAAAACCTAGGATAAAATAAAATGGTTTAAAAAAGCTCCCGAGACTGACCACTGGTCGCACAAGCAATCAACCTCATTTCCATGTGACAAATTAGTTTAGAATTTGAACTAGGTCGCTGATTGGTTACTACATTGTCCGCTGGGATTTGACAATGTAACAGCGACCTTGATTGGCTACATGAAAGAACATCTCGCGTGAGATTGGGGCTTACATCACAACATACCAACAAAAATGTAGTCTCCCTCTCAGCCTTTCTTTTTTTTGGGGGGGGGGGGTTGTCAAAAGCTTCTTTTGGGGGAGCGTTGCGTGACAGCCCTAAATACAGCTGCGAGGGAGCCTAACAAAAATGGCGAGCGTAGAGGGAGAGTTAAATCTCTTGACTTCTTATAGAAATGCGGTTGATTACGCTCTAAGTTCAAAATTTTCGAACGTCGAACAACTGAAGCCTGCTCAGAAAGAAGCTCTCTTCAAATTTGTCGAACCAAGAGACGTGTTTTGTGTCCTTCCGACCAGTTGTGGTAAATCGTCGATTCTCGAGTTGGTGCCATTGGTCTGTGCGTATTTGCACGAAGAAGGGTTTGACTACCCAAAGAAGCCCATTCTGTTGATAATATTCCCTCTCAGTTTCTTGGTCGAGTCGCTCATTCAGGAGCTAGCTAATTACGGCATTTCTTCATGCTATCTTGGTGGCAATGGTCTTGTCAAAGATGATGTCTTGCAGCAATCTGTTGTATTTACCAGTCCCGAACTCGCTGTTTGCGAGGAAAGGTGGCGAAAATTTTTGCTGTCGCAAGAATTTCAAGATATCTTGTTTGGTTTGGTAGCCGATGAAGAACATCTGAAATTTTGTTCCTTGGCAAGCGAAAAAAGTGGCGAGATCGATTAAGTTAAGTATTCTATTCTTACAGTCGAGTCAGGTCAAGCGTACCCCCCAAGGTTACATTAATGAGTTGATTATTTGAACATTGAACCCTATAGTCGCTTCGAATATTGCAATCATTTTTGAAATATTCGAAACAAACTTCAATTACTGATTGGACTATGGCCGTAGATGTGCAGAGATTCAAAACGTTCTGTCTCCCGTACCCTGATCTCCCTCCTCCCGTACGTTTTTCCCCTTACTCCGGTCCTGTTCCTGTTAAATTATTTCTCTGCTGCCTCCCACCCTTTTAGAACTTGCACTTCCTACCTCCCCCTCCACCACCTCCTTTACCCCTCTCTCCCTCCTCCACCCACCCACCCCCCCCCCCATCACCTGGGCTTCCACCCCCTCCCCCATCCCCCACGAATTTAAATGGTATAAATTTTACTTGCCAGTACTACAGTACCATGGGACTCCTGTAGCAAGTACTGTTCACAAAATGTAAAATAATGATGCAACTCTGCCATTCAGCAATGACTTTGCCTTTCATAACAAGGTTTTAAAACATGTTTTAAATTCCTATGGGATCACTTTTGTTTGGCGCAACTACCATCAGTAAGTATAAGCATTGTAGGTTTGTTGTGAGACTTGTCGAATACAGTGGAGTTCTGGCAGTCATTTCTAATTAGGAGAAAGAATTCAAGAACAAATGGAAATTTTTTCTGTCTTTATAATATTATATTTTTTCCTTTCTATTCTTGGCGTTTGTAGTGCAAGTATAAGTGGTAGTGTAGGGTAAGTATGTACGTAAATATCACATAATACAGACAAAATATAATACACTTAATAAGACGAGCATTGCAAGTTAAAATAATAATAATAATAATAATAATAATAACAATAATAATCAATTTATCAGTTAATCATGACTGGCGCCCGACAGGCTTTAATTTTATTTAGTTTTTTTTCTCTTTTCTCCTTCTTTTATTGTGTAAACTTAGTCCAATGGGTGTAAAATATGATTTGTGACTTCTTACTGAATGTTGTAAATTAACGTTTAAAGGGTTATTTTGTTTTCAATAAAGTTGTTTAAAAAAAAGAATACAGTGGAGTTGTTCCATTTAAATCTAGATGTACCTCGTTACTGGTTCCTGAGTAGTATTCTACTGTACTGGGGAGGGGGGGGGGGGAAGGGAGCAGGAATGGCGCAGTCACCTCCCATCAGTGTGGCCCAGGACCCATCAACATGTGGGTTAAGTTTGTTTGTTCTTGTCCTTGCTCCGAGAGAGGTTTTTCTCCAGGTACTCCAGTTTTTTTCCAACATTTCCAAATGAAAATTGGATCCAGAATTCAAGTTCATAGGTTTGACTGTGAAGTGTAACCCCTCGTGAAACAAAGTCGATTTATTAATTTTTTTAGGGTTCTGCTATGTTGCACACTGAACATTAGTTGGAGTGGCCTTCTTTTTCAATAGGTGTGTCCTTGAATATGTGGAGATTTGATGAGGAAAAGAAGCTTTATATTTCATGGTCATTTGTGTTCACAAATGCACAGGTAAAGTGGTGATAGCTCTAGTAAATTTTCAAAATTTAAGGCGGCTCTGAATCCGATTCCACCATTCCTTTTTAAGCTTTGCAAAATGTCAGATCTCAACATGCTAATTACTGTTCAACAATAAAAAAGGGGATCAGCCACAACCTCGGACAAAACTGTTGAGTCAATTCCATGAATGTTTTAATTACGCGCAATAATGTGTCATCGAACCAGAAGACAGTTACCCCTCCCCCTCACCTCACATTCAATGTTGTTTGGGTCTAAAAGACGACAAATACAATTTTTGTATAAGATGAGCTTTATTTAGACACAGTACACACCGTCAGGAGGTTACAAGAAAAAGTTAAAAGTGTTGAACTAAGACTAATTACAAACGGTATAGAAATAATAGAAATATATGCAAGAACAAAGACTACATGATCAATAAAATAAAATTTCCTGCTTTATAATGAAGCCGTGTGATCAACATTACTCAGGAAACTTGTGGCAACGAATCATTGATTTAAAGCTTGCCAGTGACAATGACTGCCTCAAATGTATGGGCAAACTGTTCCACGGCACCGCTTCACTTTAACTGAAGCTCCTTTTGAAGTAATCAGTACGAGGAAGCGGTACTGCTAGTTTGTTTTACGTATTTCTCAGGTTATAGGACTTTTAAGGGGCTATGTCACGAGTGTTTGGTATCAATTTAACAAGCCACAGGGGATATGTGTACTGACGAAAACTCACAATAGCACTCCAGTTCCACTCCTTGGCTTGGATGGTCAGGATGGAAACGATTGTAATTTGAAAAAAGTGCGCCGCTGTTTCAACTTTCAGCTGTCCTGTTTGGCAAGAACCATTATTAACCGATTATATAATAAACAAATCAGTGCACGCGCTCTGGTTGGTCAATCAGATATGGTTTCGCGCGTCTTCTGAATTATTATATAAAAGCAATATACCACAAGTTTCCATGGTTCGTAGGCATTATAAATTAAACCACTTGGGATGTTAGAAGAGCACTCGAAGAATCCGCAAATCACTCGCCTGCGGCTCGTTATTTACGAATTCTTCGAGGGTTCTTCCAACATCCCGCGTGGTTTATCAGCCTATAAACCATAGAAACGTGTGGTATATTGCTTAATTATGCGTGGATCTTCTTTAAAAAATTAACTTTTTATAGACTTTCTCTTCGAGATCCAAGACTAAATGTTCTTAGTAATGAATTTACCCGAATTTTGCCCCAAAGACCGACAAATAACCGTGATATATAGCCCCTTTAAGTCCATTCGGTTGACTCTATACCTGATTGCTCTGGTTTATGCCACTGATTAAGCGAATGGAAAAGATCCTTCAGATTAGCACCGTAATTGGATGAGGTGATTATTCGAGCAGAGCCGTTTTTTAATTTTTTAAGTTTCAACGAAAGGCCTTTATTACAATTTTCCCAAACCGCGCTGCAATAATTAAAGTAAGGCTGTACAAGAGCGCGATAAATGGTAATGAGAGTTTTGCGAGGAACTAAGCTTCTGACACGGTTGATAGCGCGAATTCTGGAAGCAACGTTTTTGGAAATCGTCTGAATATGGTCACTCTAGTTCATATATATTAACACTTTACGTTTTCTCAAACCAACAACGTTCCATTTCGCTTGGTTGAAGGTTACATTCCAACTCCATGTATTGACCCAGCAGCCTCCACATTGAAATGCCTTTTTTCTTCTCTTCTACTTTTCTTTTACAGGAAGCTCAGGGTATCAAGAGAATTGTGGAGTCCATGTAAAAGTGGAACAATAATTTGCAGGCCGTGGTAAGGCAAGGAAGTGCTTGTGTGGACGAAGTTTATGACTCCGCGCTAGAATAGCTATGCTAAGGAATTTATGGCCATTATTTTCGTTTACCATTAATAAAAAAGCGTCTTTTATATTTAACATAAGATAATACTGCCCTTTAATGGGTACATTTAAAAAGTTCTACTGATCTGTTGGATCTCAAATGTAACGTGACTCGCTGGTGAAATGGTATGCGCTCTTTGAAAACCAAGTGTTTATGTCTGGCGTGCGTCCGTTAATACGCCCGAAAACATATTGGGCCCAAGAAAACTATTCTGTGTGGCTTTGCAGCGAAAAATACCGCGAAGTTCAAAAGTCAAGAAATGTTTTTTTAGTCGCAGTTTTATTTTTAAAGTAAAATTTTGTAAAATATTAAGCACAAGAATATACATTAAAACTGACTGGAAAAGGCTGGTGCCAGCAGTAACAAACCTCACTGTGTTTTAACAGTCTTGCCCTGCGTTATTCGTCTGCGTTGTTAGAGAGCTTAAGCAACGACGATGGCAACGAAAACGTCACTTCAAATACAAGTTCATTTTACTGTGAAACCGTTTTGGTTACTGTATTCCTCCTCGTTCAACTCGTAGTAA
Source organism: Pachyseris speciosa (assembly GCA_016490735.1). Classification (NCBI taxonomy): domain Eukaryota; kingdom Metazoa; phylum Cnidaria; class Anthozoa; order Scleractinia; family Pachyseridae; genus Pachyseris; species Pachyseris speciosa. Next base: position 438,133 of record JAEMWC010000374.1, read on the forward strand.
GTGGGCAAACAACTTAATCTGAACAGAGAATTTAAGGGTTAAATTTTCAACTTCCGTCAACTGCCATAGGGCGCGTTTAGGGCAACTAAACTGGAAAAATATTTTGGGGATTCCATTGTCGCGAAGACATATTTCAGGGGCACCCAACGAGGCAAATCAACCACTGAAATACCTTATTGTTTTTGAAGTCTGTTTAAAGTGATGTTTTCGCTAGCCATAAAAATTTGATATATTCGGATTCCTTAGCTGAAATTGTAATTGCAGAATATGTTACGGAACAAAATTTTCCTTTGAGAAAATGCTAGCTGATATTAACTTTCCACGAACTTTCTAGGGCTATTGTCTTTCCGAAAATACTAGCTGACGTTTTTAAATGTCAAAAACAGCAAATGCTACCTTTCCGAAAACCTCAGGGGCTATGATCTCCCCATTGTGAATCTCTTAGGCCACGTTTCAGTCACAAATTAAATGCGAGAGCACTCTTTAATCGATGCCGAAAGCCTAAGGCGAACTACCCTCCACCGAGCAGATATCTACCAAAACATGTCGTTGGGTGCCCCTGATATTTGAGGTTTCTTTAGTGTTGCTAAAATATATTATAGCGAGGTTTGGAGATCAAGTCGAAGGCGTGGTCCTAATCTCTTAATACCCGATATCCCTTGTCAACCAGCTTTTTTACAAAGAAGTTCAACTCTGTCCTGTTTACTTAATGAAGTTGTCGCGTGCTTCAATCACCAATTTACACTGAATACACAATACTTGCGTTGCTAACGAGCGAATCACCAAGTACGGCACTCCATTTAATTGCTGTTTTTGATTTTATGACATGGCTTCGAGCTCGTACAGGATTCGTAGACTAACAACAAACCGACAGAAAATGTCCGCCGAAAACGATAGCTTTTTCAGCGTAAACCGTGGTACGGTAACGCCGAGGAAACGTGACGCTTCACAGTTTGAGGATTACAGACAAAGAGCGCTGATTCAAAGAATGAAGGACGCCTTTCGCACGATCTCGTTTCGCTCGGAAGGAATATCTCGTGCGAGAAAGCGATTCTCAAAGATCGAGGGAATGTAAAGGTCAAACTCCGAAACCGAACGGTTATCGTACGATGAACAAGAAAGGTGAAGAACTGGTTCAAAATCTTGTCCCAGAGTGCTACGAACATATTCAGAATTTCCATCACTATCGAAGCGATATGGCAAGGCTGAACTCTGGCTTCAAGGTCGTTTACCTCTCAGGAAATGAAAGGAAAGGAAACAGTGAGAAGGAGCTTCGACGAGTGTACGGACGAAAGTCAAGAAGTCCAACCTCGAGCGCTTCTTTGAAAGGACATTTTCAAATGCTACCCGGCAGCAAAATTAGATCAACAAGAATGGCAAGTATGGTTTTTAAGAAGGCCGTTACAGCGTCAGAAATATGCAGACACAAGGACACTGGGAACGCTGTCGGAAACAGCAAAGTAAAAGTTCATTACTCCAGGGAAAGAGTACCTGGAAAAGATCCACAGAGAACTGTTGCAAATCCCACTGAAACAAGTCTTAATATTCAGGATAAACAGGGATTAAGAAGTCAGCCGGATCAGAATGAATTAAATGTAAACAATGCTAACGAACTGCCTCATTTTAAACTGGAAAAAGAACCCGCAAACCCTGTGGAAAGCCATCCGAGTTCTCCCAGCCTTGCAAGTGATATATCCGGTCTAAAACCTCCCATGACCACCCCGGACGACATTTCTCGGGATCGTCTATTCGAACGCTTGTTTTTGAAGGAGAAGAAGATCTTGATAGTCGTGAAGCAGACCGCATATCATCGATACAAAATACTCCACATGGAGATTCAAATCACACTCATTACCTAGCACCGTTCCATTTGAGGTTTCCACATCTGAAAGTGAGACCCAACTCCAGCTATTGTCCTGCTCGTAAGAGAAGGAATGGAGAAGCGACAATCCCGTCATGGCAGCAATACAGGATTCTGTGCGATGCTTTCCGACCTGACATCTCACTTGAGCGTGTACTGTACCAGAAAAACTACCTCAATGGATATAAGAGGCCAAAGTTTGCAACCAGGACAGAACTGGAATATTACATCAATGCTGTGTGCGAAGCTGATAGCAATTCTGCACTTTATTTGTCATGACTTCCCCAGACTTTATTTTAACAGGTTTTCCCCTCCGTCGGTGATTTTGCTATGTTGTGCTCAAACTGCTCAAGATAGCTGTTTTACTACTTACACCTAAAGGATGAAGCTGCTTTTTGAGCAAAGCTTTTAATTCAAACTTTTAAATCAAAGCTTAAGACCTATTTTTTTAAATGTTGCTTTCAAAAATTAATTTTAATCTAAATTTTATTTTTTAATTTAGTTTTTTACCATTGTGTGAATATTGTGTAAAGCGCATAGAGCTGCTGTATATGCGCTATATAAAAAATATTTATTATTATTATTAGAGAGAGGAAAGAAAGAGAAAAAAGATCGCATTCAGTTGTGAGTTGTTGTTTTATTTTTTTGACACATATGAAAAACCAAAGAAAATTGGTAACCAACAAAAGTAATTGATAACACAACCGTGGCCATCCAGTCCGACCTGTACATATATGTTATTTCACTATTTCAAATCACTCTACGTATCTGTGATCTTGCCTCTTGCTCCAAAAAAAGAAATGCTTTTAGCTTACGTCGTGGTTTTCTTAACTCTTAACCTGCTAAAATTCTTCAAAGGCGCGCAAAGTTTGTTCCAAATGCATTGTTGGACATGACGTCACTGTGCAGCCAAAGCACTCAAAAGGACGTTTTGCTGAGAATTACCGATAGTTTATCAGCCCAGAATGGTTTTGTCTTTCGCGACATGTACTTGCAGTGCCCAGTTTTTCGACGTGCGGCATAATAATTTACATGTCCAGAACCAGTCCGCTGTGATTGGTCTACAGAGTTAGCTTTGGGAATAACCGAGTCTTTTGAGAGATTTCGGCTACTGTGAATCTAACGGTTGGATGTCCCAAGGTGAGATGCAGTTGACAATAGCGTTCTAATCTGAAAGGCGGACCGCACTCGTTAAAAGGAATTTACTCAACAAATTCGTGTGCAGCTAAATTTTTATTAGACTCGATGGATGTCTGATGGTCTAAACGTTATCTGACTTCTCTTATCCATCAGAACACGCGGTTTTACAAGGGATATTTAAATCGACCTGCGATCAGACGAAATGTTCCTCGCCCTCGTTTTTCGTGTTTACGTGCTTTTTCGCGCGAACCTCGTGAAGAGGAATAAAGAGCATGAGAAATGGACCTGATCGCAGGCTTATAGCAAGCGCGATGTCCAAGTCTTTCGCTTGGTGTTTCTATTTGGTAGACCAGGTGACGGTAGACGATGTCTTATGCACGAAACGCCTGCTTTTCCAAATTTGCTGCGGCGGTTTGTTCAACGGTATTAACGCTTGTCCGACGATGCATCGCATCATTTTAAGCATAATCTAGACATTTTGTTCGACTTTGATGACCAGAAGCACAGCCAAAGTTCACTAAATAGGCCCTATGGTCTAAACTATTCTTACGAAGAACACGAGGTTTTAAAAGCAAACAAGTATCGATTAACTGATTACTCTTTACAGCGTCGATTATCAGAACCGCACATCGTTCACAGATCGTGCCTTTGATAATTTCCTCTGGCCGAAACGTATGCTGAAACGGTATTTTGAGATCGTTTGCGATCATATGTAAAGAGCCCACTTCGCTGAATTTCGTGAGCTGAAGACATTTGTTGTTGTTGTTTGATGTGAAAACTGTAGTTAGAGGGTTCTTAGGTCCATTGGTAAATGCTAATCGATGCGAGAACAATTACCCGTAAGAGATATGCAAGCTCCTTTGGTTTTGGAGGTGGTCAGGAGTGTAAAGCTCTCTAAGAGCTCTTTTGGGAATGCGAAAGAAGTCAATTTCGAGCGGCGTTTGGTGGTGACTGGAAAGTCTTTAAAACTTATCGTTTTGATACTACTCCCGCGCATCGTATTAAATCGAAACTTCGCCTTTCCTTAGCTTAGATCTTGGGATAACTTTCCCCGGTTAAATTTAAGTTAGAGAGGCTTTCCTTCGAAAGGATTAGTATCCTGAATAATATTGAGTTGCTTTTCGCATCCAAAAAAAGGGATAACATACGCGAATTTTAGAGGCCTCTGTGATACAAGTTTCCATGTCTGAGGAAGGCAAAAACGGTCTTAAATGATTCTTTAACACCTTCTCAAAAAGCCAGCGTAAGCCTAACCTCAAAATGCGTAGGTGTTTTGAGAATGGAGTAAAACGTACGCCTTGTTTGACCATTTTCTTTGTAAATTGGCGCTTTTGTCTGACAAAGTTTCAAATTTAGCGCTCTGGATTATAGAAAGGTCCCGGATGTGCCGCGGCATTCTGGGCGATGGCTTATCCTATTCATTTACTCCTAAATAAATCGCCTCAGTAAATGATAGACGTTAACACCCCTTTTAGCATATAACCTTTCTTTTAATCTCTGAACTTGTTTATATAGATTAACTTTTAGTTCCGAACTTAAATGGGGCGCTATATTCTTTAAATACTGCTTTCAAATTTTGGTTTGAATATTTAGTCTTCGGATTTGAATTCAACTGCTCGTTTGTGTGATTGCATTAAAGGGAACCTCCACTCTTACAACAAATTCACGCTAAATTGTTGGAAATAATCACTAGCTTCCAAAGTTTGTTTTGAAACGTGGATATAACATTTAAGTGTACAAAAAAAATCGATATCATTATCGCCTACTTTCGCTTTCAAATTTCCCGGGCGCGGCCATTTTGGATTTGATGACGTGTAATTGTTGCAGCTATTGTCAGTAAGCAAATGAGGCAGGAAATCCACGTCATCAAATCCAAAATGGCCGCGTCCGGGAAATTTAAAAGCGAAAATAGGCGATGATGATATACATTTTTTAGTACACTTAAATGTTATATCCTCGTTTTGAAATCTAGTAATTACTTCCTACAATTTAGTGTCAATTTGTTGTAAGAGTGGAGGTTCCCTTTGATGAACATTACTGGGTGGTTTTCGACGTGGTGCTCTTTCATAATAAACTTTTTCTTCTTACATAAGCCGTATATAGTATAGAAATATACCCCCCCCCCTCACTTTATCTTTGCATATGCTTAAACTCGATCCGCACTCTTTCTTAACGTTATCAATACTAAAAGTGATTCTCTGCGCCACGTCACGTGATGTCCCTGATGTGCAATATGGATCCCCTAAGACCATGCGTGCGTTTCTCGAAACTTCAAAAACATTTCGGCTCGAGAAGTATTTTTTAGGTCGGTTTTCTGTTGATTGGTAGTAGCTCTGTGGACAAACTAGCGAAAGGTATTTCTCAATTATATCGCATGTTTTCTAAAAAGATTATAAAAAAGTATTAGAAATGGAATTTCTGGTAACAATCCTAGTTTTTCAATGAAGCAGCTGTATAAAGAAAATGACAAAAGAGAGGTAATGTGGCTCTGTTTGCCTCTCAGAAAGGCAGAGCCTTTCATTAAAAGAGGACATCTATACTGACAGTTTCTGTGTGGAGACAATTAACAAATTGAAATCGAAATGGTCATACGAAAGGAAGTACACAGATGGCGACAGTCAGTTACGGGCAGTTTAATATATCCTAAACCTCTTTCTAGGACATGCGTCAATATAATGAAAAGAAAACTCACAAATGGAATTTATTCGAATTTTAGATGTCTCCCAGGCTCGACTGCTGTTGGGACAACAGGGCTTGTAAGTTTTCTCGTGTCATGCACTGAATAATACATCTTTCGTCATGAAGCATTTTGACGCTTAAAATGAGTTGACGTTTTTTATCGATGTCACTTCTAACGTACCGAGGCTTTTTTTTTTCGGCAATCAATCGTCTTGAGGTAAATATTATTTGTATAAGCGCGGTCAGGTCCTCTTACAGTTCGCAAACACAGGCAGATGACGATATTAAAAAAAAAGGGTTTTCAATTCAAAAGTCTTCCTAATTCACGAGGAGAAATCATCAACTCAGATGGCTAGCAACATATCCTTTAACAGTACTAGAGACTTATACTGCTTCCATTTACCAGAGCCTTTCTTTCAATACGCACATCTCCGCTACCTTAGCAATCTAATCAACGGGATCGTAAACGCCATCTTCGCTCCCTTCTCCGCCGTTGCTAATTTCTTGGTGTTTTCCGCTATACTGCTCAACCCGTCTCTTCGCTCTCCCTCGTGTTTGCTGATAGCTTGCCTCGCGTTGTCTGACCTTCTTGTCGGTGCGATCGTTCAACCAACATTCGTCGCTTATCGCTTCAGTGAAATCCGCTACGGCTTCGTTCACTGCACCATCAGGCTTGTCTATGCGATAGGTTTCTACATCTGTTTTGGAGTCTCTTTTATGACGTTAAGCGCAATCAGCTTTGAACGCTACCTCGCACTCCGACTACACCTTCGTTACAAAGGCCTGATCACAGCGAAAAGAGTTTTACTAGCAGGGATCGTCATCTGGGTACTCAGCATCTGGCTGACTCTTCTACAGTGGGCAAGTATTAATAAAATTGCCCGCGGTCTACACCTCCGTTTCTGGTTTGCTTCGCTGTTTTTCGCCGGAGTTTCACAGTTACAGATTCATCAAATTGTTCGTGGTCATTTCCGTCGAATATAACAACAAGAACGTCTGGTTATTACAACTTTCGGATACAAGTCAAGCTAGCAGTGAGCGTAGCTTATATTGTAGGGGTTTATTTTCTGTTTAATCTTCCTGTCCTAGTTGTTACGACTGTTCACCAGATAGTCACTGGACATATAGATTGCTACGATTACTACAGTTGGAGTGAAACTGTGGCCTCTTTGAGCTCGTTCGTAAATACCTTAATTTGCTTCTGGAGGAGCGAGGAGATTAGAAAAGCTATTTGGAAATTACTAAGGCAGAGTTTTTGTAAGAAATGGACTCCAGCAGACTTGGAGGATAACTCGAGAGCATGGATGTCTCATGGGTGTGACTCCTTTTGTGGAACACGGATATTCTTTCACTGGGTGTACCTGAGTCACTCACTGGACACTGATGCATCTTACATGGTGAATCTTTCATTACACTCCTTGTTATTATCATTATCACTACCTCTAAAACTATCACTATCACTACCACTATCACTATTACTGTCACTACCACTATCACTATCACTAATATATATATTTAGCCAAGCCTAAAAGCGGAGCTCCAAAAGCATTCTTTTTCTACTGGCATTTACATATAGTCTGCTTGTCATATCACCCATCTGACCTCACTCAAGCTACAGACCCAATGCTGTAGAAAATAGTATGGAAAGGTGATCTGAGCCAGTGGCACAGTGGATTTGGACCCCAGGTGGAATTGCACCCTCCAGTCCAGATCTGCTTGTGGATCAGATTTGGACCCCCTAGTCCAGAACTGCTAGCAGATGTGAATCCCCTTTTACGAATTTGGACCCCCACCCCTCCTAAAAACAAGCGTTCTATTGAGTAAGGTAATAAAAATTCCTTTACAAACTGAGTTTGGAGATGTTAAAAAGGCAAAATAAAAATATTGAGGTAGGTTTTTTTTAAACAACTTTAATACCTTGTGTAAAAAAGAACCTGCAAAGCTAGTTTTCATCTATAAATTTTTAAAACAAAACATTTCTTAACATCTTAGAGCAATACCTAAGGACAGGTCTGTTTCCCCGTTCAACTGTAGGCAACTTAGTTACATACTTAGCTACTTAGGTATGGTTTAGAGCCACTAGAAATTGGTGGAGAAGCCTGGTGATTGCTCCTTGGAATCAGTATCACATCAGATATATAGTGATTCAGATCATCACTTCATAATGAATGCAATTTCAATTATCCACAGCCTCCCATGAGACAGTCAGAAATCGGAAATTGTGTATCCTCTGGATATATGTATGCCTCACAAAAATTATGAAAGAAAGATACATGGAAATCAATAAAAATATTTAGATGCCATGAATTAAGACCAAGATATTTATTTTGATCAATTACTTCTTGACCTTACTATCACAAAAAAAACTGCTTGCTAACATTAAGCTCATCACTCAATGCACCTACAGTGTTTTCAAAAAGAAATCCAGCTGCTCTTCTGGCCAGTTAAGTGCAAGACCAAACAACTTGATAATAATATATTGGGCATTTGGTTGATACCACTATCAAGGTGATTCATCAAAGCAAAAGTGCTGGAAATCCGTTAGCCATCTTAACTTGATCTTAACATACTTCATCAAACATCAGAGATTCCATTAAACATTAATGCCAAATGTCATCCAAACATCCCACAAGATTGGTGTGACCAGCTACTAATAAAATTAATTGAAAGACTGTATGCAGGAGGAGGAAGTCCAAAGGATGTGTACATTGATGAGAAAGAGCTTACTTTAAGTTTAATTTTAAGTTTTAAGTTTAATAATACTTTGTCATGTGAATACAACTAAGTTGATACAAAACAAAAAAGTGCATGACTGGAGAATAATTGGGAGAAACTAAATTCCCATACAAAGAATATTATCTAATATTACACATTCTAAAAACTAAGAGGTGAAATTTAAATGTGGCCCAAAGCTAACCTAATCAAATTAAATCAAATACTTGTCTCTTACAAGTCACCCCTGATTTGAGATTGAGACTAAAAATCATGAAGTAATCCAAAGCAAACCTAATTAAATTACATACTTGTCACTCACAAGCTACATCTGATTTAAAATTGACACTAATAATGTAATAGATAGGACTTAAAACTGCTTAAAGAACGTGCATACATGATGTTCGATGGAACACCATTCCAGTCTGTTATGTAGCGATTAAAAAAAGAAAAGCTGAAGGCCATATATATATTTAGCCATGCCAAGCCTAGAATCGGAGCTGCACACTCTCACCGAGCAACTTCGCAAGAGTTTATTTGGGCCAGTTTAATTTGTGTCCAAAACAATTGAGCAGCAGCAGGGAAAACGAAGAGTTTTCGATAGTAAACGTTTGCAAAAAAGAAAAAAAAAAGACGGACATTCTTGAGTCTAACTACTTTGAGATGAAAGCGTAAAGGGATTCAAAGCGGATAAAAAAAAAAACAAAACAAAACAAAAACACTGCAAGCGAACAAAGTACGATGCCGGCGAATGTTTGCTCGAAGAAGGAGAAGGTGGAGAAATTAAACAAGACTAGCTAGTAATTAAAATAGCTTGTAATGATAAAGCTAGGAAAATCGGTATTTATTTTGACATAAATGCCCCTAGAAAAAAAATAAAGGGTACAAACTCTTCGTTTACAGCAGTCAACAGGAATTGACCGCGGTTCAGAAACAATATAACAACAAACATAAGACTTATTACAAGAAAACAAAGCACAATATGAATAATATTTCTTCGAAGATTCTTGGAGAAGGTGCAGAAATTGGACAGGTAACAAAACTATTTTGTATTAAGCTAGAAAATTACCTTAGCAGATTTGACATAAATGTCCGTAGAAAAGACAAAAAAGAGGTCCGTACCTGATCGTTTAGAGCAGTCAACAGGAATCACTGAGACAGCAATCACTCGGAATGCGACAGAGCTGAATAATAGAGCCATTTCCCACAAAATCTTTCCTTGGCTTACACAAAACACTTAAGTGCTTTGATGGTTTTACTGTTACTTCCCATGTCTTCCGAAGAACCTTCTTCAATTAATGATTCTCAATGGCAAAACATCATCCAGATAACGAAGAAAGCGCTTTCCAAACCAAACGAGCATTTCTCTCGCAGACCCGTCCACTTTAAAATTTATCAAAACCAGCCAGCCAGTCAACCCATTTCGCTGTTTTTAACATCCAAACGCTGATTCTTACCGGTTCAAACAAACGACATGTTTAAAGACGGCGAAACTTAATTGTTGTTTACAGGCTGCTTTCGACGAAGATCTCTTAAAGACTTGACGAAGTGAAGCGCGCTGGGTTTTGACTGTTTGGCAGCATTTTGACAACTTAATGTCAGATTTTGAGAAGTGCACATGCACATGCATTTGATCGGATTTTTTATTTTTACTCGAGCTCGAGTCTCCCCCTTAAATGCTTAATTTTACGAGGACTCATTGCGATTACGTGTTGATAAGATAAGGGCAAAAGTTTCTGAACCAAGGTCGAAAAACAGTCAGCCAAGCCGAGTAAAAACACTCGTTCGCTTGCAAAGAAAACAACGTAAGAAAACAAACAAACAATTCAACTACTTCTTTGCGTCCAAAACGAGTACAGATGATTGTTATTTATATCCATTCGAGAGAAAAATACAAGTTTCATTCCTGAACAAAAGTAACAACGATTGAACCAAATGTTAAGCTTCTATTTATTTAATTTACCTCACTGTCCTGTGTTGTAGAGGTTTCTACCACTTGAAAATGCGTAAGCTTCAGTAAAGTAAAAACAAGCATCCGCAAAAATAGCGAACGGTTTGTCCAAAGAAAGAGCTTCTTCCACAGAGTTTGAGCTACTCATTCCTCCCATTAATACCGGTGAACTGTTAAGTGACTTTTCTTGGTGAGATGCAAGATGCCGCGGTGAAGTGAAAGCCCTTGAAGCGTTGAATTATACTGTTTTCAACCGCACAATCTTTGAAGCTTTTCCTGAGAAAAATCTTCCGTCTCCTTTCATCACTTGAAAATTCACCTTCCGGAGTATTTTTTGACAAGTTCTTGATCTTTATGCTTTTTACGCGAAAGACTAACTTCGATCGAAGAAGATGAAGTTGTTTTGCTCAAAATAAAGAAACCAACTGAATGTGAAATTACCAGCCGCAGAAAGCGCGCGAAAAATTTTAACGACCTCGATTTGGTTTGGGTGTCCCACACTTGGCTTGAGCCTGCGATCCAATCGAAAGCAAGTACCTGATCAGCGGTCAACTTCAGAAAAACAGCTGACCTCGATGAGGTCTTAACTTGAGCCCGCGATATGGTCACGTTACACTGGTCAGCGGATACCTTGTTCTGACAGGTGTCAATTGGCTATAAGATGGATGTCCAGTATCAAAGATGTACGCTGTAAAGTAGCTAGTCAGCTGGGCCAGGTGGAGTATGGCCGCCATGTTGGATTATTATGATTATTATTAGGATATTGTTAATTATTGAGCGACTCCGTCGTCGTCGTCGTCGTCGTCGTCGTGCGTACGCGCCCACGAGCAATACCGCTAGCCATTTTTACCATGAGAAAAGCAGTTGACGGGTTTCTATAGGTATGGTGCTCCGCTTGACGGCCCTTCGGGCCGTCGGAGCTCCCCTATTACTGCTATTACTGACACTATCACTATCACTACCACTATCACTATTACTGACACTACCACTATCACTATCACTATCACTGTTACTGACACTATCACTATTACTGCTATTACTGACACTATCACTATCACTACCACTATCACTATCACTACAACTACTACTATCACTACCCACTACCACTATCACTACCACTACGACTATAACTATCACTATCATTATCGTTATCGTTATCATCATCATTATCATTAATTTTTATATGTCTTTTATAAGAACGTTGAGGCTGAGATTGGCCAAAATTTTAAGAACTTGGTTAAGAACGCGCCCAAGCTGAGAAGGCCTGTTACGAACGTCCTGCTACTGCCATGTCGAACTCAATTAATCGAATTTAATTCGACTTAAGTAGGACGTTTGAAACTAAGTCGTGCTACTGCCGTGTAGCACGGCAAGGCATGCCGTGCTGCACGACAGTAGCACGACTTGGTTTCAAACGTCGTGCAACTGCCGAGTCAAACTCAATTCATAAATTAACATTTGGATTTGCTTCGTACAACGGCTGGTCGGTGCTTTGGTTACGGCACCCGACGACTCTGGGTACGAGATTGGGCAACAGCTTTAAGTTAGCTTAAATTTAAATTAAATTCGACGACTGAAACCAAGTCGTGCCACAGGTCGTGCGACAGTCGAGCCAGCCAAGCACGGCAGTAGCAGGACGTTGTACACATTTTTCCATCGAGCTAAATGTATAAACATGAAGCAACAACACGAATTTCTATGAAATTACATTTTCTTTATATTGTAAGAATGACCAAATTTTTAGAAACGGATTTTACTATAAAAGTTAACGTTAAAAAGCAACGACGTTTCGACCGAACAACGGCCATTTTCAAGTTGAAGGATAAAATTGTTTAACATGCGCTTATATAATAATCAATTGTAAAATGCGAATGAGGTACTGACTAAAATTCTAAAATATTTACATAGAAACAATACGAGAAAATCGCGGCAATAATGGTAAGAACGCTAAGGCGAAAGAGACAATATTAAAAGTGAATTAATTGAGTTAATACTTTTGCGCGGATCGAATCGCTCTGTTTGTTCAGTTTTGGTTTAAGTTCACGAATAAAAAGCATTTCAAAAATCAAACAGTCTGTCGGAAATGGTTTTGCGTATTTGGTGTTCTTCATAATAGTGATAATGAAAATAACAGTAGCAGTGACAACGACAATGATAACTGATACTGATGCTGATGCTGATGGAGATGATGATGGTGATGGTTGTGGTGGTGATGATGATGATGATGATGATGATGATGATGGTGATGATGATGATGGTGATGGTTGTGGTGATGATGATGATGATGATGATGATCATGATCATGATGGTGATGATGATGGTGATGGTGATGGTGATGGTTATGGCGATGATGATGGTGATGGTGATGGTGGTGGTGATGGTGATGGTGGTGATGATGGTGGTGATGGTGATGGTGATGGTGATGGTGATGGTGATGGTGACGGTGAGGGTGATGGTGATGGTGATGGTGGTGATGATGATGACGATGACGATGATGATGATGATGATGATGATGATGGTGGTGATGGTGATGGTGGTGATGATGCTGATGATGATGGTGATGGCCATGATCGTCATTGCTATAACAAACTGTCGCTAAATTGTTAGATGAATAGAAAAACATGAAAATTACATTCATATGTACAAAATATTGGATATCTATATAGTCTATTTTCGATTTCAAATTTCTTGTGCACCGTCATTTTGGATTCCATGACGTCATTTGGTTGCTCCCACTGTCAGGAACTGTCAAGAATTAGAAAATGGTTAACCAACTCGGAGAATACGAATAAGGTCTATTGACGTCAAGAAATCTATAATAGCGGCGCGCGGAAATTAGGAACGAAAATAGGCGATAATGATATCAAATTTTCTTTCTCACTTAAATGTTATTTGCAGGTCTTAAATTAATATTTGGAATGTAGTCATTATTTCCCACAGTTTAGAGTCAATTTGCTTTAAGAATGGTAGTTCCATTTATGATAATGAAATTATAATTACCAAGTGCATGTAAAAAGTCATTATATATCTGCTTTTAGGGCATCGTTGTTTGAGGTACGACTTGGCAAATTAGTGACAATTTTTGCTGCTTTTTTTGCATGATGAGATAACGGCAGCATGTGAGGAAACCGAAGCTAATGCGAAATCTGAAACGAAGGGAGCCTTCACAAAGGAAAAAGCGCTTTTCTATGTTATAATTTGATACTCTGAAAAAACAGAACCTCAAGGCCAGCTACAGCCAACATGTTGGCCCAACAGTGTTGCATGGTGTTGGCTAACAATGCTAAGAGCGTTTGCTCGAGCCTTCACACTATGTTCTTTGAAGTGGTAGCTAATTACAAACTACAAGCCAAAAAACCGAAAGCCTCGCGTGGGCCTAACTGTTTCGACTAAATACTATGATTCAATGTTTAACACAAAACATAGTTAAATTTTCCACACACAAGGTCTCATATTTTCTGACGCCCTTGTGATTAGATGGCTAAACAAACACGCAAATTGATTCTGTTTGCACTTTCAGTTATGGTTTCAGTTTGCGCATAAATAGCATCTCTTTAATGAGGTAAACTCGCGTAATTGTGGAGCTGGTAGTGTTCGTACCACGTTTCGGAGTCGTTATGACAGCTCGCCACTCATTGTCGATTTTACTGACTATAATGAGCCAATCCGGGCTTCTCATACCAGTCATGTTTCGCCCATGAAATTCACACACCTTTTTTTGCTCAAGTGTGTTCTGGTTGAAATCATGAAGTTTGTCTTTGCTTTATGAATGGACCGTTTCTCGATTGAACATCGAAAGTAAACCGCGTTTGCTCTGGTTTTGCTTTGCTTCGCTCTGTGATTGGCCAGCAAAACTCGTGCCACTTTCTCAACCAATGAGAAGCAAACCCAATAGCCACTTGAACGCGCGCATTTTCCCGCGCTTTGCACCGGTTACATATTATTGCTTCGAATTCGGATTGGCTTATTGCACTGTTTCGGTCTGTTGTGATTGGCTGAAGTAATTTCTTTGGTTTTGGTTTCACGACACTTAATTGAAAATTGAACTTCTTTAGTGAAGGGCAACCACAGAGAGCAAATCGTGTCAAAGAAACTCGAAAGGAAACAGTCAGTTTTGTTTTCCCTGAATACTTACAAAGGTAATATTCAATTTAATCTGCAAACATATTTGATTAGCAAACCAATATCCCTGCATTTGCGTCATAGCGTTCGTAGATAGACAGAACTACGTCAACCTGCCATTAGCTGTTTGCCCGGCTTATTGTAGATTTTCCCTTTGTGAGGTTAACATACAGACTGAACAAAAGGCAAAATTCAAGAGAAAACATTTTCACAAGTACAAGCTAACGAGACAAATGGTCGCTGTATGTTTTGTGTTTTTGTTATATTTTCTTCATGTTTTGGAAATTCGCGACAACGTGAAAGTTTTTACCAGACATAATTTCGTTTTCTTATACATGTACGAATCTGCATGGGCATTAATAATCTTTGCTTTTTTTCGCGACACGTGATGTCTTGCGTGGGAATAAACGTTTCTACAAGTAGTCCACTCCGTGTGTGGAATAAAGTCCATCGATTGTGTACCCCGTAGCACCTTATTGTTTATATCTGAAACTGTGTGCATATAAACATAGCAAAGTATACCGGTAGAGTAGTGCTTACACTGTACATTGACAATCCCTAGATTTATGACAAAGTTGTTCTTAAACAAACAAACAGAAGCGTTTTTTTCTTTTATAGCAGTGGTAATAGATGTCTGCCAATAACTTCGACGCCTGTGCTAAAGGGAATGTTAGCTAGGTCCGTGTGCTAAACCCTGGTATTGGAGACAATGGAGTCAAGGAGTTTTCAGAAAAAGTTCCGGTTTCTTGGTTATATTGCACTGGTTAAGCTTTGAAGAAAAAAATTGTCGGCAAATAATCCAGAGCGCTTCAAGCCTTGCTTCCGCCTAATTGCACGCTACCTCGGAAAATGACATAAATTAATCATCTTCCCAATCGCAAATTATCGCAAAGAGTAGTTTCCGTATGATCACAAACATTCTCAGTACGCACTCATCTATTTCCCATGGGTACCTTGCCGATATGTGAACCATTATGGGATAATATAAGATTGTTTTACATGTGTGGTCGCACGATCGTATCGTGAGTGATAGTGGACGATCGCCGGAGATAAAGCCATCTTCTCCAGTGATCCTTTTTCAAAATTTAACAAAAGTTGATTTTTTTCTGATTCTTCAGCTAGAAATTAAGTCACAGGCATTATTACGAATAGAGCTACTGTCGGCTTTCCGAAAATGACGTCCTTATTTCACACGTTAAGGGACGTTATTTCCCCTCCGAAAATAAAAAGGAATTAGCTCTATAAAACTGGTGAAAGTTTGACTTTACACTTCGTGAGAGGACACTCTTTTTTTAAACAATTTCACCCAAATTTATGATATGGCAGACTACTGTCGAACATTTATTTCGGGAAATGAATTTTTTGCTTCCTTCAGGATAGCCCAGGGGATCTTCCCCTTTCTGGTAAACATTTGCAATGTTTCCATCGAATTGACTGTAGCTCATCAAGGTATTGATATCGCGTGAATGAAACCCAAAAGAGCTGGCTGTAGTCCTTTTCTACCCGGTTTACCAAAGACAAGAACGTGATTGAGTTACATTAACTTTTTTCAGTTACAATCCATTACTATCCAGGCGATGCAGGGTGCCGATGCAGTTTTTCATTACCTTTATTAACAATAATAAAGTATACCAGTTATTTCTGTTCCCTGGAAAGACATCACCAGGCCCACCGACGCAAGTGCACGTTTTGGCTTATCTAAGTGTCACTAAAACGTCTATGACATTCGGGGAATCAAAACAAAGAAAGTTTACTTTGAAAAATATGAGATTTTACGTAAACGCCGCTATCTTAATCGGGTCAGAAGCCCTTAGTAATGCTATTGAAGTGGTGTTTCTAACAGGTTATAATGTTGCTATGGTGATGGTCTATCAAAATAAAAGAGCTTAAAAGAGCTAGAAACCGGTGTTAGCCACTTTAAAGGAGCTACGTCACGAGTTGTTACTATTATATTTAAGCTGAAAGAAGCAAGGAAAACCCCCAAATAGTGGTTCCTCCGTTTCGTGTAACATTACTTTACCGGTAAAACTCGCCACGACGGAGCCCCTTTAATACATACAATACAGTTAAACTTTTCTTTGAGAATGAATATATGGAAATCATATATTTGAACTGAGGATTAATGATAAATATGTGAATGATCATCGCAGTTATGAACACTACTTAAGAAGTAGTGAAAATAAAGCCTGAAAAAATTCAGGCTTGCACGGGATTCGAACCCACGACCTCTGCGATACCGGTGCAGCCCTCTACCGACTGAGCTAACTAGCCATCTGGGAGCTGCTCGTTATGTTTGTTCGTAATATACCCGTGAGTGGTGAATATGTGAGAATTAATATATAAAAATCATACATTTGAACTGCGGATTAATGATAAATATGTGAATGATCATCGCAGTTATGAACACTACTTAAGCAGTAGTGAAAATAAAGCCTGAATTTTTTCAGGCTTTGTTTTCACTACCGCTTAAGTAGTGTTCGTAACTGCGATGATCATTCACATATTTATATTTAAACTTTTCTTTCAATGTAAATCTAGTACAACGATACAAAAGTTAAAAGACTATAACCCAAAAGAAAAGAAATCTTCTGGCAGAATTATGGCTCCGTGATTTTCTTAAAACTCACCAGGAATACCCCATCATTATTTGGAACTGTATTGAGTATCGCCCCATATTGTCTCCCGTGCATCTTCACATTTGGAAAAATCCCTCTGACAGCTTTTCTAATGGCCTTTACTCTCTAGACTAAACCAAAGGATTGAGAGAGGAGTTCACAAACGCCATCGTTTCAGACCAGCTATAAAAGTTGTAGCTGTGAATAGGCACCAAGGCAATTTGGTGCATTTTGGTGACAAGTAGGACAGGCAGATTGAAGGCAATATATATTGCTACTACGGATGCAATGTTGATTGCAAGCTCGATTTGCATTTGGCGCTGTGAAGAGGTCCTGTCGTATTTCTTTATTTGATGCTGGTGTCGAATAATTATTGGAAGTATTCTGAACTGAGTAGTGACTGCAGTGAGCAGAGAACCAAGCCAAATCGCTGAATGAATGCCTCTGAAAACAACTTTATGATCCGGCACCATATGCAGACTCATTAAGGGCATGTTGATCAACCAGATGAATAGAATCGTTTTCAAAACACGCTTATGGCGAACAATTTCGAGGTATCGGAGAGGATAGATCAGAGCTATGAGCCTCTCGCAGCTTATAGCACACAGCGTCATGAGAGAAACGCCGTAGTAGACGCAAAACCCGTTGGAGTATAGCGTTCTAACCGCACAAGGCATGAAACCGTATGCGTTTTCCAGGAGTCTGTAAGCGACATAGCAAGGTTGAACGAGAAAACTAACCAGGGTGTCCGAAACGGCTAGGTATGCAAGAAGGAGATTGGAAGGCGTCTGCAGGGAATTTTCCTCCTCCATATGACGAAACCTACTTTCGCGGAATTTCTCACTTGCGTTAGAGAGGAGCTCCGCACACACTGGTTCAACAATCTTGGACTGTATACTTTCGTTTAACTTGATTTTATTCTTCATTCTTCAACATTACACGTTCCATTCTACGATCTAACTTAAGGTTACAAAAATGCTGCATTATTTAGTTAAGGATATCCACACCCAGATACGCAAGTCCGGTGCGGTAAGATAGTTAATTCAAGGCTTAGTTCCTTTCTCACGTTCTACAACAATTCGTGGCCACTAATTTCCCATTACTATACGTGGGTTTATTTGACAATCATAGTACTAATCCTTACATGCGGTTTTACTAGTAATTAGTTAATTAAACGCATCATTGTTCTTTCAAAGCACAATGTTTCCTGTGACGTTCAACAACCTCCATTAGCGTTAACGAAACAATGGCTTACTTTGATAAACTACTAAAATATAAAGAAATAATGAAGAATAATCATGAGCGTATGAACGCACCACGACAACTACCAAGAAATTCGCTGCCACGGCGAATGGTGATAACACTGCGTTTAGGACACCTTTTAGAAAATTAGTTCCTTTTCGTTGGTAAAATTTGTCAAAATTCGAGTCTGGAAGATAGAAACAAATACTAGCACTGTCTCTTGTGGGATCTGCCGAAAGAATTTGTCACAACACTGAAATTGTTCAAATTTGAGGCTATGATGAAGTCCATTTTGATCCTGTTGGTTGTAGCCACAGATCCGGTTTTTTTTTCTAACTTATTGCCATGACACTCTGAAGCAAATGGTCGGTGTTGGAATATTAATTCGAGATCTGGAAGCAATTACGAATGCAATCAACGCTCAAAACGCCAATCAAAATCCGTCAGGTTTTGTCTTGTTCAGAAAACATATGTCAGGTCGAAAATTCGAACTTTGCAGTTCGCATCTAATTTGCATATCTCTCTTCAATAGTAAAGCTAAAGTATTATTAAAAGTTGTCTTACGAAAACAATGGAGTGTGCCGGTTCCTTAAAGTAAATGGTTGACTTTTTTAATCATTCTAAAGCTTTTCTTTATCTTTCAATATTAACCCTTTAGTGCTCGAGAGTGCCATATGGCACAAGATGGTATTACATGCTCAATATTTAATCATTCTTTTTGAAATTTTCACAACCAAAAGGTCATTAAAAGATCTATAGTCTGAAGGGATAAAATCATGCCCCCTCCAATGTAAGACTTGATTTACCATTCCTGCAACTTTTGGAAGTCTTTGTCTTTGTACGTTTTTGGTCAAGGTAATATCTCAAAACAATCAATGCTCTGAGAGCTGCAATTTAAGCTATAGTTAAGTGGTATACCCTGTTTGTACGAGGCAAACGAAACATTTCAGCGTTTTTATTTTTCATTTGGACACTTCTCAGTCTTTTCATTGACCTCCTCCACACCCGTTGGTGTCATTTATTTCATATCGCAAAAAGTACCTTTAAAATGATTACTATATGCGGCCTAATGGTTCATCGTTCCCATTTTAGAAAAATTTGGCATTTACAAGTTATCTTGAGCCACAATACGCTAAAACGGTATATCACCGCTGGGGGCTTAACAAGAATTCATTAAAATACGGCATTCGGGAGGAAAATAATACTTAGGCTCTGTTTCCTTTCCTGTCAGCCATGACTGTTGTGGTCGAGACAGTACAATGTAAACTCACTGGGGATTTCTGGACTATGCAGGTACAGTGAAACCTGTCAGTCAAGGGACTGGGGCATTTGGTTCGTTATATCAAGAGTTCGTTATATCGAAAGCCTCGTTATAATAAATTTGCGGAAAAACCACCAAAATGTTCGTTATATGGACGAGGTATAGTTAATAATAGTTTTGTAACGGTGTTACATTGCACTACCCAGCATTTCGGAATCCGAACGATTAATTAACATTGTGCTTTAATGTCTCTGTATAGGGTTGTTCTTTCACCCCGCTTGTTACAGGATTAAAGAATTGTCTTCGCTGTTGGTTTGTTCTGTATTCATCTTTGTCGCGTGTGAGCATTTATTCGTTATATCGAGGTAGATTTTACGTTTGGGTTTTCGAATTGTGTTCGTTATAACAAGGATTTCGTTATATCGTGGTTCTGTTACCATACATTTTACTGTAACTTTGGTCAGGCTGAAGAATATCGTTCGTTATACCGAGGACTTCGTTATACAGAGGTTCGTTAAATCGAGGTTCCACTGTAGTAAGTATCAAGTGAGGCTTAAGGAAGCCATGCATATCTGATGGAAGAAACCGGCCCAATATCAACCAGCAGGTGAAAAACAAAAACCTGACTCTCTCCCTGTAAGGCGCTCTACGTCTCTTATTTAAACTATTTACTACGTAATAATTTAAACGCAATGTAACGAACCTTGTAACTTAGTTCAAGCGCGTTATAAATTCAACGGCGATTTCAAAAACTGTACACTGATGATTAATAATGCATCGTCGAAACATGTCTGGAAAATTAAAGAAAGTTGTACTGTTTTTACGACTATTGATATTGTGAATGATATATGAAATAAATAATATATGAACTACGAAAATGAAATCAAATGAAGAATGATCCTCGCAGTTGCGAACGCAATTTATGCAATTGCGAAAAGAAGCCTGAAAAAAAATTCAGGACTTCAACGGGGTTTGAACCCGTGACCTCGCTATGCTCTAACCATGTGAGCTATAAAGCCATTGACGTTGGGAGCTGGTCAATTATGGGTTCATATTTTCCCGTGAAAGAAATGAGTGTGAATGATATATGAAATAAATCATATATGAACTGCGGAAATAAAATCAAATGAAGAATGATCCTCGCAGTTGTGAACGAGGATTATTCTTATTTTGATTATTGATATTGTTGCTGCTGAGCAGACCGTCCTATTTTGATATAATACTGGCAACGCTTACACGCCCAGTATTTGTGATTAGGACCTGGCATTCAGGAGTTTTTAAACTGCCCATGATGATGATGATGATGATGATAAAAAAATAGCAATTTTATTTACAATTCATCGAATATTTACAAAGAAATATATATGTATTGCAAAAATTATTTATTACAATCACCCCTGGTACAATCTATGAGAAAACTGTATTAATTCTTTGTTATAAATGCTTATCTAAAAACTATAATAATAATAATAACTGTATATAGCATACAAAAGTTTTAACTGCTGCATAATAATAATTGGTAGCGTAAGGTAAGTCGTTCATAAAGGAGTTGAACAAAAGTGGTCCCAAAATTGATCCCTGAGGCACGCCAGAATCAACAGACTTCCATGACGGCAATGATGATGATAATTTTAGTTTTCACATTTGTTTTTTAACAGTATTTAGCCTTGTAAATAGTTATTGTAAATATGTTCCTCATGACATTCTTATGTAAAGTTTTCTATATTTTCTTTATAATGATAATGATGATGATGATGATAACAGTTATAATAATTACTAATTTATTAATTCCGTAATAATAATAATAATAATAATAATAAGCTATTCCATGTACTCTGTAATAATAGACTCAGTAAACTGTGCCTTATTATCAGTGTGTTGAATAATAAATAGAGGATATTACATGCCCGCGCGTGGATATGAATTTTATCTTCGAGTGGTCAACTCGATATCTCACGAGTGAGCGCAGCGAACGAGTGAGATATCGAGTTGACCACGAGAAGATAAAATTCATATCCATAAGCGGGCATGTAATATTCTGTTTATTATATAAACACCAGTGAAATACCAAACCATTTTCCTTTAATATTTTCAATAGAACGTGTCGTTACTAAACATGGAAGAAGTACATGGACGAAAACCAAATTCATTTGATAAAGTCTAAAATGATGGCCCCTAGAATTCTAGATTCCGAGGAAAGCCAGTTGTAAACAACAATATTTTTGACCACTTCTAGACGTCAAAAACTAACAGTTACTCTCGTCTAATGTAATAAAGACAAAGCGCGAGAAAATCGTTCAAAGCCAAAAGAGCAAAAACAAAGTACTTTATAAGATGTAATTACAAATATTAGAAACAAAAGAAAGCGTAAAGGTTTCTCAAATTCATTTTGTAACTGATTTACCGTTCAACTCACTGTTCACATGTTCATGGTTCAATTTTCCTGACTGCTCCCACTGTCTGACTCAATGCACAACACACGATTTATTATGTAACCATAACGACGGTGATCTCTTCACATGTGAAGATATGAAGTTTTCGCGGGAAAGTTCACTTGGTATTTCACTGGTGTTTATATAATAAAACAATCTTCTCTCTCAATCTTGTGGAATTATATCCCTGATTTTAGCCAACTTGGCGTACGCCTCATCGGCCAAGTATCAGGCGATATTGCGCTCGATTTCGTAGGATAATTGTTCAATACCTTGCAAGCGGCAACACTGGTGAAACAACCAAGTAATTATTTAAGAAATTTCTTTTCTAACCAAGCTGATATTACTAAAGCCAGCCTAGATTAGACGCTAAATTAAAGTATTTTCAATCCCTTTGAACTGCCGCCACTGAAGAAGCAAAAATGTCTGTTGCTAAGTTTAATTGAAAATGATTGAAATCATCCCCCGCGCCTGTCATCTTTGAATGGGTATTCGGTTATTTATGCAAGCGCCTTTCAGAAGGGCATTCTTCCAGATGCTAAGATCTTCGCAACGAAACGCC
Source organism: Pachyseris speciosa (assembly GCA_016490735.1). Taxonomy (NCBI): domain Eukaryota; kingdom Metazoa; phylum Cnidaria; class Anthozoa; order Scleractinia; family Pachyseridae; genus Pachyseris; species Pachyseris speciosa. The sequence goes on from JAEMWC010000374.1 coordinate 460,710, forward strand.
AAATTCTAAATATATCCACAATAGTCCATACAATAAATTTACCAGCCTGGATATACTGACCAAAGCTGATCAAAATAAACTGGACCTGGGCGAGTTTACGGTGAAGAAAACGAATAAATTTAATTAAAAAATATCTCAGTGGTATATATTAAACACGGAAATCGCCGGTTTAGCGTGAGAATATATTTCAAGTAAGGTGGCACTGAATTAACGAACAGATGTCATGACAGGAGTGCTCGATGGAGCCGATCTGCAAAATAACCGCTCTGCAGGCCGATTTTCGGCTGGCTGGCAAACTGTTTGCTGAAATAAAAATCTTGCTGGCAGTGTTATTTAACGAAATCTTGCTAGAATTTGTGTCTGTAATGAGTCTTATTGGCTGACAGGAATCAAAACACGTCGTTTCTGGCAGTTTGTCTTATTTCAATTTTCATGCTGGCTGAGAGTACTGAGGGCGCACTTTTATCTGCGTGAGATTGAAAATAAAGTGAATGAAAAACAAACTGTCTTATCACGGGCTCGTAACGCAACTTTCAGGAGTCTCAAGTTACCGAATAGCATGTGCTGTCAGTTGGCGAAGTCAATCGGCATTCGCTTTCAACGGCGGTATAAATACATTGGGTAACCAGCGCAGCTGCGATGGTGGAAGGTCCACTGAGTTCTGGTAAGTTATGTCTCTTCATTTTTCATTTTTTTAAATCGATAACTATCATCGTTTTCTGGCTATTAATTCAGTGAGGATATTTCTCTCCTAAAGTTTTTTCTTGATTCTTAACAACCATAGCAAGGAGGAGTTACCGTTACTCAGTCATTTTTTTTCTTTTGTCTTTACAGATATTCATTCTATGGGACTGCTAACTTTCTACAGTGTTGTTCTCTGGACGGTAGCTCGAAAATCTGAGTTGAGGGAATGTAGTTTATTTCCAAATCATTGTAGCCAGTCTTTACATGCGAGGTTAGATTGTAAGGTGTTTTTTTACCGTTCGTTTATTACCGGAAACAGACTGCTCTGAAACGCGGGCGCAGCGCGCAAGGTCAGAGTTGCAAGTTTTTTCCCCTTCTGTCGATGCAGTAGATTGAGCGGTAACTATTATTACCGAAGTTCTGCTTGTTAAGCAGGGTTTTGTATGCTGATCGTTCTGATTGATTTCCAGCGCAATAGATTAAACCTGACTAAACCCTCGAGTATAAATTTTTTATGACATTTTGCCATTCTCATGATTTCCGTCAAATTGCGCGTGCCGTATCAAAGCGCATTTCATAGTGTCAGAAAGCGTAACTTTTAAGTTTCTAATAGAAGCAGTACAAAATCCTGCGAAAACACATTAAATGTTGTCTCCACCAAAGTGAGCTACGTAGAAGCCTGAGAAAATACATTGTGTCTCATTCTCTTAGCTAATTTTGGTGCTGTTTCTTCCCTTCAGTCTGACTTCAGTTCCTCTAAGATGTTTGTTTTTGCATGTTCTAGTCTATGGTTTAGTGTGGTGTAGCGTGTCCTGCCGAGTGACCATTTTTATGATAATTCCTATATAACCAGAAGCTCTTGAACAACATTACACAATCGAATTAATGCTCGTGATAATTTATACATGTAATTTGTGAAAGAAGGTCTTCTCTGAATTAGATCCAGTTTCACGAAAGATCCATCAAAGAAAACATTCACCAAGACATAGACAATCTAGCCTTGTTAATACGAACACTTCCGAATCTCCTCTCTGCGTGAAGTGTTTCTTTTCCAACAGATTCCACATTTCGCCGGGTATCTCAAAAAGTGTCATTTAAACTACATTTCTGTTTTCTAATCACCAAGAAGCACTACAAAGACAGACGCTAGCTATGAAAGCATGAATAACCTCACGTTTTCTTTGGCTTCCATTGATTCTAACACTTCGAATTCTCTTAGCAAAGAGCTCTGTTTGTTTCTGCCTGATCCGAAATTTGACAAAGTAACAAGACGATATGTCACCAATTTGCTCACAGGCGTTCTATTAAAACGCTGTTTTATTACCTTGTGCTATTGTGGCAAATTCACTCGTCATTTTAGTGATTATTAGGAAAGTTTCTCTTCGATCTCCCTTAAATTTATTGCTTGGATACCTTGCAGTTTCGGACCTTCTCGTCGGCTTGTTCGTCCAGCCAAGTTACGTTGCCTTTAGACTCGTTGAAAACCAGGACACGTTTTTTCCATGCGCATTGCGACCGTTACACACCACCGGTTTCTCTGTTTGTTATGGTGTGTCGCTTGTCACTTTATGCACCATTAGCTGCGAGAGATACATCGCCTTGTTTTATCCTTTACGGTACTGTACGGGTCCGCAAATGACCCCCATATTGCACCATATTGGACCGCAAATGATCCCGAGCAAACAATAAGGAATGGCATGGTGGTGAAATGTTATGAATAGGGAATTGGCATGAAATGCGATTATTTTTATCAAAACCTTAAATCATGGCTCACGACCATCATTATTTATTTTAAAAAGGTAAACGTGGTCACACAATCAGACACAATGGCCGTTTTTATGCTAGTCGTCTCGAGACGACTTTAATAACGTCTAGTATAAAATCCGTAAATAAGACAGAAGCATTTAACGTCTGACGACTTTAACGTCTTCATTTAAGTGCGTCGTTTAGACGCACTTATCAGACGACTTTAACGTCTCAGACGTTAAATGTGTTTAGTATAAAAACGGGACGACCTAACTGGGACGCATTTTGCCCTGAATTCCTTTGACTTACATATATTTTTCTCCCCTTACTCTTTGATTTTTTTATTATCTGTAATAACTGATATGTAATAGAATTCATTTGGCACCGGCCACGAGTAGCGTTTTTGGCTAACTGCGTGCCAAGAAATTGTACAGTCAATATTATGGAATAAATGTCTTGTCTTTGTCCTGTCTTGTCTTGTCTTGTCTTGTCTTGTCTTGTCTTGTCTTGTCTTGTCTTGTCTTGTCTTGTCCTGTCTTTTCTTGTCTTGTCTTTGTCTTGTCCTGTCTTGTCTTGTCTTGTCTTGTCTTGTCTTGTCTTGTCTTGTCCTGTCTTGTCTTGTCTTGTGTTTGTCTTGTCTTGTTAATCAGCACTTCGTTCCTTCCTTGCTCTTCTTGGTCGCCACGGCACACAAGCAAAGTGCTTCGGCCATATCCATTCCCTCGTCCATCGCCTGAAAATGCCGCTTCCTCGACTGTTTTTCTTTGTCAAAAACATTTGCCTCTCCATTTCTTGTCTTTCTTGACGGCGCCGAGAATTAGACTTCTGAAGCTGCAATTCCGCCATGTTTATTTGTTGGTGCATTCACGCGTTTGGCGCCGAGTTCACTCGCACCTATTGTCCTCCGAGAATAGAACCCAGTCCTTTTTGGAAAAATGTTGTTGTTGTTGTTGTTGTTGTTTTCTGTTAGGTCATCTACTTTTGTGCGTCACGTTTTTATACCAGACGACTTTAACGTCTTAGACGTTAAATATGTCTGGACGACTTTAATGTCTCTAGCATAAAAACGGCCAATTTGTGCAACTGATGTGAAGCAGTCAATCGAATTTGTTATCAAACGAATAAAGGGGATTAGTTTCTAAAGAAACTGTGGTGCTGCGTCGGTGGGGGAGTGAAACACGCAAATTTGGTTTATCAACGGAACAGCTAATGCTCACACGGCGGTGACAAGTTTCAGACGATCTCTGACCCCTGCTCTTTGACCCCTGCTCCGATTTCAACTACATCACCGCGTTTCTCGCCTTATCACACCAAGATCCAAACCTATCTCGTTTTTCCTTCCATCTTTTGAGATCTTCATGTTTGTTCTTATCTTTAGTAACTCCAAGAACGCTCACAAATGATACCAATGAAGCTACAACAAGGCAGTTTAGCCATTTTTCGAGCCCGTGGGAGGAACAGCTAATGCTCACACGGCGGTGACAAGTTTCAGACGATCTTTGACCCCTGCTCCGATTTCAACTACATCACCGCGTTTCTCGCCTGTCTCAGGCCAGTCGGCTGATTACCCATGAATGTGAGGAAGAAACATTTCTAGTATTCTTGTTACATTTTTTTTGAAAATGAGGGTGCTCAGTGAACAAAAGACTTTTATTTCAAACGCCGTAATGAGATCAACTGCGGAATTTTCAGTTCTTTTTACGGGCGTGTGTGTATTTTAACTCTCCGTATATCTTTGTTGTACAATTGATTTAGATGCTCGATTTTCACCGAATTCCGGCACGTGCACCAAAGCGTTGATCATATACCCGACAGAAATGAAATCCGATTAAGCATGTTCTCGAACATGCTGGGGATGTTCAACACAACTAAACAGAAGACATGAAGCGAAACTCGCAGTTCACGATCACAACATGCGTCTTTATATCAACAATTCCTGTACTATGCAACCGGTGTCCTGAAATCAACAAACAGACAAAACGTTACGCAATATCACAGATTTTCCAGTAAAAACGGAAAAAATGTTTTTTTTCTGTGTAATTTTTATATCAATCCATGCCATTCCTTATTTTTTGATCGGGATCATTTGTGGTCCAGTGTGGGGATCATTTGCCGTCCGGGATCATTTGCGGTCCATCTTGGGGATCATTTGCGGTCCGGGATCATCACAGGTACCCTAAGCTCATGCTGAGTACCGTATCACGCAATATAAACAAGATGGCTGCAAATTATAAGGATTTGTATGGGAATCCCGGCAATCAGTTCTAGTTGATAGATATACAATAAAAAAGCCTTACCTTACATCCAAGGTGTGTTGCTTGCTATCTTACCGATCTATCGCGATTTGAGTTTTGTTTGCTTCCTGTGTTTCCACAAACCTTTTCCCTTGGATTCTGCGTCGGAATTGTTGCCGTGGGATATTTTTCCGTGGAATTTTGGGCTTCACTTGGAAGGGCTGTCACGATGGACTGTATCACCTTGTCCTTTCTCTTAAGAGTGGAACCACAGGAAGCACATAAATCGTTCAAATCGCGGTACTCAGCATGAGCTTGGGGCGCCTGTGGGATCATTTGCGGTTCTGGGATCATTTGCGGACCCGTACAGTACTGTCACGTTATTCGCTATTCAAGAGTTCTTAAACTGGTGATCTTTATCTGGATCGTGAACATCTTGTTAACAGGTCTACAGTGGGCTCATAATAAAGCAGCGAGAGGAATCCATCTTGCTTCATGGGTAGCTCTTTTGCTGGTTGACTGCTGTTGTGAGCCAGTTGAAAATACTTCCCCTGATCCGCCGCCATCAGAAACAGATCAAGCGCCTTGGATGTCACTCATTTCACAGGAGAAGTGGAGCGGGGCTGGTGCAGATCAAATTCGCGACAAATGTCGCATGTAGAGTAGCAGTTTACCTGGCATTCAATCTGCCAGTTCTTCTTATCACTGCAGTTCACCAGATAATGCACATCAACATCGACACATACAACTTTTACAGCTGGGCAGAAACAGTAACCTTTTTTAACTCTTCTCTCAATGCGCTGATTTGCATTTGGAGAGTAAAAGCAATCCGCGAAGCAATCGTAAAGCTGTGGCCAAGCACAGACAGAGAAGAGGCATATTTGACTTCCTTGGAACTGCGAAGTAATGATATCGTTTTAGTAAGCTTTAGAAGCGTTGCTTCTACGGAGGACCTTGTAGAAAATTAAGACAATTTGTTCGTTTGTACGATTTTCATCATCATTATAATAATCATCATCGTCATCATCATTATCATTATCAATATTATCATCAGCATCATCATCATCATGGTCATCATCTATATTATTATCATCGTGATCATCAGAATCGTGCTGTACAGTCTGATTTTTAATCACGGTTGGTTTATTTCTCGTGTGATACAAACTTTCCGGCTGTGGAATATGGTTGGCATACGTTGGGAGGGCACTTAGCTGGGTGTCCTGGATGCTGCAAGGAAATTCGAAAAGGAAGGTTGGATTTGTGAATCTCAGTATATGGATGAAGACGATGAGGGACGTTTGCAATGATCGCGGCGCAATGTTAGCAGACACAAGACCCAACGTCGCTAATTGATGAGTCGGATGGCTTCGTTTCAGTACGTCTTTACTGAAGGCCTGAGCCGATGGTTCTTACTGAAAGCACCAAGCAACGACTCTGGTATTTTTGGCACTAACTGCAGTTAAGTCGGGCGCCATATAACCGCACAATGACCAGAACTAACCGTTTCTTAAAGCGATTGTTGTAAAGGCCGCTATCGAATGCCTAATTACTTTTTGTATAATCGCTCTGTGTCTTTGTCGGCTGCTTAGATGAACATTAAACTGGACCAAAACTAAAATGCTTATTTGTACGTGTGTGAAGTATACTAAATTCATTAAATACATACATCTGGGATTATGCTGTCAGAGCGGGTCACTTTTATGCACAAGCCTTTTTTGATTCGTCTGCTTTTTAAACATAAGACTTAACGCAGATCATAAATCAAGCGGATGTAAAATGAAACTTACATGGAGGTACAATTTTTAACCAGATTTTCAAGCCCGTGTGAATCATCACATGGTGCTAATTGCATTTAACACTACGAATAGTCTCAAGAAAAGCCAGAACCAAAGAGCTATGCTTATATTAAAGACAGCACCGTTAAAAAACGATTTTGAAAATTTACTTAGTTATGATTTGAATGTAGCAAATATTTCATGAAAGACAGACAAGATAGGCAAATACGTCCCCTCAACAACGAATTTTTAGGTGGGAGTATAAACATCTACCGCTTTTTTCGCCCATGCGCTACTAATTAAACCTGAGAACTTGTCAAAAACAAAATGGTAAAGTAAAGTTACTTCTGGTTTCCTGGACGATCAAACTTACTTAAGAGCATAAATATTTATTTGAATGCCAAAAGGCAACGCCACTATTCCCAGCATCAAAAGTGATGCCCTTAAAGTTCCTCAGAAAAAATACAAATTTGTAGTTGTTGGTGCGCTTGCTAACTTCTACTTATGCATTTGAACTCCAAACTCGATTTTTAAAGGCCCATTATCACCCTTGATGCATCGCGCGCCGCGACCGTTAATTCTGGAATTTCGTGTAACACGAAATTACTCAGACTTCGAAGTTCTTGTTTATCGCTCTTGTTTTGTCGCATCGTGGACAAATCTCCAGACTTTTGGCCGTAAATATGTGCTTTGTTTATTCTTCTTCATTTCCTTGTATTATTTTCGGAACATTTTGTATGTATGTAAATTTTGGCTCGTTTAAAGTCAATCAGAGGCATCATTTAACAATGGCGCGATTTCAAAACAAAAACAAACGACCGCGTTGGATCAAGGGTGATAATGGGCCCTTAAATGTTAACTGCGGCTTGCAAAGTAAACGTCAAATCTCATGACTGTTTGAAATTCTCGTCAACTTTATTCGCAGAGCACGCATTAGATTTGGATAACGCGGGCTTAATCCGAGAGAGAACGCAAGAACTTCTCATTTGAATTTTCAATTCAAACTAATGGACATGCATCATTGTGGAGGAGTCTCTGGGTATTTTTTCGTTTTATTCCCAAGAGAAACATCTCTTTTTTTCTTTGACAGGATCCAAAAGAAGATGGAGCTTTCCGTAAAGCCTAGCCGCTTATCCTAGCCGCGGCTTACCTTGGACGTGAAAGTGTTCGTGTAAATGCACTCAAACGTTGTCCGCGGCTTGCTGAAGCTGTGAACGATTGCTGCGCATGCTCTGTATTCATTTATACCCAGACCTTCACGGCTGAAAATGAGCCGAAAATGAGTTCTGTTTATATTTACATCCTTCAAAAAGTGGAAAATGGCGACTACGACGGATTCATCTCTGACATATTAATTATCCTGGAACCCAACACCAATCTTGACCGAAGAGAAAGTTTAAAATGAAAAATACGGCGAAAAATACTGCGTTTTTTGCTGGCCAAAGCCAGTCGTTTAGCTTTTTTCCTCACTCGAGCCATTGTTGCAATGACGACGCAGTTTCAGCTAATTACCCCAAAACGAGGCACCAAAACAAACTACGTCATCTATGTCATCATTGGACCGATCTGGCCGCGAACTAAGCCGTGAACCATTTATACGAGCAGTTCGCGTCTTATGTAAGCCGTACTCGTATAAATGGTTCCTTTCGCCTCTCATGTAAGCCGCGGCCTAAATTCTCTCATATAAACAGCCTTAATTTATTTGTGGTCGACCAGCGCCTGACATCTTATTCTCAGACCTTCTAGCACTTTATTTCAACAAAAACAACAACAATAAAAACGTGATAAAGTGTTGAAATGGGAAGAATCCTCAAAAAGCGCCGCATCACTAATCTAGGAGGAACCTCCAACCTATCTATAGACAGGAAGCTGCGATCAATTGATAAGGAAGCATTTATGAATGAAATTTGTAATAGCGAAATTTTCCAAATGGATACTGATGATCCTGATGAGCTTGCTGCTATATTTGACAATACATTGCGTTCTCTGCATACATTGCGTCTCTCATACATTGCGTTCTCTCCGTTAAGCATAAGAATACTACTATTCGACCATGTGGGTCCATGGATGAACGACGAAATTATATTGGCTAGACGATAAAGGAGGAAAGCTGAAAGGAAATGGAGCTTCTAAAGCACACATTGATTTACTGTCTTACCGTACTATGAGGAATCGACGTGTGACGTTTCTGAGTAACAAGGCTCGTAGTGACTATTATACAAACTTCATAACTGAGAACAGCACAGACCAGAGGAGGTTATTTAAAGCAAGCAAGTCCTTGCTAAATTTATCGAAAGGTTCTGGCCTTCCACTATCTACCAATGATTATCAGTTGGTTAATGATTTTGGAAAATTCTTCGCCCAAAAAATTGCTGATATCAGGTCAGTATTACAGACCAGATCTCCCTTCCTGCTACTACCAACGCCACTAGTACTGTGACTGCTTCCTGTTTTCAGAATTTAATCTGTTGTCCGAATCAGAGGTGTTTGATCTAATCACAGCTTCGTCCAAGAAGTCTTGTCCTCTTGATCCTATTCCAACCAAGCTTCTTAAGGAGTCCGTCGATGTGCCACTGCCCCCGGTCACCAAAATAATTAATCTTTCGCTTGATTCTGGTTATTTTCCGCGCACCTGGAAGTATGCTCTAATGCGGCCGCTGCTGAAAAAGGATGGATTACCCCCTGTCTTTAAGAACTTCAGACCAGTGAGCAATTTGGCATTTATCTCAAAGCTAGTTGCTAAGCAACTACAACATTATTTAAATTGTAACAATCTGTTCCCAGTGTTCCGATCAGCCTATAGACAGAACCACAACACAGAAACTGCACTGCTTAAAGTTATGAATGACATTCTCTTGAACACGAACAATCAACTCGTTACTTTGCTACACGGTTCTGCTCGACTTGAGTGCTGCCTTTGATACAGTTAATCACAACACCTTGCTATGTCCGCTTGAATACTCATTTGGTATACAGGGAAAAGCCCTCTCCTGGTTTGCATATTACTTGTCTGGAAGAATTCAGCGGCTAATGATCAACGAGTCACTATTTAAACCTTTTAAATTAGAATGCGGCGTGCCTCAAGGTTCCTGTCTTGGTCCGCTATTGTTCCCGTTGTACACGAGTGAGCTTTTTGAGATTATTAAATATCCATTCATCTGCCCATGATTCACTGTTACGCTGATGACTCACAAGTTTACATCTCATTTAGTCCGAACGACAGAGCTGAACATCTTGCTGTGGCGAGGAATATGAAGACTGCAGTAAAGACATTCGTTTTGGGATGTTGAATAATGATCTTAAGTTTAAAGACGACAAGACTGAATTCCTCAGCATTGGTACATTACAACAGCTGGAAAAGCTAGATAATATCGGTATTCGTGTGGGTGACTCAGATATTCATCCCGTGCAACTCGTGAGAAATCTTGGTTGTTGGTTTGATTCCAGGCTGTCCATGGCATCATACATCACAAAAATCTGTGCCTCCTCATTTTACTATATTTATAATATTCGTCGGATCAGAAAGTATCTTTCACGGCAGTCAACTGAGATACTTGTCCATGCATTCATAACGAGTCGCCTTGGCTATTGCAATGGTCTTTTATATGGACTACCAGACCTCTTGTTGAATAAGCTGCAACGAGTACAGAGCGCTTGCCCCAGACTGAATTTTAGAGAACAGAAATTATATCATGTTACGCCTCTTATTTATGAATTACACTGGTTACTGATTAGATACAGAATTGAGTTTAAAATACTTTTAATTACTTTTAAGATTCTTAATTTTTTAACGCATACTTATTTATCGTCTCTCATTTCTCTTAGGCTCCCATCTAAATATAATCTAAGGAATTCTAGCAATAAACTTTTACTTAGTAATCCGCGTTTTAAATCTAAAGCTACACTAGGTGATCGTTCTTTTACCTGTGCTGCACCGAAACTGTGGAATGCGTTACCATTTGACATAAGAAGCGCTAGCACAGTTGGTATTTTTCAAGCCAAGCTAAAAACTCACCTTTCCCGTCATGCATTGTTATCATAGTTGCTTTTATTATTATGAGTTTATTTTTAATTGTAATTTTAACTTTTCAAATCCTTGTAAGTTTACTCTTAATTGTAATTTTAGCTTTTTAGCCTTTTTATTCCTTTTTTAATCTTGTCATGCGCATTTGAACATTTGATGGAATTTGCGCATTATAAATGTTTTATTATTATTATTATTATTATTATTATTATCATTATTAATTATGCTACCAAATTGAATCGCACATGCCCTCGTTGCCAACATGACGTGATGATCACGTGGGTAATTCTAATCGCGTACCCAAATGTATGACAGCGGCTAATGATCAGTCCCCGCGTGAGAAGTCACAGGTAGATTAAAGCTCACTCCAGTAACATTAGAATGCGGACTGCGAGCATGAGTTGAGGAACTGAATTCCAAGGGCAAATATGAGAGCGTGCTTTTCATGCGAAATATATAAAGATTATTGTCTTAGAGTAAGCGCGTTTTTTGTTGACCCCTCAGTGCTTTTCGACATGCCAAGTATTTTGCTGTCGATTTTAGCGTTCTATAATAACGTCCTTTATAGCACTAAAGTGCCCTAGTTTGAAGACTGTAAGCTGTCGGTCAAGGACTGTCATACGTGTAGGTCTAACTTGGGCAAAATCGTGTCAGCTCGACCAATCAGTGATGAAAATATTAGGTGGCATGCAAAGTCCGAGAGCTACGGATCAAATCTTCCGCAAGCCCATGTTCAGTTTCATGAACACAAGTAAAGAGTAGCAGATCACAAGCACTTGCATTGCAAGTTTGCTTCTGTGGTACACGTACCTCGTATTCACAGAACAAAATTCTATCAGTTCAACTACTTGGCATCGTTTAACACTCTAGCCTTCCTGAACCTGTCTGAATCGGACTAAAACAACATTATTGCTTGGCAGTTCCAATGGTGATTCTTGAAATTTTCCACCTTTTATTCTCGGCCAGAGCTCTGCAATCGCTTTGCGGATTGCCTTTACTCTCCAAATGCAAATCAGCGGATTGAGAGAAGAGTTAAAAAAGGCTGCTGTTTCTGCCCAGCTGTAAAAGTTGTATGTGTCGATGTTAATGTGCATTATCTGGTTCATTGAAGTGATAAGAAGAACTGGCAGATTGAATGCCAGGTAAACTGTTACTATACATACGATATTTGCCGTGAATTTGATCTGCATCTGACCTGCTCCAATTTTCTGATGACATTCGAGGCGCTTGATCTGTTTCTGGTGGCGGTGGATCAGGGGAAGTATTCTCAACTGGCCTACAACAGCAGTCAGCAACAGAACTAACCATGAAGCAAGATGGATTCCTCTCGCTACTTTGTTATGAACCCACTGAAGACCTGTTAATAAAATGTTCATGATCCAGATAGAGATCACCAGTTTAAGAACTCTCGAATAGCGAATAACGTGATAGTACCGTAAAGGACAAAACAAGGCGATGTATCTCTCGCAGCTTATGGCGCATAAAGTGACAAGCGACACACCATAACAAACAAAGAAACCGTTGGAGTAAAACAATCGCAATGAGCACGGAACAAACGTGTCCTGGTTTTCAACGAGTCTAAAGGCAACGTAACTTGGCTGGACAAACAAGCCGACGAGAAGGTCCGAAACTGCAAGGCATCCAAGCAATAAATTTAAAGGAGATCGAAGAGAAACTTTCCTAATAATCACTAAAATGACAAGTGAATTTGCCACAATGCCACACGGTGATAACACAGCATTCAGAACACCTGTGACCAAATTGGTGACTAATCGACTTGGAACTTTGTCAAATTTCGGATCAGGCAGAAAGAAGCAGCTCTCTCTGGCAATAGCCGCAGAACAATTGTACTTCATGGAAGTGGTGCAATCTGAAAGATTTGCCATATTTGTTGTTGTCAGTATCTTCTCGTTTCGGCCTTGAATCAATTGCTACGGTGTAGTGGTTGATTTCGCGTTTCCTTTGCTAGCAAGTTTGAACAACTGTCTGCGGATTGTTTGTGTTATTTTATGCCAGCTTGATCCGGAGTTGAAGTCCACATGTTTGAATAACAGACATGTCAAGAGCTAATGGTGTTATTAAAGTTGACTACCGTGACAAGGCGTTTGAATTCATTAAAATGTCCCACAGTATAAGACATTAAAGTCTGAACCAATTTTTGAACACAGTATACCGGTAGAACCGCTTTGAAATTGTTTATCTGGGAAATATTTTGCCGTGACAGTATCAAAGTGGATAAAAAACTTAAAATGACGAAATAACAAATATTCCTTTCAAATTAGAGAGTCTATATATGATTAATATTTGAATTCATTTTAAGCTTTGTCGGCTTTAAAGTCAAACATCATGTTTTTAATTATATAATTCTGAAACCTTCCGCTACTACTAAACAAGTAAGTCAAGCAATGCGTTTTTAGTCAGTCTAGTCCGGGAAAAAACATAGTGAAATAAAAAACAATTGAATTGAAACTGCAGCTCAACACTTTAGCCGAACTCCATCCATGTCAGTTGGTTGTCTGACAGTTCATCACAGGCGGAAAACGAAAATTTGTTTTTGAATATTCAACAGGGAAGGTATTTCGGATCATATTACTTTTCTGAGTAACCGTACACGAGTACAGGGATCCCAGTACGAGTTGCAAACCAAGTACGGATACAACTCGAGCTCGATTACCGGTGTCTTCAATCATGCTACCACAACTCGTTCTCGATCTTTATCATGCTCGGTTATCACAACTCGAGCTCGATTGAAGGGCTCGGTCCAAAGGTTCAGACTCGCAGACTCGTACTCGAGTTGTAGTATTCGTGCACGGGTCTCTCTTGTTGCATCGAGTTGTCGACAGGAAACTGGTACCGAGCTTACTCGTCCCAGACTCCATTCTCGTTCCTCCAGTCTTCGCTCCGTACTGCGCAGGCTTGACGAAACGAACTCTCGCGAGAGGACCCGCGAGTTGAACCACAAACATGCGCAGTTCAGCCGGAAGTCCCATATTTGCTAGTCTCGTTCCCAGAGCCCACGTGTCATTTGGTCAGCAACATCTTTCGTTGGGTCACTCGTTGGGTCGCTCGTTTCCCGACCGCTGGTCCCAAATCGCGCGAAAATTCGTTATGGGATATTGTAGTCATTTGATAGTTTTCCTCCACTTCTTTAAATGGATTCGCTCCTATTTTTTATTGGACCGCATCCACGGGAAAGGTCCGCGTACTACGTTTTGACAAGCAACTTGTGTAGAGGTAAGATTATCGAAAAGTTACCTGAAAGATTAAATTTGGTAATTGTTACACCTTGGTGCTTTGCTAGCTATTTACGCTTGTTTGTTCATTGTTGTCTACCAGTCGCCTTATGTACAGGGAGATGTGTATTGGAGGAAGCAAACTGAAGGATTGACTTCCTTTCTTCATCTTCTAATAGTTCTATTATTTTCAATTTGATGTGTATAGAATACAGGTCACATTCCACAGGTCAGAGTACAGGTCACTGTGCTACAGAGAAATAAACTAAACCGAAACCTTTTTTCCTCTATCGAAAATAACATATTTTTAGCGACTAGTGCACGTGTCATTGGCTTCCCCATGGGGTCGACCCCCGGGCTAACCGAGGGGATTGTAAAATTGAGGATTTTCCCCGTGGGGTCGGAGAATCTTGCAATACAAAGTCCCCTGGGTGAGGTGTCTCTCAGCAGAAAATCCTCCTGACATCCTTTACAAACTTGTGAATTTCTCCACCCCCTAATCTTTGATGGTAAAACAATGCCAAGATTTCCCCTACCCTCGGGGAAAGAATCCCATCCATCTCTTTGTATTCCCCCACATATCTCCTTGTTGGCCCAGGGTTCGACCCCATGGGGAGGCCGATGACATGCATAAGGGCTAGGAGACACTTAAAATGTTCAAACTTGTACTCTGACCTTTGGAATGTGCTCTGTACAGTGGAACCCCACCATACGACCATCCCTTTAATAGAACCACTTTATTGTGGCCTGAACTACAAAAGCCCACTCATTTTCTCACTGGTAAACCTTGTTAATCCGACCACCCTGTTAACAAGACCAAATTTTCATAGCCCGGCGTTGGTTGTTTTAACATGGTTCCACTGTAGTTTATGCACATTTCATTGGCTTCCCCTTGGGGTCAACCTCTGGGCTAACCAGGGAGATTGTGAAATCAGTCAAGAAAACGTGATGAATTTTCCCAGGGGGTGCAGGTTCAAGGGAATCTTGCGAGAAAAAGTCTCTTGGGTGAGCTGGCTTGCAGCCAAAAATCCCCCTGACATCCTTTACAAATGTGTGAATTCCCCCACCTCCCTAATCCTTGATCGTAAAACAATGTCAAAATTTCCCCTACCCTCAGTCAAAGAATCCCATCCAACTCTTTGTATTCCCCCACATATCTCCTTGGCTAGCCCGGGGGTCGATCCCACGGGGAAGCCGATGACATGTGCATTAGACCCGCCATTTTCCAACTTAAAACAAATAACTCAAATCAATTAATATGTGTTCCAAATTGTACATTTATTCTGTTAAGTCATACACAGGTTATTACTTCGTATGCAATCCAGTGACAACACTACCTCAGAAGCAGAACATTAAAGAGTTCTTAGGCCTGGTTCAAATGGTGAACTTCACATGTGCGCAATCTAATGCAAATAAGCGAGTCAAATATTCTTCTCATTTGCATTAGATTTGGCACACGTGAAGTTCAACATTTGAACATGTCCTTCAAGCATAACGAAAGCAGTATACGCCAACGCAGTAGCGTGTTGGTCATTAGTACCTATAGTTAGGACAAAAGCCACTAATTAATTAACAAGTCAGTGCGTCTGCATATGTTGCTTGTGCTTATGCTTGCCTCATACATGTAAACCAGGCTTAAGAAAACATGGCAGGTTCATAAATTATCCAGAATCGGGGGATGAAGAGGACCAATGGAGTTCTCATTATTCCTTCTTAAAACTTTTTATTTTTCTTTTATTCCAGTCAAGAAATAACCATTATTCCGAAGAACATTTTATTCCTTTATTCCCAAACAACTAAGTCAATTATTCCATTATTTGAGTACAAAATTTTTGTTATCCCTATCCCATTATTCGCCTTCAACTGCCCGATTCCAGTAAGCTTAATTGTAATACAGATGTTTGAAAAAGTAGTATAGATAATTGCAAAACTCTCTCCTTATTGTGTAAAGTATATGAAATGGTAGGGAAATCGGTCATTGAGGCTTTTAAAAGGGCCTTTCATTAAAATATTTCGAGCACACGTACCTTATGTCTGTACGGTTTTGATTTATTGAACGCTACATGAAAATGACAAGTAGACTTCCTGTTTTAGGTATACGAAAGGGTACCATTTGTCAATGGAAGGTATACGAAAGGGGTAACTTTTCTGTCAATACTGGTATTCAAAAGGGTAAGGGGTTGGACCTCGGGACGGAGCCTCTTCGTATTAAAATTTGTTTAGTACCACCGCCACCCCCCCTCGGGAATTTATGCAATAGATAACGTTTGCTGAGGTACACGTGAAACGATCAGAGATCTTAACAGATAGCTTAGGGCCTGATATTTTGTCAGTGTTTTGAAAAAAAGGACAAATTTTGCATCGCGAGCGCGCGCATTTCAAGGTGCCAGGTTGCTCAGTTGTTTTGAATGCGCTTTTGACTGGAAAGTTACCTACTTTTTCCTGGCGTTTGAATGAAGTCTGGTGGTTGCGAAAAGATTCTAGCAGTTTTTGGGTCATTTTGCAGTATTTTAAAGTTATTAAGAACCATGGCTTTAACTGGGTCAGTATGAGGGTGAATGGAATTCTGTCATTCTTTTCCTTTCGTGACGTCTGTAGTGCTGACTGTTGATCAAATTGCTGGGCGCGGTGATAGCCCGATTGAACCACAGAATCAGGACAGCCGCGTTTCTCGAAAAACTGGCACATTTCCTCTGATTTGTTGGAAAAATCAGAGTCATCACTACATAGAGGACCTTGAAAGGAATAAACGGAGGATGAATTGACTGATTTCCTCCTTGCTTGACTAAAACTGCGCCGATGCAGTCGTCAATATCGCGACCGTAAAGTTTAGCTTTAGGGCAGTTGCACTAATCGAAGAATTGATGCTCGGCGTAACCTACAAAAAGATTGGCGTAACTAGGTCCCATTTTTGTGCTACACCATTGATTTGTTTGTAATAGTTATCAGCGAATGAAAAACAGTTAAGTGTTAAAACTAGTTCAGCTAGGCGGAGAAGCGTTTCCGAGCTTGGTTCCTGGACGGTGCGTTGATCGCACAAATACTGAAGTGCTTGAAGACTTTCGCCGTTGGGAATGACGGTGTATAGAGATGTAATATCCACAGTGAAAATTAGTTTTTCTTCACCGGTGAAATTGAGATCACGGAAAATTTCAAGTGTGTGTTGACTTTTTTTAATATAAGATGGCGAAGATTTGACAATGGGCGCCACAATCTTGTGTAAATAGAGGGGGCAGGATGGTCAAGCGGTTAGTGTGATGGATTTCAATGCGGTTGCCCCGGGTTCAAATCCCGCTCTGGCCGCTAGCTGGTGTTGTTCTGGGTAGTCCCTGGTTCAAGTCCTCGGTCATCCTTGATATATAGCCAACTGGTTTGCCTCCGGCCAGTTGGGATTCTTATCATGTTGAGTTTCTTTGCATTATTTGTTTCTATCATTATTTGTGGGCCACAATGGAAACCACTGGGCTACCAGTGATTGTGTCACCCCTATAATGTGGTATTATTATTATTATTATTATTATTATTGTTATTATTATTGATTATTATGTAAATAAATATTGTTTTTATTGCTATTAATAAAGAGTTGTTTTTGTTTTTAAAAATATCATTATCATCATCATCATCATCATTATTATTATTATTATTATTATTATTATTATTACTATTATTATTAAATAGCTAGAAATAAGTTCTGTAGGGCAACTACAGGCAGAAAAGATAGGTCGACCCGGGCTGCTAGGTTTGTGAATTTTGGGTAAAAAATAATACACGAGGTTCTCGGAGTAGCCCAGTGGTGATGAGATTAGCAGCAGTAGCCGGTAATTCTTATTTTGACTACAATGTCCTGAATCGTGTCCTTGACAATTTTTTGGTAGTCACACATGCCAAGTTAGTTAGCCTATGACCATTTCGAACGATCTTAAATGGAATGCGCATGTCAATGAAATGGTAAAAAAGTCTATCTCTAGGCTTTATTTGTTAAGGCAGCTTAAGCGGGCAAACGTAGCCCCTGTTGACCTTTAAAGTTTTTGTCACATGCATTCGTCCAGTGAGAGAACATGCTTGCCAAGTCTTCCATAACAGTTTCCTGGCTTATTCATCTGATGAGTTAGAGAAAATTCAAAGACCCGCTCTACGGATTATTTACCCGGACTTAAGTTATGCAGTGGCTCTTAAGAAATCAAACCTTGTCAAGCTTTATATAAGAAGTCAAGAATTAACGGAGCGTTTATTCAATGAGATCATTCAGAATTGCAATCACAAACTTCACCACTTGCTACCTAGGCACAGCTGTTCTAGATCCTTAAGACGCATGCGAAAGTTCTCAATACCAGTGTGCAAAACACAGAGATACCAGCCAAACTTAATCATATGTAGATGTAACGCAGCTGCATCTTCTGATTTATAGGACCTTTCACTAGTATTTATACGCCAATGTTTCGGCTATTTCTATAGTTACAGCGTTCCTTTTTTATAATTTGTAGTTTACTCTTTGTTCATTGTAATTTGTATATATTTAGATTTTATCTATCTATCTAAAACATATGGACAACAAATTCCTGCCCTGCTTCCCATTTTGCCCACCTTATCATTAACACTTTTTTTAAAATTCGGATGACGCGTCTTTACACCGTTTATAAATGCAGACAAAGTGCATTCAAGCTTTGGGCAGAGGAACCAGAGCGTACAGTTTGGGTAAGGGGGCATTCTGTTTATGTTTGAATTTTGGTGCAGCGGAAAACTGGGTCAACAGTGATTTTGACGAAGTGTAGGTTAGAACCGAGGGGGTGAGAGGGGGGGGGGTACTTTTTATGATGGTCTATACGCGGAGGCTCCGCCCGAAAGGGGTACCTTTTTCACGCTTCAGGTTTCACGAGTCGGAAGTATGTGAAAGGGTTGGGAAATCTGTCATTGAGGTATTTAAAAGGGCCTTCCATTAAAATATTTCGAACACACATACCTTATGACTGTACTGTTTTAATTATTGAACTCTACATGAAAATGATAAGAAGACTTCTTGTGAAAGGGGTATACGAAGGTATATGAAAGGGGTACCTTTTCTGTCAAAAATGGTCTTAAAAAGGGTAAGGGGTCGGACCTCTGGACGGAGTCTCCCCGTATTAAAATTTGTTTAGCACCCCCCCCCCCCCACCCTCCTCGGGAGTTTATTATTTTTTTTATGACTCCCCCTTGGGGCTGAGAACTAGTCCCCGTCTAAATCGCGGTTTAGACTGGGACTCCGAAAACCACGGCTAAAGAGTAAGCACGGCCTACATTGCATTATTAAAACCGGTGTGCTACCCACGACTAAACCATTGTTTGGCAAGTCTAGCTATTATGTTTGTGTCAAGGTGAACTAGAAAGGTCGACAAATTTCACTAAGAGGTTTTACCTGCATTGTTATTAAGTCGTCTTTTAGACCCCGTACAACCCCGTGTCTAAGCAGGGGCCCGTTTCTCGAAAGTCCCGTGAGCTTTTAGGGCCCGAAAAGCCATTTCAAAACCTGCGATCCACTTATTCTAAAAACCTGGCCTTTTACTATGATTTCAAGATACGAAAGGGAAGATTTGCAGTTAAATTTCATTTCTGAAAACATATTTCTTTTTGGAGATAGGTAGGACAGTATAGCACCCAAATAGGCGCGACAAGTTTCGGGAGTTTCGAGATACGGGCCCTGCCCAGGCGTCTAACCAGGCGTGCGTTTCCCAAGTTTAGCTATGGTCAGATAATAAGTTAATGATGTTGGAAATAGAAAAAAAATGGGGGTCATCCACTTCGTTTCAGAGATATAGTGCGGGAAGAATACCCTGATTTTCAAAAGTTGGTCCTTCATAACTCAACAGGGTCTCCATGAAGAAATGGATAAGCTGTCACTTTATTAACGTGTCACTGCTATTTTTAGTGTTACCCAGATCGCTCGCAATTTCTTTTTAAATATAGTGTTTCATCTCATAACGGTTACTTTTGAAAACGTATATTGGGACATACGAAACGTCAAGTCAGATTTCATAACATGCATTGCTTCACCATGTTTATAACCGCTTTATGTGTTGTTTTTCTTATAAGGGTCTCCATGGTTTTAAGTTTAAAATGTTAAAGATGAATTACTGGAACCAAAGTATCATAACTAAATTTTATCTAACGGGGTATTTTCCATGAATTGCAACTGGCGTCATCCTTTTTAATTAAACGTAGCTCTTACAAAAGGAGACATTCGTAATCGTCATACAGCCGAAATATATGAGTGCAATTCGATGGCGCGTGCACAGAAACAGAAAAAAAAATCAAACTTCTGCCACATAAATTTTTTTTTTATTTTTCCAAATGCGTGTTTTTTCATGATATTAGAGATGTAATTGAAAATAACTGAGCCTGAAAAAGAAAAAAAAAAAGAAAAGAAAAGAAAGAAAGAAAACGTATCAAGAAAAGCGGCGAAAATTCGTGAACAATAGGCATTGTTAACAAGTACCGCAGACCATAAAAGTTCATTTCGAAATAATCCCATCAGCGGGAAAACAATAGTATGTTAAATGCCCGCGAGAGATTCAAACACGAGCAGTAAATTTACATCTTCGACGAAAACCGAAGTAATGACAAAATTTCCCTGGGGGTGGGGTAAGAGTTACATTTGGTACGAGACGAGTAGCCACACAGGGGTGGAGGGTCGGAACACCGAATGTCGCTCGCTTGCGACTCGCACTTTACATGTAGAACTTGGAGTAAACCGTGTTTAGTTTACTGGTTGCAAATTTGCCAAAAGCTATTCATACTCATTTCGACAAGTTCGATTGTGTCCGATTTCTGAACTAATCGAACCCAAGCGAACATCCTAAATATCACCGTGAATCTACGAGCCTGCGTGGCAGGCGCTACTGAGAAAGGGGAAGGGACGGGGGAAGCATCCGTTCGCGCTCCCGTTTTCCCACTTCCCTTTGCCTTTCTGGCGCTTGCCACGCAGGCTACCGGGAATCCAAAGTCGACCATGCAAACCAGCCTCAAAACAGACCATGGTCGAACCTAATGGCCCTCAATTGAACGTTTCGAAAGGCCAAATTTTTTTAAACTCAAACCCAATCGCGTGATTGGGGCTCGATCACGAGGGGTTAAAGATGCAAGTTCCACAACAAATGCTTCGAGCACTTTTAAAGAATGATTTCTCCAGCTTGACTGTTTTAAGCGAACGAATTCAAATTTTCAAAAGTTTGTATTTGAGCTAAAGTTTAACAATGGTTGAAAATTTGTCACATCTCCCTTTCTAAATGCCGCTTTTACTGTTAATCAGAATTGATCTCTTTTCTAGTACGCGCTTTTTGTTAAAAGCTCTCTCTACGCATTAACGCAATGGGTCTCTGCGATATGGGAAACAATACATGAAATAAGAGGCAGAACTTAACTAGAGTGTGCACCGTTAGCGACATAAAATGTTCACGTTTCAAATGGTTTTAATCCGGACGCGACGCATCGTCTTCAAAAAGAATAAAACTATCACCTCTTTGTCAAGTGCCGTGCGCGCCGCCAGAGTTTTTGCTAAAACTACAACGCACAAATATCATTTTTCTTAATCCAACGATTTAACTCGGGCGTTGTTTCAAATTCCTAAGAGGCATTTTCACAAATTTTTCTTCTCTCTTCTTTTACGTTACGAGTAGAAAACGTCAAACCTGTTGCAGTGTAAATATAAGTGAGACTGTTCTCTGAAAGCGTCATATCGGTGCCAAATTAATACCTTGTTAATTATTACATAGATGTTAACACATATCTCGGCAGGACCCTTAGCGGAATGTTGCAAACAAAAGCCACTCTGTTTGCTTCTTTGACTCTGAGCATTCTTCATATTTCACAGACCGCTTTGAGATTCTTCGTTTCGTTCTTCCATTTGAGACAATAGTTTATTCATCCGCAAAGGGAATCCTCTTCTGCATCAAAGTTAAATCGACAAGAGAGCGGAACATGACTTCAGCGTTCAACTGTCGTTTTACAGGAACTGTAGATCAACTCTTACAGTGTTCTATTTGGTGAGTTTAATCACGGATTCCAGGTAACATTTATCTCATTGGAAAAAAATATGATCAAGGTTCCCTTCTTATTTGTTACAGTTTCAACACTATGTTAAAGCCCGTCAGTTTAAACTGTGGCCATTCTGGATGTCGTGATTGCCTCATGGAGTTGACGGCACGAAACGCGGTGCCAAAATGCCCGATGTGCAGAAAGGATTTTCGGGCAGCCTCCATGTCAGTAAATATAGCACTGGACCACGTAACCAGTGAACTGGCCGTTGAGTGCTTAAGCGATGGTTGCGGATGGAAGGGGACGTATGGAAAAGCTCCCGACCATTTTCATGCATGTCCAAAACTGAGGATAAAATGTGAAAACGCCGGCTGTATCTACGAAGCAGTACGCGAGGAGATGTTGAACCACGCGCCTCTTGCAACAAGAGAAAGGTCACATGTCCAGACTGCACCCAGTCTGTGACGTGGGAATTATTCAAGGAGCACCAACAAGGGAAGTGTACCAATGCCGTTGTTCCATGTCCATTAGACTGTGGAAAAACAATTCATAGGTATGTTCATAAATCATGAATGATTTCCTTTTAACTCAAACACCCCGTGGACTTGCGTGCTAATACACGCATACACGCAGGAAGAATACGCCTGCGAGGAAGTTCTCTGTTGGGGTCTCGCGCGCGCAGGAACAACGCGCCAATGAAGGCTGCCCACACGTGTTCCGCTTGTAAAATATTGTAGCCATTTCTGGTCGAATTCTCTCCGAATTAAATGAAGTTATACAACCATCCATTGTTTTTTCAGAAGCGACCTTAATCTGCATCTCCACAAGTGTGGAAATAAAGCGTGTGAATGTGAGGTCACGGGATGTAGGCGCATAGTGATGCGCAAAGATTTAAATCAACACCTGCAGGAAGCAGCCCTGTCACACTACAGTCTGCAGTCGGGGAAATCCAACGACTACGCCAGCAAATACATGAAAAGGTAAAATCGTAAAGGTTACTTAAAAATTATTATTCTCTTCTTGCCGTTTTGAGGTAATTTCCCTTAATTGTATTGCGCATCCTTGCTGCGCATAATTTAGATTGTGTTTGGCTACTTTATGACAACTTTAAGAGTTTTAAGCAACTTTTGGTGTTGCAGGCAACTTAGCAACTTTTGCCCTTAGATTAGCATTTGGGCAACAAATGCAACAACTGAGCCACATGTGGATAAGGGGACCCTCTCTTGACGTTGACAACCACGTTGCAAAACCGATTTTTTAAAAAATAGTTAATATTTTCAGGGAGTTTTGAAAGTTAACATCAACAATGCAAGTTTTCCTTTTATGTCAGGTCTACTTGTTGTGGTAACAGACATTCAGTCAAAAAAAGTAGCCAAAAAAAATGTACAAATTAATTTCCATTATTCCACGTTACCAATGCACTGTCTCCAATGATGGAAAACATCTACTTAGTTTTCAAGAAATTCTATCAAGTATTTCAGATTCGTTGATATCGAGGTATATATTTTTCTATCAGAAAAATACAGAAAGATTATGAGACTGAGACTGATGTTGATGAAATTTCTTTCAGAGTGGAGTACAAAAAGGGAGTTTATAATTTCATTCTTATCATTAGCTACTGTAGTTTGTTTGTGCCACCCATCTAGATGATTTTATGTGTAGCATTGAGTCAATTTTCACTCACCACTACAAAATTTTCCCAACAGGACAACAATACTGCCACAACCATCACAGAGACGAAAGTGGCATCATTTACATGGACCATGGACCATTTTCCAAACCTTCTGGCCAGGCAGAATGACTTAAATGAGCCAATTACTAGCCACCTGTTTTCGTTTCATGGAGACAGGTGGAGGGGCATCATCACTCCTCAACTGGATGTGTTCTTACAGCTAGTTTCCAGTGTCAAAACCATTACTGCAGAAATAAGGTATGAAAAAATTAAACAATCTCCTTGCTGGATCAAGATTTTCTTGGAGTCAAAATTTGAGAAGATTTGTTTGTTCACATATCTCAAGCCATGTGAACATTTTTGGGGGATAACTTGACCACAATCGCTCGTCAATGTATAGCAATAATTTAAACTGATAACTCATAAATCAATATGTTGAAAGCAACAATGACAATACAAGGTCACAACTTAACAATACTACAATGCAAATAAAAGAAATTCTTAATTTCATGTTTGTTTATATCAGGATTGTGATGATGCCTGGATCAAAACAGCAGAGACAAATTCTCCATCTTGGCCATGCTACCCTGAAAGAAGGCGAGATGTGGGGTAGGAGCATGGCCAACATCAATAGATGGGTGGACAGAGAAGGGAAACTCAAAATGAAGTTCCTCATTTCTTATTTACGCTTTTAATACAGTTTAATTTCCAACAATAGAGCGTTTTCCAATTGAGTGTCCAAAGTAATGTCGCAATTGCTTTGGTTTTGCTTTACCTCACTCTGTGAGTGGTTGGCAAAACTCATGTCACTTTCCCAACCAATGAGAAACAAAAACAATCGTCACTTGCTAGCATGCATTTTCCCACACTTTGCGATGGCTGCATGTAATTGCTTTGAATGCTGATTGGGTTTTTTTTTTCAATGGTTTTTCTTTTGTGATTGGTCGTAGCATTTACTTTGGTTTTGGTTTTACGACACTCAATCGAAAACCGCTCTATGCCTGCTTTAGTGGTGTTAATGACGTGTGATGAGCATAAGGTTAGCATGAGGGCAAACACAGGAAAAGGAAAGTAGGCATAACTTGTGAACTTGAATACTAGTATCAAAATGTAACATTATGCTTTAATATGCTGATCAGAAGTACAAGCATCTTTGTAGTTATCCTTCTGCTTTCTTCATGAGTGTGTGACTTCAAAAAACTAATTAAAGATTTCTAAACTTATGTCATGAAAACAAATACTTTTTGTTGTATCAGTGTTATTCCAAGCAACAGCCTTGACTTAATTATAACAGGAACACACTAATGGCATAAGCAAGAATATTCAAGATTAGTATTGGGTTAAGATTAGGGATAATATTACTTTGACTGTAGAAGTATAATGAAGGCAAACTCCAGTCAATAGATGTTTCAAGTTATGCACATGTCATTGGCTTCCCCGTGGGGTCGACCCCCGGGCCTACCAGGGAGATATGTGGGGGAATACAAGAGGGTGGATGGGATTCTTTGCCCGAGAGTAGGGGAAAATCTTGACATTGTTTTACGATCAAAGATTAGGGGGTGGGGGAATTCATAAGTTTAAAAAGGATGTCACAGGGATTTTCAGGTGAGAGACACCTCACCCAGGGTTCTTTGTCTTGAGAGATTCCCCGACCCCCTGGGGAAATTCCTCAAGTTTACTTGACTGATTTTACAATCCCGCTGATTGGCCCAGGGGTCAAACCCACGGGGAAGCCGATGAGATGTGCATTATCTTCACCATTTGAATCACAATTAAGCTTACTGACAAATTCTGCCATCGTGATTTTATTTTTTGATTTCTGGATTTATATATAGGTTAAAAGTTTTATAGTTAGTGGTGTCACTGCATTTCTCACATAATGAATAAGCTTGTGTATGTGTTGACAGAATAAATGTACAGTTTTAAATACTTAATTGTTTTAAGTTTGAAAAGGATAGAATTATTGCCCCCGCAGGATTTTGGCCCAGAGGCCAAACCCCGAGAAGGCACTCAACGAGGATTTTCAAAATAGTGATCAATATATCTGTAGTATGGGAAGTGTTCCTGATTTGATGAAACTAGGTGCGCAAGCTGGTATCGGGTAACACTCTAAATCAAATATTGTCTCTGCCATTGATGTACTGGAGAAATATGCCCCTTCTTCATGAAATTTACAGAACTGCTATATTTCACTAACAGCAATACAAAAATGAGAAAACAATGTCTTCAGTATTTTAGTATTTACAGCCACATAACTACTCAAAAAATAAAATAAGGGGGCAGCTTTAGTGAAAACTATTTCTAGTTAGAAGAAGAAAGGGGGTCAATCTTTCTGTTTGCTTCCTTCAATACACATAATTATTTTTTTAATCTTACCTCTACACAAGTCCCACTTGTCACAACGAAGTACGCGTACTCTCAGAATGGAAGAAGCTAATTCGTTTAAAGAAGTGGAGAAAAGCAATCAATAAAATATTCCATAAAAAACAACGAAATCTAGGACACCCCGAAGCTTATTTTACCTTAATCGTTACCAAGCGATTTGGGAGTCTGGGACGAGAGAGCTCGATACCAGCGGGATCATATTACTTTTCTGAGTAACCGTACACGAGTACAGGAATCCCAGTAGGAGTTGCAAACCAAGTACGGATACAACTCGAACTCAGTTACTGTTGTTACAACCCAAGTACGGATACAACTCGAACTCGATTACCGTTGTATTTTACCGTGCTCGGTTATCCCAATTGGAGCTCCATTGAAGAGGATCCGACTCGTACTCGAGTTGTAATATCCGTACACCGATCACAGAGATGTCGAATTGTTGCTGGTATCGAGCTCTCTCGTCCCAGACTCCCAAATCGCTTGGTAACGATTAAGGTAAAATAAGCTTCGGGGTGTCCTAGATTTCGTTGTTTTTTATGGAATATTTTATTGATTGCTTTTCTCCACTTTTTTAAACGAATTAGCTTCTTTCATTCTGAGAGTACGCGTACTTCGTTGTGACAAGTGGGACTTGTGTGGAGGTAAGATTAAAAAAATAATTATGTGTATTGAAGGAAGCAAACAGAAAGATTGACCCCCTTTCTTCTTCTAACTAGAAATAGTTTTCACTAAAGCTGCCCCCGTATTTTATTTTTTGAGTAGTTATGTGGCTGTAAATACTAAAATACTGAAGACATTGTTTGCTCATTTTTGTATTGCTGTTAGTGAAATATAGCAGTTCTGTAAATTTCATGAAGAAGGGGCATATTTCTCCAGTACATCAATGGCAGAGACAATATTTGATTTAGAGTGTTACCCGATACCAGCTTGCGCACCTAGTTTCATCAAATCAGGAACACTTCCCATACTACAGATATATTGATCACTATTTTGAAAATCCTCGTTGAGTGCCTTCTCGGGGTTTGGCCTCTGGGCCAAAATCCTGCGGGGCAATAATTCTATCCTTTTCAAACTTAAAACAATTAAGTGTTCAAAACTGTACATTTATTCTGTCAACACATACACAAGCTTATTCATTATGTGAGAAATGCAGTGACACCACTAACTATAAAACTTTTAACCTATATATAAATCCAGAAATCAAAAAATAAAATCACGATGGCAGAATTTGTCAGTAAGCTTAATTGTGATTCAAATGGTGAAGATAATGCACATCTCATCGGCTTCCCCGTGGGTTTGACCCCTGGGCCAATCAGGGGGATTGTAAAATCAGTCAAGCAAACTTGAGGAATTTCCCCAGGGGGTCGGGGAATCTCTCAAACAAAGAACCCTGGGTGAGGTGTCTCTCACCTGAAAATCCCCGTGACATCCTTTTTAAACTTATGAATTCCCCCACCCCCTAATCTTTGATCGTAAAACAATGTCAAGATTTTCCCCTACTCTCGGGCAAAGAATCCCATCCACCTTCTTGTATTCCCCCACATATCTCCCAATGACATGTGCATAACTTGAAACATCTATTGACTGGAGTTTGCCTTCATTATACTTCTACAGTCAAAGTAATATTATCCCTAATCTTAACCCAATACTAATCTTGAATATTCTTACTTATGCCATTAGTGTGTTCCTGTTATAATTAAGTCAAGGCTGTTGCTTGGAATAACACTGATACAACAAAAAGTATTTGTTTTCATGACATAAGTTTAGAAATCTTTAATTAGTTTTTTGAAGTCACACACTCATGAAGAAAGCAGAAGGATAACTACAAAGATGCTTGTACTTCTGATCAGCATATTAAAGCATAATGTTACATTTTGATACTAGTATTCAAGTTCACAAGTTATGCCTACTTTCCTTTTCCTGTGTTTGCCCTCATGCTAACCTTATGCTCATCACACGTCATTAACACCACTAAAGCAGGCATAGAGCGGTTTTCGATTGAGTGTCGTAAAACCAAAACCAAAGTAAATGCTACGACCAATCACAAAAGAAAAACCATTGAAAAAAAAAACCCAATCAGCATTCAAAGCAATTACATGCAGCCATCGCTAAGTGTGGGAAAATGCATGCTAGCAAGTGACGATTGTTTTTGTTTCTCATTGGTTGGGAAAGTGACATGAGTTTTGCCAACAACTCACAGAGTGAAGTAAAGCAAAACCAAAGCAATTGCGACATTACTTTGGACACTCAATTGGAAAACGCTCTATTGTTGAAAATTAAACTGTATTAAAAGCGTAAATAAGAAATGAGGAACTTCATTTTGAGTTTTCCTTCTCTGTCCACCCATCTATTGATGTTGGCCATGCTCCTACCCCACATCTCGCCTTCTTTCAGGGTAACATGGCCAAGATGGAGAATTTGTCTCTGCTGTTTTGATCCAGGCATCATCACAATCCTGATATAAACAAACATGAAATTAAGAATTTCTTTTATTTGCATTGTAGTATTGTTAAGTTGTGACCTTGGGGCATTACTAAACCACGAAACAGCAAAACGAAACACCGAAACAGCTATTTTTTCCTACTTTTTTCTCAAACACCGAAACAGCTATTTTTTACCACTTTGATGGAGAATAAAATAAACAGGCCAAACACGACTCCCATTGGTCCTTTGGTGTTATCGTTGACCTTCAAAGTTTGGCTCTTACGAGTATTTGGGGTGCTATACTGTCCTACCTATCTCCAAAAAGAAAGATGTTTTCAGAAATGAAATTTAACTGCAAATCTTCCCTTTCGTATCTTGAAATCATAGTAAAAGGCCAGGTTTTTAGAATAAGTGGATCGCAGGTTTTGAAATGGCTTTTCGGGCCCTAAAAGTTCACGGGACTTTCGAGAAACGGGCCCCTGCTTAGAAACGGGGCTGTGCGGGGTCTAAAAGACGACTTAATAACAATGCAGGTAAAACCTCTTAGAGAAATTTGTCGACCTTTCTAGTTCACCTTGACGCAAACATAATAGCTAGACTTGCCAAACAATGGTTTAGTCGTGGGTAGCACACCGGTTTTAATAATGCAATGTAGGCCGTGCTTACTCTTAAGCCGTGGTTTTCGGAGTCCCACTCTAAACCGCGATTTAGACGGGGACTAGTTCTCAGCCCCAAGGGGGAGTAATAAAAAAAATAATAAACTCCCGAGGAGGGGGGAGGGGGGTACTAAACAAATTTTAATACGGGGAGACTCCGTCCAGAGGTCCGACCCCTTACCCTTTTTAAGACCATTTTTGACAGAAAAGGTACCCCTTTCATATACCTTCGTATACCCCTTTCACAAGAAGTCTTCTTATCATTTTCATGTAGAGTTCAATAATTAAAACAGTACAGTCATAAGGTATGTGTGTTCGAAATATTTTAATGGAAGGCCCTTTTAAATACCTCAATGACAGATTTCCCAACCCTTTCACATACTTCCGACTCGTGAAATCCCTTCCCTTTCATATACCTGAAGCGTGAAAAAGGTACCCCTTTCGGGCGGAGCCTCAGCGTATAGGCCATCATAAAAAGTATCCCCCCCCCAGCTCTCACCCCCTCGGTTCTAACCTAAACTTCGTCAAAATCACTGTTGACCCAGTTTTCCGCTGCACCAAAATTCAAACATAAACAGAATGCCCCCTTACCCAAGCTGTGCGCTCTGGTTCCTCTGCCCAAAGCTTGAATGCACTTTGTCTGCATTTATAAACGGTGTAAAGACGCGTCATCCGAATTTTAAAAAAAGTGTTAATGATAAGGTGGGCAAAATGGGAAGCAGGGCAGGAATTTGTTGTCCATATGTTTTAGATAGATAGATAAAATCTAAATATATACAAATTACAATGAACAAAGAGTAAACTACAAATTATAAAAAAGGAACGCTATAACTATAGAAATAGCCGAAACATTGGCGTATAAATACTAGTGAAAGGTCCTATAAATCAGAAGATGCAGCTGCGTTACATCTACATATGATTAAGTTTGGCTGGTATCTCTGCGTTTTGCACACTGGTATTGAGAACTTTCGCATGCGTCTTAAGGATCTAGAACAGCTGTGCCTAGGTAGCAAGTGGTGAAGTTTGTGATTGCAATTCTGAATGATCTCATTGAATAAACGCTCCGTTAATTCTTGACTTCTTATATAAAGCTTGACAAGGTTTGATTTCTTAAGAGCCACTGCATAACTTAAGTCCGGGTAAATAATCCGTAGAGCGCGTCTTTGAATTTTCTCTAACTCATCAGATAAATAAGCCAGGAAACTGTTATGGAAGACTTGGCAAGCATGTTCTCTCACTGGACGAATGCATGTGACAAAAACTTTAAAGGTCAACAGGGGCTACGTTTGCCCGCTTAAGCTGCCTTAACAAATAAAGCCTAGAGACAGCCTTTTTTACCATTTCATTGACATGCGCATTCCATTTAAGATCGTTCGAAATGGTCATAGGCTAACTAACTTGGCATGTGTGACCACCAAAAAATTGTCAAGGACACGATTCAGGACATTATAGTCAAAATAAGAATTACCGGCTACTGCTGCTAATCTCATCATCACTGGGCTACTCCGAGAACCTCGTGTATTATTTTTTACCCAAAATTCACAAACCTAGCAACCCGGGTCGACCTATCTTTTCTGCCTGTAGTTGCCCTACAGAACTTATTTCTAGCTATTTAATAATAATAGTAATAATAATAATAATAATAATAATGATGATGATGATGATGATGATGATAATGATATTTTTAAAAACAAAAACAACTCTATTAATAGCAATAAAAATAATATTTACATAATAATCAATAATAATAACAATAATAATAACAATAATAATAATAATAATAATAATAATACCACATTATAGGGGTGACACAATTACTGGTAGCCCAGTGGTTTCCATTGTGGCCCACAAATAATGATAGAAACAAATAATGCAAATAAACTCAACATGATAAGAATCCCAACTAGCCGAAGGCAAACCAGTTGGCTATTTACAAGGATGACCGACGACTTGAACCAGGGACTACCCAGAAGAACACCAGCTAGCGGCCAGAGCGGGATTTGAACCCGGGGCAACCGCATTGAAATCATCACCCTAACGCTCGGCTATCCTGCCCCCTCTATTTACACAAGATTGTGGCGCCCATTGTCAAATCTTCGCCATCTTATATTAAAAACACTTGAAATTTTCCGTGATCTCAATTTCACCGGTGAAGAAAAAATAATTTTCACTGTGGATATTACATCTCTATACACCGTCATTCCCAACGGCGAAAGTCTTCAAGCAGTTCAGTATTTGTGCGATCAACGCACCGTCCAGGAACCAAGCTCGGAAACGCTTCTCCGCCTAGCTGAACTAGTTATAACACTTAACTTTTTTTCATTCGCTGATAACTATTACAAACAAATCAATGGTGTAGCACAAAAATGGGACCTAGCTACGACAATCTTTTTGTAGGTTACGCCGAGCATCAATTCTTCGATTAGTGCAACTGCCCTAAAGCTAAACTCTACGGTCGCGATATTGACGACTGCATCGGCGCAGTTTTAGTCTAGCAAGGAGGAAATCAGTCAATTCATCCTCCGTTTATTCCTTTCAAGGTCTTTCATCCGGCTCTAAAATATACATGGAAAATTCCAGAAACTTCGCTGGCTTTTCTAAATATGAAAGTTTCTATCAGTGGCAACGGTTTATGTACCAGTGTGCGCTACAAACCCACCGATTCTAATAGTCATTTGTTGTATTCATCTTGACATGCATCTCATGTCAAAAACGCCATTCCCATTCTCAATTTCTTAGACTTCGACCTCTATGTAGTGATGACTCTGATTTTTCCAACAAATCAGAGGAAATGTGCCAGTTTTTCGAGAAACGCGGCTGTCCTGATTCTGTGGTTCAATCGGGCTATCACCGCGCCCAGCAATTTGATCAACAGTCAGCACTACAGACGTCACGAAAGGAAAAGAATGACAGAATTCCATTCACCCTCATACTGACCCAGTTAAAGCCATGGTTCTTAATAACTTTAAAATACTGCAAAATGACCCAAAAACTGCTAGAATCTTTTCGCAACCACCAGACTTCATTCAAACGCCAGGAAAAAGTAGGTAACTTTCCAGTCAAAAGCGCATTCAAAACAACTGAGCAACCTGGCACCTTGAAATGCGCGCGCTCGCGATGCAAAATTTGTCCTTATTTTCAAAACACTGACAAAATATCAGGCCCTAAGCTATCTGTTAAGATCTCTGATCGTTTCACGTGTACCTCAGCAAACGTTATTTATTGCATAAATTCCCGAGGGGGGGGGGGTGGCGGTGGTACTAAACAAATTTTAATACGAAGAGGCTCCGTCCCGAGGTCCAACCCCTTACCCTTTTAAATACCATTATTGACAGAAAAGTTACCCCTTTCGTATACCTTCCATTGACAAATGGTACCCTTTCGTATACCTAAAACAGGAAGTCTACTTGTCATTTTCATGTAGCGTTCAATAAATCAAAACAGTACCGACATAAGGTACGTGTGCTTGAAATATTTTAATGAGAGGCCCTTTTAAAAGCCTCAATGACCGATTTCCCTACCATTTCATATACTTCGACTCGTGAAATCTCTTTCATATACCTGAAGCGTGAAAAACTATGAGGTACCCCTTTCGGGCGGAGCCTCCCCGTATAGGCCATTATAGGGAGTACATCCCCCCAGGCATAATCTGTACATTATACAAAGAGTTATACATCGGCGAAACAGGAAGACGACTAGGTGACCAATTCCGAGAACAACTACTTGATGTCGAGAAAGATGACAAAGACGCATCCAAATCAGTCGCTCGGCATTTTAATCTCCCTAGCCATTCCAAACAGCACATGTCGATCTCCGGCCTTTCCCTACATCAAGGTACCACGGAAAGCCGTAAAAATCTCGAGCAAAAATTCATCCCAAAAATTAATCCCCACGGTATCAACGAGCACTTTTCATTCAATTAATTTATTCCTGTTTTTCACGTTACCATGTTACCACCAATAGCGTAGCTCCATATTCTGTACATAAACCATACACAACCCACAATTCCTCGATTCGCTCCGACGAAGGGCTAACTCTAGAAACGTCAGCTAATCGAATCCGGCTGTACGGTGGTCAATTGACATTATCAACTCCATTGATAAACCAAATTTTCGTACTTCGATACTCATATCGTGAATAGTAATAGGTGGGAAAGCGCGGTCACGAGTCTTAGAAAAACCTATAACTCTTTGCACTTATTTCCATTAAGCTGAAAACAATCTGCCTGAGATTCCTGAACTAGTTTATTAACAGCAACTTAGATGTTATTTAACATATTTAGGATGTCCACTCGAATGCCAAAACTATGGATGATCGGCACCGTTTTGACTTTATTTTAAAAGCAAAACGTCTACGAAGTGTCCTTTCGAGAACCAGAGATTAAAAATCTTTTTAATTTCAACAATATGCATTTCGACCATAAATACCAAGCGGTCGCCTTGCAACCAAAACAAGAAAAATTGCGAGGTTTGGCTATTGACAAGACGCTAAAAATTGCTAAGAAAGAAAGTGTCACATAATGAGTTGCAGTATATTAACTATATGCCTTTAACTAAGAAACAGTAATGTCGCAGAAACGTATATTTTGAAATCTTAATTAAAACCCTTTCTACCTGATGCCTTTGGCCAATCGCCCTTATCATCGATTTTTGGATAGAAGAGGCGATAGCAAAATGGACTGCCCTTCTTGTGTTTTTAGCGTGTTTATTTTTTTTTTCTTTCACGTTCTATAGCTGTAAACATGATTATCAGTTAACCGGGTACAGCACGGCTAGGAACAGCACTGTCTCGGATAGATCTCGTATGCCCCGTTTAGCACGTGCGCTTATTAACGGTATTGTGTGTGGCGGGGTGGGATGCGGGTGGGGGGGGGGGGGCAGGGGGAAGTAACAGAAACAAGTAGGTGGCATAATGCCTCAGTTCCGATAAGTTGAGAGGAAACAAAAATTACTTCGCTTTCGGACCCGCGCTTAAGGACCGAATTCTTTCCTTTTCCGTAACCTCAGATTTTGGCATGGATTTAAATTCGTTTCACATCGGTTTTGACTAGCTCAACAACTTTCCAATAGAGAAATCAAACTATTTTTTTAGAACCTAAGTAATCTTAGACATACATTAATTACTTGAAAAAGTCTGGGTTTTATATGTAAATGGCTCTTATGGATGGGGTTACACGCGACAATACCTAGCTCAGGGCGCTTACCATTGGTCAGAACTTGTCCGCCAGACCTGGGCCCGGTTGTTCTAAGGCCGATTAACGGAAACACGGGATTAAAAGGTAACCGAGGTTCACCTCGCCTGTTAGAAATGTTTTGAAAGCAAGATTTCAGCTCGATATATAGGAAACTTCAAGTCAAAACACTACACTAACCAGGATTAGCTTAACCGGAGTCTAGTCTAGGTAACTGGTGAACTGTTAAGCCAGACCAGGCTATTGCTACAGCGTATGCACAGCAGTGATGGGTTTTCGGCGAAAACACTCGAAAGAAGCCTATTTCATTTTCAAAATGAAAGATCCGGCTGGCCAATTCTGACTTTTGGTAAGTGCCCTTGCCTCTGAATCAAATTTAAGAATAGCCCCTTTACCGGCAACAGCAGTTAATATTTTTCTCATATTTTAGAGTTCAGGCTCATAAAACTGGTCTATTGACGTTGAATTGCTGGGGAATTATGCTTATATAATTTGCACGTGATCGCCTCCTCTTTACTGCCGCCACATCACTGCGGACATTAGGCAGGTGTCTGAGACCTCGGTACGCCCCCCAGTCATCAGTATGAACTTCACTTCCAGGAGAAGGCATTGCTCTACTATGGGGCAAAGTGTCGCCGCGTCTCGCCTGTCTACTACAGTGAAATATCCTCGCGCAGGACTGTACTCGGTCGTGATGATTCCAAATACCCAAGTTTCACGTGCAGGTCTCCTTCCCCTGTTGTACTGTAAAGCAATGGCAATGATTACAAAAAAAAAATTATTTTGACAATGACGTTGTTGAACTGAGTAGACCATACCCCATTAGCCCAAATCATCTTTTAAAGCAGAAAAGTGAAATATTGTGTGGGGAAATGGCACCCTTGGAATGATAACCTGATACGCTATTTTAAGTGATTTCCATTTAGTACCATCTTCCCCTTCATTTAAAAGAAGGAAGATTTATTCGTAGCTTCCCTTATTTCTACGGTGGTTGTATCAGGTAAGCACTGTCTTACAAGTTTTTCTTATTGAAATTCGCAAAAATCTTTATAAGCTTGAGGGTCATCGCACTATAAAAATTCCAACAGGTTTTGTCAAGAATGACAAGTGAAGAAAGAAAGAGCTGGGGACAACTGGAATTCTTGATGAAAAGCCGTTATCAGATTTTTCAGATACGGCAAAAAATAAATAAACTTTTATTTGTGTTCAAGTGTACTTCTTTTCTAAATAAAAAATGTTGTAATTTGCTAGTGCAGACGACTGAATGCCTGAAATTTCAAAATCGGTTTCGAAAACTGATATCTAAACAACAGTGACTTCAGCATTCTTGAAAACCCCACGCAATGCTGATTCTCGCTAACAACAAAAATAAAACTGGTAACCCAGGGCAAAACAGCAAGGAAAACAGGTCGACTGTTTTTTTGTGTGCAGTAAACACATTCGGAGAACTATATAAATAGTTCCCTGCTAGCAGAAGCCTCTTTTCAGGGGCACCCAACGACAAGTTTCGGTAGATATCTATACGGTGGAGGGTAGTTCGCCTTGTGCTTTCGGTGTCGATTATAGAGTGCACTCGGATTTTCGTAACTAAAACGTGGCCTGAAAGATTCGAAATTGGGAAATATTAGCCCCTGAGGTTTTCGGAAAGGTCATAAGTGCTGTTTTTGGCAGTCAAAAATGTCAGCTAGCATTTTAGAAAAGAAAATAGTTCTCTAGGAAGTTCGTGGAAAGTTTATTTCAGCTTGCATTTTCTCAAAGGAAGATTTTGTTCCCTAACATTTTCGGGCAATTAAAATTTCAGCTGGGGAATCCGAACAGATGAACTTCTTCTAGCTTATGAAAACATCGCTTTAAACAGACTTCAAACACCATAAGGCACTCAAAAATGCCTTTCTACAGCTTTTGGTTGATTTGGCTCGTTGGGTGCCCCTGTCTTTTCCTTGTATTCAGCGTGCTGGAGGAAAGATCCTCCTCTTGGGAAATGGGTTGAGATCACATGCTGATAAGTTTACAAAAGCGTGATGACGTTACATCATCGCAATCAAGATTCTTGATCTGAATCTCTCTTCTAGAATGATGAAATTGTTGGTTCCATTTTATCATACTGAAATAATCCTACTACTTTTAAACCCAGAGGCAATGTAAGTTCTCATAACATTAAACATTAAACTTATAACATGAAACTTTTTTTTCAGTTGTGTTGTCTCGGTCTAAGATGAAGTCGGTAAATTGCTGCCCTAACTGCAAATACGAAAATTGCCGGTCATAAAGCTTGTATCATATACTTGTACTATGCAATCATAATATCAAACCTTTTTTCCCCTATGACTTGTGCACCCTTGCTTACAGGTAAAAACTGGCAAGGAACGCCCTTGCATGCTAATGCACGTTTGATACAAGTTGACAAGGAAAATGTTACCTTAGCTTTGTGATTGAATTTGCTTTCATCACATTTTTCTACAGCTCCGGGTCCTCCGAATGGTAAGATGGGCCTGTTGTATAGATCCACAGAACATAAATCTTGTAATCTTCTCCAGATCTGCGAAACCAGTTTTCGACTTAAATTTAACGTTTGTGCTACTCTTCTCTGGGAATCGTCTTGCGTGAATGAAAACATTACCCGCAGTAATTTTCCCAATGGCACTTTAGGAAATTGGGCAAATAAGCTGTTTGTGCGCAAGCTTCTTCTCTTCCGACATCCAGGGCATCTCCTGCAAAAGTAGATTAACAAATGGGTGTTTACACTGACTTTTCCATAGAAGTCCAAAGTAACCTTGTTTATGTGTTGTTGTGGTTGTGGGTGCAGCTTAAGTCTCGCAGTCTTGTCTCAATCGGCTTCACAAACAACAATCATTGGCAGCAACACTGCGATCCAAGCAAGTATCTTAGCCTTTACGTTTACAATTGTAAATGGCATTATGCATAAGCACATCAAGCGTACCCTCTTTTGTACTTTGGGTCATTTTGTTCTGATTCCGAGAAATAAACAAACATAGCGGAAGTTCAGTAAGGTTCAATTTTTGCAAGTCGTTGGCAAAATATTGTCGCAACAGGATGAAAACAGAGAAAAAAACGAATTATATTTGGGCCTCGTTTTGTCTTATCGTGTTCACGATTTGCTTACGAATTGACACAGTTGGCCGGACCTTCCTTCGCGTCCTCAGTTCAAGGGCTTGTACCAGTGGAATATCTCTTAGCTGAATAAAATGTTGGCGCAGTAAGAAAGCACAATGCATTTTAACTAGCGATTTTCATTCTCAACTTTTAAAATAAAAGAAGCAAGTGCTTGTTTACAGCAGCCGCCGACGCATGTGCGATATCTGTATTGTTGGCTATCTTCATTTTATCCCGGTAAAGGTAAGTTTTCCCCGCGATGTGAAATTTACCTTAACACTCTACATATGTTGGCCACAAAAAAATTTAAACTACGCTTATCGCGCCATTTCATTTTACCGCATGTTTTCAATAGCAATGGAAGCTTTGGTTGTTCAAGAGTGTGTTTCCAGTCTGAGAACCCTGATTTAAAATGTATGAAATCACACTTACCAAAAGAAACCATCTACGTGATTGTCATTTCTCTCGCTCAATTGCATGGCACGCCTGCACTGTGCACAATGCAGAGGATTTGGCAGCAACCTCTGCATCTGAAGCCATCTGATCAGATCCGCAACGGGTCCTCTTTCCAAATCGATGAATAGGTTTAAGTCCATATCTTGTAGTGGTCACTATCCGTGCAAGTTAAAAACAAAACGGACTTTAAACGAAGCGATACCGGATGTTAATAGCGCGTCACTCGCGCTCTTTGTTAACTCCCGAGTGATTTGTGATTTTCCAAATCACGTGACTGTTACAGTAGATGAATCGTCGCGAATTGTCTTGCGAATGTGTTGGTGTCAAACCAAATTCACATCGTCTTCCTCGAAGGCTATGGTCTTTGTTGTGAGTTATGTGCTCTTCTACAATTGAATTGCTGGGATTCTGAGATAATTTTCAGTGATAGCAGAACGGCGATGAATGTATATAGAGGACCCTTTATGAATATGCCTTTGGATCAATTAATCTTTTTACATTGGACTCAATGGATTCGGCAAACATTCGCAAAGCGATTCATTGTGTATGAGAATCGTAAATTCGCAGTCTCATCGATTACTTTACGGGCTGCGTAAGGAAATACAAAACTGGAAGAAAAACACGGAAACGTAGAAATGCAGGAAAATTTTGGGGTACATGTTATGGAAACTTCAAGCTTCATTGTCACATAGCGTTTTCGTTAACAAAGAATCAATTAGTCAATTTTTATCACGGAAAAGGAACAACATAACATATTATAAGTGATATTTGTCCGGCCTGTTTGAATAAATCCATTCTCTTTTTTAGAACACCAGCTTTATTTATGGTAGAAGGTAATTGGTCAATTTTAACAAGGCGGGAAAAAACAATAGGACCATTCTTTCCGTTTGCCGCCCAAGAGGTGACGCGTAAAAAAATTGGGTATCAAATTTCTGTTTAACACCGAAAGGACGCTATCTCGTTCTCATTTGATCTGCGCGCTTTCTTCTAACTTCAAAGCCATGTCAAGAAACGACGGTGACAGCAGAGATCAGACCTCACGCTACAGCCGTAGGGCTTTTACTAGAACGTTTGTCCATATGGACAAACGACTGAAAGCAGTCCCTAATAAGAAGGAATTGGAAAAGCTGAAAAAAGCCGGGAGAGTCAGAGAGATTGCTTTCACCAAGAATCACACTGATGAGGAGATAAAACAGTTGCTATTGACACATTTTGCTACCTTGGTCAGTCTTGACCTTTCACGGTAAGATGCCTCCATTTCACCCGACTCTGTGTGTCAGTTACCTAATGTTGGTTTTACTGAGATTTCTCCACTCTTCTTGATCTTGCAGTTTGAGAATCATTAGCTCGTATGACAGGGGACATGCGATGAGCGTAGTGTTCCGTGGTGTTCCCGACGGAGAACAAATAATGCAGGAGTTTGGGGGGGACGCAAAGAAGAAAGTATTCATGCACTGGAAGCCAGGTAGGGCACATCGTTTCATCTATCCACCGTTCGAAGGCCGTTCGATCTTGTTTATTTTGGCGGTTGCGGATTGTTTGAACGAATCTATTGTAAATTAACGCGCCCTTTCCCACTGTCACTGTGAGATGTTTTTGACCGGACTTCAATTCAAACGTTTTTTCTGAAACCGAACAGAGAAAAAATAACACTTTTCTCTTAGAAGTGGCCCAAATTCTTTATGAACCTTGCCAGTCTATTTGGGATTAGTATTTCACAGACCGGGTACGTTGTCTTTCAAAAAAAATAATCAGCTTAAATATAGCAGGCATCTCGCAAAGTTGAGCTAAATTCCATGGGTCTGAAAGTCACGAATCCTTCCGCAAAACAGTCTTTATATCGTTTTCGGGATCCGCCTTGCAGAAAAAATGAATGTTATTTTGCTCTTTGAATTTACATGTACCATGCGCCATCCAACTCGCTTTTGAGATTAAAATATCGTGTTACAGCACATTAGTCACTCAAGCTAAAACCTTGGACAATGCAAATGAGACCACTCCTCTCCCATTTCAGTGGTGGAAGAAAAGGCGTTTTGTTTTAAGGTGGATCAAAATGGTTTCGTTAATTTTAAACACCAGTATTTATTCTTTGATGGATCAATACTTCCACAGTCTGGTAATGTTCAATAATTAGGGACAGACCATTAGAAAAGTGACGGCTGGGGTAGGGAAGGGGGAGGGAGACAACAAAAAATTCATGCAAGGGTAAATATCTGAAAAAAAAAATTGAGAAAACCAAAGAAAATAAAAATTGTTACACAGGCAATCGACCAGGATAAAATTTGTGCAAGCTAAAAGTTCTTCTTCCCAACCCCCCCTCCCCCACCAGTTTTTCTAATGGTCTGTCCCATAGGTTCAAAGCAACTTTGATAATTTAAGGAGGCTATGATCCTACACCATATAATATAATGAAACAATTTATAGCCACCTTAAGTGCAAATTTCAATATTAATTTGGGAGAGGGGAAGTTTTGCTATTAGGTGGCTTTCAAATACCAGATGGTACAGGGACTGCAGAGCATATAGTGGATTGGTGTGGCTAGCTAGCATGACCTCAAACAGCACCACTAAGCGTGAGCTTATCTACATTTAGGGGGTCCAGGGACATGCTTTCCTGGAAAATTTTGAAATTTAGAGCTTCTGAAATCACCAAAAGTGCATTTGTTTCTATCAGTCTTAAGAAAATTCTGTCAAATTTTTATCACCATTCTGTTAGTTTTCTGCACAAAAATGTACATTAAAAACATAATTACAATAATGTGATACAACGTTCATTCAAAGTGGCAAAAGCTTTATATTAAAGCCAGTCCTTAAATTTATATTCTTTTACCATCATTGGTGGGGCTATAGCTTGCCCAGCCCCAAGGCTCCGTGGTCCCTGTGGTAAGAGTTTGGAGTAATTAAACCTAACCGCATGTTTTTCCAAATTTGATGTGTGTCTTACGTCAATTTGAATGATCTGAGTTATAGATTGTGCACAATTTCTGTATATATATATATATATATATATATATATATATATATATAAGGTTAATTTGGGAACAGAAATCAACAACTAAGCAATTAAGTGAAAATGTGGCTCAGCCAGGAATCGAACCTGGGTCTCCAGATTACTGGTCGGATGCCTTAACCACTAGGCCACTGAACCAACCACACTGGGAACACATATTTTGAAAGAGCAAAGGGGTCACTGAAACTGTAAGACCAGTGAAAGCGAGAAAAATTACTAGGACAGAGGTCAAAAGACTTATTGGTTTTGCACCACTTTCTGGACAAACAAAGAAAATACCGGTATGGCACAGATTTGTTTCTAAAAGTCTTGGTAAATTTTGGTTCCAAACCCTTGAGATCAAGTGTTTATTCAACATGTTGCATTTGTTTGGCCACCTCGTTCAACGCTGTGCAACATCGTCCAACAATGTTAGATGATGTTGCACTCAACTGGTCGGGCCTTAATCCTTTTGACCTAACAGCTGCAAATCAGTGGTTGATCTAATCAACCACTCCTCAAAACACAATGTTGGCTCATTTATTTTTTGTCCACAACATTTCACAGGGAAAGAAAGAAGCTGCATCATTGCTTGCGTCAGAGGTAAGGGAAGTATGCTACTAAAAAGTAATATTAGATGTTAGTATATACCACACAAGTGAATAGTGCTCTTTGCGCACTCAGATTGGTTAACTCATAGGTGATTAGCAAAGCGTTACTCACCTTTTCACACAAAAAGGTTATGTTTTGGCCCATTAGTTATTGAGGTTATGTGGTATATACTAATTAAAAACAATAATATTATTATTCACCTCAGTGTTGGTGAAAGTGGTGGATATTTGCCACTATTCACCTCCACGTCAGTGAATAATTTATTATTATTATTATTAAATGACTGGCTTTTTCAGCGGGTCAAGATGAATCAATTTTCCTGCTGTGATTGGCTACCCGCAAGGTCAAGATGGAGCCATCTTGACCGCTCGAGATAGCCTGTTTATCCCGCATTTTACTGTCTTTTAGTAGCGTCCTTTGCTCATATAATAAATCCTTTATTGACCAAGCTTGTTCGGTCAAGATGGCGGGATATTGGCCAAGTTCTTTTTTTCCGTGTCTATGGACCCTGACTTCGTCTTGGTCCATAGACGTGCAAAAAAAAAAAACTTGGCCAATATGACACCATCTTGACCTCATGCTTGGCCAATAACCCACACAAAAAACAATTTTATAGATAAAAGATATCAATCTTAGTAACAAACGTATATCAGTAAGTTTTATTTGGAAAACCATTTTAAAAATTAATAAAAATAATATGATCTAAAAAAGATGTTTGAACTCTATAAAAGCTAAATGAAGCTGTAAGTAAATTATTTACATAAAAGTGTATGAAAACTAAAAACAAAAGTAATTCTTTAGATAAAAATGTAAATACAAATGGCCAGGTTCTATATTAGCCACCACACTTAAAAAAGGCTGACTCGACAGAGCCCCAACACTTAAGAAAAAGACTTACTCCCGTTTCCCTTGGAAACAAGTTTAATCATGAGCCGCGACACTTGGAAAGGACTGACTCTCCTGTTTCCCTTGGTGACGAGGTTCTTCATGAGCCGCGACACTCGGGAAAGACTGACTCCCCTGTTTCCCTTGGCGACGAGGTTCTTCGTGAGCCGCGACACTTGGGAAAGACTAACTCTCCTGTTTCCCTTGGCGACGAGGTTCTTCATGAGCCGCGACACTTGGGAAAGACTGACTCCCCTGCTTCCCTTGGCGACGAGGTTCTTCATGAGCCGCGACACTTGGGAAAGACTGACTCCACTGTTTCCCTTGGCGACGAGGTTCTTCATGAGCCTCGACACTTGGGAAAGACTGACTCCACTGTTTTTCTTGGCGACGAGGTTCTTCGTGAGCTGCTATAATTGGGAAAGACTGACTCCCCTGTTTCCCTTGGCGACGAGGTTCTTCATGAGCCGCGACACTTGGGAAAGACTGACTCCACTGTTTCCCTTGGCGACGAGGTTCTTCATGAGCCTCGACACTTGGGAAAGACTGACTCCACTGTTTTTCTTGGCGACGAGG
The DNA here is from genome assembly GCA_016490735.1 of Pachyseris speciosa. Taxonomy (NCBI): domain Eukaryota; kingdom Metazoa; phylum Cnidaria; class Anthozoa; order Scleractinia; family Pachyseridae; genus Pachyseris; species Pachyseris speciosa. Next base: position 503,369 of record JAEMWC010000374.1, read on the forward strand.
TTCTTCGTGAGCTGCTATAATTGGGAAAGACTGACTCCCCTGTTTCCCTTGGCGACGAGGTTCTTCATGAGCCGCGACACTTGGGAAAGACTGACTCCACTGTTTTTCTTGGCGACGAGGTTCTTCGTGAGCTGCTATAATTGGGAAAGACTGACTCCCCTGTTTCCCTTGGCGACGAGGTTCTTCATGAGCCGCGACACTTGGGAAAGACTGACTCCACTGTTTCCCTTGGCGACGAGGTTCTTCATGAGCCTCGACACTTGGGAAAGACTGACTCCACTGTTTCCCTTGGCGACGAGGTTCTTCATGAGCCGCGACACTTGGGAAAGACTGACTCCCCTGTTTCCCTTGGCGACGAGGTTCTTCATGAGCCGCAACACTTGGGAAAGACTGACCCCACTGTTTTTGTGGCGACGAGGTTCTTCATGAGCTGCTATAATTGGGAAAGACTGACTCCCCTGTTTCTCTTGGTGACGAGGTTCTTGATGAGCTGCGACACTTGGGAAAGACTGACTCCACTGTTTCCCTTAGCGACGAGGTTCTTCATGAGCCGCGACACTTGGGAAAGACCGACTTCACTGTTTCCCTTGGCGACGAGGTTCTTCATGAGCCGCGACACTTGGGAAAGACTGACTCCACTGTTTCTCTTGGCGACGAGGTTCTTCATGAGCCGCGGCACTTGGGAAAGACTGACTCCACTGTTTCTCTTGGTGACGAGGTTCTTGATGAGCCACGACACTTGGGAAAGACTGACTCCACTGTTTCTATTGGTGACAAGGTTATTTATAAACTATGCCAAAAAAATATTACTAGCATTGACAACTGGAATAATACCCGTCTTTTTTAGCTCCTAATAACTTAACTTGAATGGACCAATTTGGAACATTAAGTATGTTCACTATCAACCTCAACCTGATCCCTTAAGTCAAACTGTCATGTTGAATGGCTACCAATGCGATGTCACTAACACAAACAGTAATACTAACCCTAACTCTAACCCTAACCAGCAGGGCTAGTCAATTTAGCAAATGACAATGTTTGGGTTTTGGCATCAAGCTGAGTTGATAGTGGATTGCTTGAATGTTGACTGTTTTACATTTGGTCTTCACTTCATCTCCAGCCAAGCTCATATTAATGAAGTAAGCCAAAGTAAAAGTAGAAAACAAATGCAACTGGGAAATAGTTTAATTAATGCATAAATCTAATTCAAGGATATTATAGATTGGTTTCCAGTCAACTGAGTACTTATATATCAATCTGTTTGCCTTCTTTAGAACCACTCTCTCTTAATAACTGACAGATAGTGACTGTCCAAGCATGACTGCAAATAAATAAATAAATAAATAAATAAATACAAGACAGAGCATACAACCAACACCGAGGCTGGGTATCAAACCTGAGTGCTAAATAATAGCACTACACCACGTCCCTGCTACCCACAGGTTTTGTTCTTTCAATGCTGGATAACAGAACATGTTTCCATTACTGAAAGAAGTTAACCATAAGTCATCTATGTAGCATACTTCCCTTCTGCATGTTGTTTTTTGCAGGTTTCCTTCAGAGGTAATTTTCCCCCAAAAGAGGATCTGTCTGCCACAGTAAAGGGTAAGTTCTTACATAAAGATTATTATACTTCTACAGTCAACTAAATGATAAAAAATACATTCCCTCCTAATAAGCCAGTTTGAATAATCAAAGTATAAAAAGTTAAATACCACAAACCCTCAGCAATGAACATCACATCCCCCTCCCACTCACTGTATAGTAAAATCAAACCAATTTTTTTCATAGATAACCTTCAAAGGAAACAAAAGAAAGAAAAAAATTGACAAAACATGCTACATATACTTATAGGAACAAAAATTATGAACAAATCTTTACTGCTACTGCGTCAAAAACAATGGATTTCAGGGAAAATCAAAGCAACAACCAAACTAACAAAATTGAAATGATAAATCACAAAACTAGCCCACTAGAAAAGGTACTAGATGTTGACAAAAAGGTAGATGTTGTAGGTGAAAATGATTTCAACCTACCTTGATTGATAATTTCCTTTGGCTCCCAATACTTAATTATTCATAATCTCTAGCCTGACAAATTAAATGCCCAGTCAAAAAGGTACTGCAACTGTATTTCTACAGATGCCCCACAGCAAGGTGAAGAGGTAGATGTAGCCCTGCAACAAGTGCAACAACAAGGCCAAGAACAAGTGCAACATGTGCAGCAACAAGTGCAGCAACAAGACCAGCAACAAGTGCAACAACAAGTGCAACAACAGGTGCAACAGCAAGACCAGCAACAAGTGCAACAACAGGTGCAGCTACAAGACCAAGTACAACAACAGGTGCAGCTACAACACCAGCAAAGATTTTGCTGATACATTATCAAACATTCATTAACATCGTCAACAAAAAAGAATTTCTAAAAACTTTTCTTTAAACAGAAGAGCCTCATCGTGAAGGAGAACAAAAGAGGAAAAGGAAGAAGAAAGACAAAAGGACGAACAGAGTCAGAAAGAAAGCAAAGAAAGACATGAATGCTGTAGAATTGTTAGGTAATAATTAGTAACTGTGACTTAATTCCAGGGCTGTGATAAATGTTTTGTACACACTGCACTGACCAGCACAAGAAATCAAATTCCCATTGACAGTATTCAGCTTAAACAGGTGGTCATGGTTTTTTACTGATCCAAAAAGTAAAAAGTAATGCATTAGCAAACGAAAGGTAAAGCAGGCAAAACATTGCAAATGCAACTCCTTGTTTCAAAATGCATAATTATATGTTACTTTATACTTTGCTTAGCGCAAGTAGAAACATCTTTGTACCTAGTTATTCTTCTGCTTGCTTCATAATTGTAAATCAGCCTTAAGACTGCAAATGAATTCAGCAAGGAACATCAAAACATTATGAAGCAAATTACATATGTACGACAATGCAGTTTTCAGTGCAGAAAATAATAGGTGTTCTAGTAAGGTTTGTTTCCAATGCAAAGTTACTTTATGTTTGGTTCTTTTAAGATCATAAAAACTGGCATTTGCACATTGATTACACATTGATCACGTTCAGCCATGATTGGGTTGTTATCGAGACATGGGTTGAAAAGTTGTCCCATAACATTACATTTGGAATTGAGTAAGCACAAACAATAAACTCATTATCCATAGTGTCAGTGTTTAAGTCCAATATAAATTGTCTTGTGAAAAGTTTGTTATTTGTGCACAAAAATGACACTGAATACTGATAATGATGAAAGCTGCTTTACACAATAAGGAGAGAGTTTTGCAATTATCTATACTACTTTTTCAAACATCTGTATTACAATTAAGCTTACTGGAATCGGGCAGTTGAAGGCGAATAATGGGATAGGGATAACAAAAATTTTGTACTCAAATAATGGAATAATTGACTTAGTTTTTTGGGAATAATGGAATAAAATTTTCTTTGGAATAATGGTTATTTCTTGACTGGAATAAAAGAAAAATAAAACATTTTAAGAAGGAATAATGAAAACTCCATTAGTCCTCTTCATCCCCCGATTCTGGATAATTTATGAACCTGCCATGTTTTCTTAAGCCTGGTTTACATGTATGAGGCAAGCATAAGCACAAGCAACATATGCAGACGCAATGACTTGTTGTTTATTAATTAGTGGCTTTTGTCCTAACTATAGGTACTAATGACCAACAGGCTACTGCGTTGGCGTATACTGCTTTCGTTATGCTTTAAGGACCCGTTCAAATGTTGAACTTCACGTGTGCCAAATCTAATGCAAATGAGAAGAATATTTGACTCGCTTATTTGCATTAGATTGCACACATGTGAAGTTCACCATTTGAACCAGGCCTAAGAACTCTTTAATGTTCTGCTTCAGAGGTAGTGTTGTCACTGGATTGCATACGCAAGTAATAACCTGTGTATGACTTAACAGAATAAATGTACAATTTGGAACACATATTAATTGATTTGAGTTATTTCTTTTAAGTTGAAAAATGGCGGGTCTAATGCACATGTCATCGGCTTCCCCATGGGGTCGACCCCCGGGCTAACCAAGGAGGTATGTGGGGGAATACAAGGAGTTGGATGGGATTCTTTGACTGAGGGTAGGGGAAATTTTGACATTGTTTTACGATCAAGGATTAGGGAGGTGGGGGAATTCACACATTTGTAAGGGATGTCAGGGGGATTTTTGTCTGTGAGCCACCTCACCCAAGAGACTTTGTCTCGCAAGATTGCCCTGAACCTGCACCCCCTGGGAAAATTCATCAAGTTTTCTAGACTGATTTTCCAATCTCCCTGGTTAGCCCAGAGGTCGACACCAAGGGGAAGCCGATGAAATGTGCATAAACTACAGTGGAACCATGTTAAAACAACCAATGCCGGGCTATGAAAATTTAATCTTGTTAACAGGGTGGTCGGATTAACAAGGTTTACCAGTGAGAAAATGAGTGGGCTTTTGTAGTTCAGGCCACAATAAAGTGGTTCTATTAAAGGGATGGTCGTACGGTGGGTTCCACTGTACAGAGCACATTCCAAAGGTCAGAGTACAAGTTAGAACATTTTAAGTGCCTCCTAGCCCTTATGCATGTCATCGGCCTCCCCATGAGGTCGAACCCTGGGCCAAAAAGGAGATATGTGGGGGAATACAGAGATGGATGGATTCTTTCCCCGAGGGTAGGGGAAATCTTGGCATTGTTTTACGATCAAAGATTAGGGGTGGAGAAATTCACAAGTTTGTAAAGGATGTCAGGAGGATTTTCTGCTGAGAGACACCTCACCCAGGGGACTTTGTATTGCAAGATTCTCCGACCCCACGGGGAAATTCCTCAATTTTGCAATCCCCCCCCCCCCCTGGTTAGCCCGGGGGTCAACCCCATGGGGAAGCCAGTGACACGTGCACTAGTCACTAAAAATATGTTATTTTCGATAGAGGAAAAAAGGTTTCGCCTTAGTTTATTTCTCTGTAGCACAGTGACCTGTACTCTGACCTGTGCAATGTGACCTGTATTTTATACCCATCAAATTGAAAATAATAGAACTATTAGAAGATGAAGAAAGGAAGTCAATCTTTCAGTTTGCTTCCTCCAATACACATCTCCCTGTACATAAGGCGACTGGTTGACAACAATGAACAAACAAGCGTAAATAGCTAGCAAAGCACCAAGGTGTAACAAGTACCAAATTTAATCTTTAAGGTAACTTTTCGATAGTCTTACCTCTACACAAGTTGCTTGTCAAAACGTAGTACGCGGACCTTTCCCGTGGATGCGGTCCAATAAAAAATAGGAGCGAATCCATTTAAAGAAGTGGAGGAAAACTATCAAATGACTACAATATCCCATAAAGAATTTTCGCGCGATTTGGGACCAGCGGTCGGGAAACGACCCAATTATTAGCGACCCAACGGTCGACGACAGGTCTCAAAAACCGCTGATTGGCTAAGGCCGCCATTCAAGGACGCGTGCGCAGGGCGGTTACCGCTGACTTATTGCGGGGATTGGAAGCAGCAAAAAGCACCGGTGAACGACGCCATTTGAACAGTTTCTGAGTTTCACAACTGCTGTTTTTTTTTAAAGTATATATGCAGTTTTATTAACGGAGATTTATTAACGAAGATTTGGTTCTCGAGGATGAGTTTTTTTGCAGTTAAGCCTTGCTTTTAATGGCTGGCAGTTAATGATTGCCGATCACGGCGATGTGTTCTTCAATCCTCCCGACGGTGAACAAATCTTTCCGCAACCTGGTTCCTGACATTGAAATTGCTGTACATCCCTGGCCCTGGGCTCCTCTGTCTGTGGTTGCACTGGTGGTTTCTGCTTGTGATTCGCGTACACTGGAAGGATCTCTGTTGGATTTGTTTCCTCTAAAATTCGGAAGCGCTCCGCAAACTCAGCTTTGATGTCATCCACTTTCTTCCTGTATTTGGAGTTGTCTAACTTGTCAGCGTCCTGGTTCTCTGATTCCCCCCTTGGGCTTTCTTCTGGTTCGTCATCGTCTTCATCTCCATCGCTTTCATCTCCCGAATCACTATCACTTACATCGTGGAATGAATGTCCACAGTTGAGCCTGACATAGTGGTGAAAGTGGTCTTGAACCGGGCACGTTGTCAAGTGACAAGCAATTAATGGCTCCGGTTCGTTTCCTGGGAACGCATACCCCATTGGCAAGCATCGCTGGTTGAGCGTTGTGTCGAGAACAGGAAAATAGTATGGCTGAAAGGACAGACATTTTTAAGGTAAACTTAAGCTATAAGTACAGTGTAGTTACCTGATCATCAGTAACTGATGATCAGGTAACTGTTGTTTCTCGAAGTGGTCCTTGTTTGATTTGCACATTATTGTAGGGTCAAACTTCATGCAAAAGAGTGCTCAGAAAAAAACTGTATTTTAAAAGCATGTCTAGTTATCAGTAATGGGGACTGACATCATAAATTTACATTTAAGAATGAGATGGTCCATTTTTCAAATGAAATTGTTGTTGTATATTTTCGTGATCCATTTGGAACTTTCGTTGTCTGTCCAACAGTGGACCACACAGTTGCAAACAGCTCAACAAGAAATTCAGCTGCCTTTAGAGCTATTTCCATGAAATTTTGTCTGCCGGCCCCTTCCATGTTGGTACTCAGGTACAAACCACCTTTGAAATTCGGCATCATATCGTCTGCCACTTCAGGCATGTGCGGTCATGCTCATCAGCGGTGGTGGAGCTGTCACTGGCATACATCTTATTATGTAAAAGTAAAGAATAAAGTGTACATGTACAGTTGAAAAGGATACTCTACAGCTGTCGTACCTGTCAATAATAGTTCATTTTATCATGCCCACCCCAAGTTACAATACCTTATGTTTGCACCTTCCAGTAAAAACTGCACAGCATTGTGCATAGCAAGTAGCCATGGCAGGATTTCATTGCTTCAGGGATTTGAAAAAGGAAGTGTTAAATCATATAGGATTATATTTAGACAGAAAAATTTCACTTGTTGTTGAGTTAATTTCAACATTTTACCACTTATTGAATGAGTTTTGTTTACAGTTTTGAGGAAATTTATTGGTTCTAAAGCCTGACTTCAGTTAAACAAAATGGATGAGGGATGGGTGGGGAATGGGGTAGGATTCTTAGAACATATTTTTGAAGTAATTGTGATATTTTATAATAGTCGTTGAACACAGTATTTACATTGTATTATTTTTTCTTTCATTTTAGTGCATGGCTCCATAAGCTTACAGCTTTAATCATTACCATGGATAAATAAAGTTTATTGTATTGTATTGCATTTCCTAAATGGTTATGAATGAAGGATTTCAATCTTCTTCTCTGTGAACAATTCAAGGTGATTCTGAAAATTATTTGCTATGTCTGGGTTATCAGTGAGGTGGAAGAGGAGGTCACTTAGTTGACACAGGGTTGCCTTGTTGTAATTTCGACGATTGAAAATGATGAAAACCATGGCCACTCTAAGTAATGCATGCAGCCACGTGTCAAATTCCCCACCACGGAAAATGACTGTGTACAGGAAAAAATTAATACAGCTGATTTCATCCACCAGGTGGTCTTTGCAGTTGCCAAATTGGTTAAGGATCATCTCCCTGACAAGCCATCCACCAAATGCTGCTGTTGTCACAGTTGAGATCTTCTCAGCTCGTGGCTTTTTTGCAAACCTTTTGTTTCTGTCAAATACTGCCTTGTAAAGTTTCAAAAAAAGGGCCAAAATAACAGAACAGTAGACTCCTCTGCATTAAGAGCAACATGGAAGGGACCTTGCCAAGGAATGATAGCTGGCACTTTTACTGGATTTTCATCTGTCCACTGTTAAAACAAATTCAAACTGACATTTGAGTATTTATTAAAAACAAATTCAAACTGACATTTGAGTATTTATTATACTTTTTTCAAGGTTCCTGGTATTCCAATGAAATATTTTCTCAATATTCGTTTTATGAATATCTTTTTAATTAACAGTTGTGCAAATTACACTGTTTAAGTTTCTTCTACACTCCTACAGAGTGATATATTTTCTGAAACAACAAGATTTATCACAATATACACGTATTATAATATATTAGTGTATACACAGCAAAACCACTTCAGTACATACACCAAAGGGGCGAGATGAGTGTCTGTATTATTGAAGTAGGGATAATGTGAATTCTGAATTTTCTGGACCAATTGACCTGTCTGTAATGTACATGTAGAGGGGTTCCCATTACTGTGGATGTATTTGTAAGGAGAGGTTTAACTGCAGTATGTTAATATTGAAACATCTTAATTATACCTCTGCTATGAGTTTTTTGTTGTATTTCCAAGTTGGGAAATCTCCAGTGAGTGCCAGTTGAAACTTGGCTAAATACTCAGACAACTGTGGGCATAATGCCAGAAGGTGGTTGAGTGCCTGCCTGTAGTTTTGCTTGCTGTGTAGTGACTGCTCGAACACATCCACAAGCCATGTTGTGTTGAGGCTATGCAACTCCTCCCTTTCAGCATCCCAATAAACCCTAAATGTTGAAATTTAACACAGTCTTTGTACAGTTTATGTAATCCTTTACAGTTTTTGACCTTGAAATATCTTTAGGAATTTTAAAAGACTCCAGAAAATGGTGCAGACAAATTAAAAAAACAAACAAACAAACAGGCATCAATCCAAACTATTTATGTGTCCTGGGACACATAAATGGTTTTATTTACCATTATTCAACAGCGCAAACCATTTCATGTCTTTTAGCCCTTTCAACATTGCAAATTGACACAACTCTTGTCTTCTGCATTTTCATACGCTTTTCCTTATCGTAATCAAGAATACTTTTGTAAAATTGAGCAAACAGTCCAGGAGCATGCTTATCAGAGGTAGTTTCCATTTCAGCTTGATCATACAGGTGTTTGCCCCCTTTCTGTAGTACTCATTCAGTGCTCTATGAAACTGTTGAACATGTTTGCTGAATGCTGGTTCTCCTCCAGTTGTACAGAACATTTCAATTGTTATTATTAGTTCATTTCACTTGATGCCTTCATTGAAATGGGTAAGCACTTCAGACCAGTCATTGTTTATTAGCACTGATGCATGCTCAATAGCCATTGTTATGAGCCCAGGGAGAGACCTTCTGTGAATACAGAGAAACAGTTGACTGAAAGCAGGGAGATCTAGTTTACACCCTATTTTCAAAATGCAGCTTCAGTTGAACTTATTAATAAGTTGGTAGGAAATTCTTAAGTTATTTTTCTCTCGGCTAGGAAATATTTAGATGGATTTGAATGGACGGACTTATTAAGACTCTGGTAATACACAAGTTCTCAGTTGAAAATAAGTTTTTAGCTATATGTACCTTGTATATTCTCTGGTAAGTTTTGCATTGGCTTTCTCAAGCTCCTCAATTTTGCTTTCATGTTCTAATCTTGTTTCATTTAAGTGAGCATTCTGCTGCATGATATCTGTAAGTGGTATTGTAAGGTCTAATTTAATTATTTTGTTACTATTCATCCAGGAGGAAAGGTGCTGATAAAAAAAGGGTAAAAAGGGTTGGATAATGATTGCTATTTTTCTTTCTTTTAGACATCCTGTTTTAAGAACTCATTTTATGTTGAATCCTTAGTATTGCTCAGGTTGTATATTCCAACAATATGTTGATATCTTAACCTAGCAGGCTTTATAATTTGGCCCCTTGTATTAAAAACCAATATTACAGCTGAGTGTTTTGGGCAGAGTTGTATCAACTAGAAATTTATGGACCAGTTTACTTATTTTGTTACTTGAAAGGTGCTATTGAAAAGAGGTTTGATAATGATTGCTGTTTTTTTCTTTCTTTTAGACATTTAAATACATGCCCACTATTTTTATCCAATATGAACAGAAGAAGCCATTTAGATTACAATTCCCTGATTGGAAGCCATTGAAATGCTTGTGCTACCAACCTTGAATTCATTACGCAATGAACGGTTTTCTTTAGCAAGTTTCTCTGCGGTTCCTTGCCCTTTGCTGCAAGCATTCTTTAAGCGTTCGTTCTCTTCCTGAAGTTTTTGGATTTCTGGAAGTAGATCACTCCACTCTTTTTCTGGATGTCTTTTGTTACAATGATGCATCGTCTGGGTTGACTGAGGCTCGTCGCTATTACGTTTAAGTGCCCAATTCAGATCCTACTGCAATGTGCAATTTATTTTGAAATCAACTCTGACAAATGTTAGCTTACTCCTTACCTTTCTCGGCGGAATATAATGTTTGCTACAAAGTATTCGCTCCTCCGTGTCTGCTTGACTTAAGTGTTTGTTACAGATGTGGGGGTTTATAAACAACTTATTGGTACCTTTAACAAGGCTTTGAAATACTGTAACGAGGCGTTGGGGGCATTTAGTCAGCCTCCCTGAGCAGGTGTCGTTCACGGAACTTTGCGGAAAGCAACAATTTGTCTCATTACTTTCCCGTCATTTTTCGTAGTGCCGAACGCACAGACAAACACTCTCTTCTAACTCAGAAACACAAAACACCTTTCCCCAACAGCGATCTGATCCACTACGGAGGGCCCGTTGTCCCTTAGCGCATATCATTCTTTACCACAAAAAGTGAAACATGATGTTAAAAATTTCAGTGGTTTTATTTTCAAGTCACGTAAATTTTTTCAACGCGGGAAATTTTCGTGGGCTGGCCGAAGCCGGTTTCTGCCTCTATAGACACAACGACTACAACTCCATCTTGACTAAATCCAGTTTATTTTCACATCAACAGAGAGAAGCGTACTATGTTAAATGGACGATATTAAAGCATATTGCTTAACGTGAAATTACAATCATTATGGAGCTATAACACTAAACGAACGCTTAGCCTAAAAAACAAACTTGTCGATACTCACAAATTAGTTTGCGAAGTCATCTTTTGCACACGCTCCGACGCAGTCTTGTCACTCTTGCCATTATTTAAGTCTCACTGAACTTCATGGAGTCGCTCCTTTCGGTTTAAGGCCACAACAACACCTTTGGGAAGTGTTTTCTCAAGACCATTCGAACGAAAAAAAAGTCATTTTTGATATTTTCTTGTGAAAGAAACAACGAAAACGTGGTCCAAATCTCAACCTTAACAAACGATGGGCAGCTTTAACAAACGACAAAAACAGAGTTCGGTTTATCTTCCACTAGCAGCGAACATTTACACAAGAAGGAACCAGATAAAGGACAATATCTTGTGGATAGCAACCACCGATCTCTCTAAACTTCGTACGAAGGTGAACCAGAAATGTCGAAGGCGCAATTCAACCGATTATTAAAATTTGAACAAATGTACGAGCGACCTGGTGAGAGGCTAAAGTACGTGGCAAAATCTCATTTGTCGTCCGCCATTTTGAAACATTGATGGCGGGAAATGAGCGCGCATGCTCAGCGGTTTTTGAGACCTGTCCCCAACGAGTGACCCAAGGAAAGATGTTGCTGACCAACAGACACGTGGGCTCTGAGAACGAGACTAGCAAATATGGGACTTCCGGCTGAACTGCGCATGTTTGAGGTTCAGCTTGCGGGTCCTCTCGCGAGACTCCGCGAGAGTTCGTTTCTTCAAGCCTGCGCAGTACGGAGCGAAGACTGGAGGAACGAGAATGGAGTCTGGGACGAGTAAGCTCGGTACCAGTTTCCTGTCGACAACTCGATGCAACGATAGAGACCCGTGCACGAATACTACAACTCGAGTACGAGTCTGCGAGTCTGAACCTTTGGATCAATTTTACTTTCTGGGCAACCGTGCTCGATATACGCAAATCGAGTTCGGAATGCAAATCGACCACTACTTCTAATTCCACCTCGGTTGGGCGTGCTCAATTTGCAGTAAATCGAGCTCGAATCCTAGGCGCGCTCGAGAATAAATAATCGTGCTCGATAGCTTGTCGAGCTCCACTATCAGAGTCCGCCCACTTACTTTCCGGGGGGAGAGAGAAAAGTCAAATCAAGCTCGATTTGGTCAAATCGAGTTCGGTCAACTCTTATCGAGAGGACTCTGACAGAGTATATTGCGAAGTGGGAAAGTGACTGATTCATTGTCATTGTCTTTTTTTTTTTTCGTTTTAAATTTATAGGGAGTCAAGAGGGTCTCAAGAATGGTGACAGAGACAAGAAGAGAAAAGAGAGAAGGCAAAGAAACTCACATAACAAATTTTAATTTTTCCGATTAGCAGATATTTTTTAACAAATTACAGATTAGGAGTAAATATGCAGTGATACTACAAACTCAAAGATTGACTATCTAACTTTTCTCTCAGTTCAGAAAATCAAAGTTAACACGGTTAATTGAAATCTTTCGAGGGATTAAAACGCTTTATCTTCCCTGAATTTATTACAAGTAAAACTAGATAATGGTAGCTGACAGCAGTTTCCAGCTCTTATGCTTTTATAGGTCACTACCAGCTTCCTTTTAGCACCAAAGATGATGAAGCCAGCAATACCAATTTTGTCGTCATTATTTTTGAAACACGGGCGAGGGGACATTAACATGCTTCTTTCTGCCGCTTAATTTTTTAAAACCAAAACAAATGCGAATTATTTTTCGTACCCAAAACCGTATAACTGAGGCACCATGATTGTTTGATTTGTTTTGAATTATTGTGGTGGTATAACCGATTGTTTCGTACCCAATGTGACGTTGACTCGTATCAAATAAACATCGTCCAAAATACATGTACAACCAAAGCTAGCACAGAATACTAAATGAATTCTTGGTTAAATAAAATTGTGAATGATTAAAATACATTTTTCTGTTTAGTTGGCCCTATAAGCGCGCCATTTTAGAAACTAAGTTGTTTCGTATGCCTGATTCGAGTTGAATTTGAGATAAGCTGGCTTCGATTAATCAACGTAACATTGGGTACAAACTGAAAGTTATTAGTTATCGTATTATTCATGGCCAGATATTCATTTCACTTTTGCACGCGGCACCGCTGACCGAGACGCAGGCTCTAGGGATGAGATAGCCCAGCTTCGATCGTTTTGTATGAAAAAGTTGAACAATAGAGATGAGGTATGGATTACAAAAAAAATGAATTAAATAATACCTCAACAGTTGATATTCTTAGTCATGTGTACAAGTCATTCCTAAGTCATATTCATTTAAATTTCGTGGCAACTTTACCTTGTATGTTTATTTCACCAATAATGGGTTTTCTTATGTAATCACTATGGTGGCCATACCATAGGGCCAATCATTAGTCCTGTACTAACAGAATAAACTAGTACTTAGGCCTACATCAAGTTATTAGAGCAAGATGGCGGCGAAAAATGAACACTGATGTCTTGAAGCGAAGACAGTATTTCAACAGGCAGGGATCCTCGAATGATTGAAGTGGTCACCCTACCGTGTGTTTGTATTACGAGCCGAACTTTTACCTTTGTTGGGATGAGATGGGAAAGACGAGGATGCTTTTTCCGAGGATGAAAACACTGAAATGTGAAAGAGACGAATGTCTTCTTTAAGTTTCGGAACGAACAAATGCGAATTTGTCAATGGTGTTGTCGTCAAGGACCAACGATAAATGGCATTTTGGAGTGCAATGGTCGATTTTATAGACATTTGTATGGAAGACGAAGGTAAAATATATTGTTTGTACTTTTTGTGCTGGGAAGTGCGAAACTTAAATCTGCGAATTCAATTTTGCCCAAAACAATATCTATAAAATTCGTTGCCTGGGTCAAGTTGTCATCCAAGATGGCCTACTTCCGGTTGAACCGGGAGCTCTAATTTGTGCGTGACGTCAGTTGCAAACGAAGAATATGAGATTGAACAAATTGTTTATCTTTGTAGCAGCTCGTGCTATTTATTGTAGAAGTTTTGCCTTCTCACATATCTCTGTAAAATTATGTTTGTGTTCGTAGTGTTTTTTCTAAGTGTCGATAGCTACTGCGCGTGCGTGAAATTTAATTCTGGCCATGACAACCTACAACCTTACATAATAAATGATAAACTTAATGAGGAGCCTTCCAGTTTCATCCACCCATCTGTTCATGTCTTTCAATTCTCTTCCCCACATTTTTCCTTCAGTGAGTGTAACCTGTCGTAGGCGAAAGACCTTTTGTTTCTTGTCTCCAGGCATCATCACAATCCTAAGTGAAGAATAAATTTGTTTGGCATAACTGAGAGCTAGTTTATCTCTAGTTTATTATATGACTGGCTCTTTCAGCGGTCAAGATGAATCAATTCCCCTGCTGTGATGGAGCCATCTTGACCGCTCGGGATAGCCCGTTCGTCCCGCGTGTTACTATCTTTTAATTGCGTCCTTTGAGTCATATAATAAATCCTTTATTGACCACGCTTGTTCAGTCAAGATGGCGGGATATTGGCCTCGTTCTTTTTTTGTGTGTTTATGGACCTCGACTTCATCTCGGTCCATTAACACGCAAAAAAAGAACTTGGCCAATATCGTGCCATCTTGACCTCACGCTTGGCCAGTAACCCATAGTATTGGGTGAGAGAAAAGAGGACTTATTTGTAGCAGCTAAATTGTGGGTATATCCAATAATAATAATGATAATAATAAACTTCAAAAACATCGTGTGGTTCATTGAAGCGACATCTTACTTCGTGCTGCCACGAAACCTTAATAATACTAATAATACTAATACCGGTAATACTAATAATAATGATACTACTACTACTACTAATAATAATAATAATAATAAACTTTATTGGCTAACACAATAACTGGTAAATCCAGTATTTGACATTGTCGGTCAAAAATATTTCCAGTTTAGAAACAACTAAATGGTAAAACAGAAAACGGTTCACAAGTAGGATCTCACTTGGCCTCCTAGCTATGGCCTCCTATTATGCAATGTGCTCTGAGGAGAGTAAAGAGGAAGGCTGGATTTGGCTAACTGTTTGATATCAAAATCCCTGTGGGATGTTTCTTTGAGTTTCCATAGCATGACCCTACAATGGAATACTTTTACTCCCCTCAGGAATACACCATTTTGCAAATGATCAGTTCTTGGTGGTAGATCCAGTCCTTTGTGGGGGCAAACAGCCATTTAAGGACATAATTTGAAATTGTAATTTTGACAGTTTGCCCCACAAAGGACTGACTCTACCCACAATTCACCAGGAACTGATCATTAGCAAAATGGTGTATTGATGCTATTAAATAGAAGGGTCCTCACCACTCCTCCCTCCCCAGTCTACCTCTGAGCTGCCTGTACTCTCAGCATGGTAAGTTTACTTCAGTCCTGTGTTGATCATTGTATACCCTATTTTCGTGGCTCCTTACCTTATCAGTACAGTAACTGGATGTGAAGAGGACATAAGCTGCAGATACAAGTTTTTATCGCAAGTCAAAACACTCCTCCACCTCTGTCTTTCACAGGAAAACGTATCACTTGTCAGAGGCTCCTGTTGGGACTCCAATTGCAAAGCCAGACTTGCTGGGAAATCTTTGATGTCCCAAGTGAAGGACACCACTGTGTCATCTACAGGGAGAGTTGTTTCGCCACCATACTTCTGCAAAATGGTCAGACAATTTACATGAGTAGCCCTTATATATATCCCATAATGAAACTGGGGCAAAATTAACATTTCATTACGCCGCCATCATTTTGTGTTTGACAGTTTAATGGCTTGAGCAATGTGTTGCTCCAGAAAATATGTATACCATCCTCAAGTCCTTTTCTCTCTCCTTTTTAAAACTACCTGTCCCTCTGGGAATTCTATTTTGGCCTTATACTTTTTAATTTTCATTTTTACCATTTAATTTCTCCCACCTATTTCAAATTACAGTTTGTCTTTCATGTCGGTGTACATGGTTACTCTTTTGTAGTACACAATAATATTGTGTGCAAATAATAGTTCGAAGGGAAACAAATGACATAATGTTAGTTACCTTTTCACGTATGATCCGGCGCAGTCTTTGAATCTCTCCTGACTGGAGTTTAAAATGACTGCCTGCAGCCTCAGTGACATGCCGTTCAAAATCTTCGCGCTTCATTATGCGTTTGCATCCTGTTACACTGCATTCCAAGGCTTTTTTCCGGCACTGGTGTTGGTGCAAATTCACTTGGTTGCTAAAGCAAAACATATAAATTGGGTTTTTCATTTCTGTCATCACTGACTGAACTTCTGTTGCCATGGATTCCGGCGAATCGGGGTCAAATTTTCTATAAGTGCTCAGTGTGATATCAATGTAAAGTAGATGGGTTCATCATTGTAATAGTTACAGAAAAGTATGTGATGATGATAATAATAATAATAATAATTATAATAATAATAATAGTAACTATTTCAGTGTCAATCTTCTAGCTAGCCTATAATCAGCTCACTAATTGGGGACACTATCCTACTTAAAATGTACATTAATCTTTAGAATTTACAGCAAAAAATCCTTAGGCTACAATGACTATATATAATAATAAAGAACAGATCTAGTAATTAAAACTTTGTTAATTAAAATCTATCGGTAACAGCAAAATTCATATTTAAGGTTGCAGTTTTCTGGCAATGATGATGTTAGTGGTTGCATTTCGCTGAGGGGGAAAGGGGGAGTGGGGAAGGAGCGCTAAATTCAAAATACCTCTCTTTCATTGAGTCAATTTTTTTGGGTGTCGGCGTTGGGTCGCCGAGGCGGGTAGAGGAATTTAGGTTAAAATCACGACTTACGTCTTGACTTGTTTTGCTGGAACCAACGAAGAGACAGATGAAATGGCCAAACTTTCCTTTTCTTTTGCTCCTATTTTGCTTGGATTGATTTTTTCAATGTATTGTAACAGTCAATAATAATTGTTCAACCGATCTTGCTGTATTGTGTTCCTCAAAAACATTTTCAGACCTCGTTGACAATATGTTTGAACCTTTTGCACATAGTGTTTAAGTTTAGACAGCTAGATTTTCTTATCTATTTCTAATAGCCTATAGTCAGTCATTCAGTCAGTTGGTTAGTTAATTAGTTACTGTAGTTAGTTAGTTAGTTAGTCAGTCAGTCAGTCAGTTAGTTAGTTAGGATGTGGGGTAAAAAATGACAGTGGTGTTTGTTGAAAACTTTCGAAAATATCCCTAAAGGGTACCAGTTTTGTTTTCCCTAAGAGTTGCCAATTCTAAAACAACACCATTTGAGACTTTCTATTTTAACAGTGATTAAGGTAATTGATAAGCTGAAAGACTCATTAAAGTTATCGCATCAACTCTGGAGATAGGCATTATAGATTTTAGCACCATAAGCGCTACCAATCCACAAAATGTCATGCACTAAAAGGTATGTCATTTTTATAGTACATCCCCCTTCCCCCACTCTATTTCTATCACGGGGAGGAGTACTGCTTTATATGGGCGATGTAGGTATGTGCAGCCCCAAAGGGTATGGTTTTCTGCCGTTTTGGTCTGAAATAGGGTGTCGAGTTTGACCATTTCCTTCTGAAATAGGGTATGGTTTGTGCACTGTAGTCTTGAATTTAGTATCTTTTATAGAAAAAGCTATTTCTTCATCATTAGGCGATGTGACCACCAGCAAAAGGTCTTACGCAAATTATGTTTACAGCAGCCGTGTGTGTGAAATAGGTAAGATTTGGGGTATCGAATTTTTGGTCAGATCTGAAACTGGGTGGTGGAAATGGCAGAGTTTGGTCTGAAATAGGGTAAGGGTTTCAGGAAGTGGGCCGCACACCCCCACCCAATTTTCCCGGGAGTTCCCCCCCCCCGGGATTTACAGTCGGTCGCTATTGAAAAAAAAAGATCAACATACCGTGGTAATGATGATCCACATCCCAAGGGGCATTTTACCACCGATGTACCGCACATCAAAGAACAGTGGCGATCCAGGCGATCCCTGAAAACAATTAGTTTGCATTGAGCGCAAGGAATCTTTTGTTTCGGGCATTCTTGCATGTGCGCTGTCATCGCTTCGCGGACCGCCATGTGCCGACAGCTTTCGTTGGGACAATTCTCCAGTACTTTTGGGCATTGCTTCCAATGAGCCTCAGCATCGGAATAAACGCCTTTCCACTCACAGCCTTGGTTGGTGCAATTTACCGGTAAATTGCAGGTAATGTTGTCCAGCGTCACGTTTACTGTCAACTGATCTCCTCTAAATGGGGTACGGCATTGTGGACACTTCGGTGAAGCAATTGATGCCAAAGTGGATAAGCACTTTTGGCAACCAGAATGTCCACAGCCAAGTGTAACGGGCTTCAACATTATGTTCAAACTGAAAGGCAATAAGGAACCATAAGGTCAAACTGATCCGGAATGTTGTCACGACTGAAACATGTCCAAAAACTTCAACTCACCAAATATCGCATTGCAATGTTGTGTCCACCATCTGAGAAAAAGTACAACTGAAAGCGGTGATATGAGACATTATAAACACGTCGATTGTTGCCGGACGAAATTGTGAAACACGGAGCGAAGAAGTCGACTGTTTCTGCGTGCAAGCAAAACTGTAGACGTGGACTGTTCGAGGGGAGTCTAATTTTTATTCGAAAAAAACATGATTTTGACAGGTCACCATTTCCGGCTTGTGATGAAAGACACGCGCGCGCGCGAAGTTGCGAGGAGACGCGACGCGAGGGGAGCTTCGCGTCGCGTCTCCACGTAACTTCGCGCGCGCGTGTCTTCTGTCGCCGAAATTAGAGACAACTCGCAGTCTACAGTTTGGTACATTTCACCTTGCGGGTTTTTCGTATAAAGGTGATATAACTGTCTTATATCTCTACAAATCGCAGCATGAATTCTTCGTGAATTTGGAAGTAAACTTATGTCAATCAGCCCGATGGCAAACATTCTGCACAACGGGCGGGTTTTGGGGCGCCATCGAAATATCCAGCAATTTAATTGCTAGGAACGGTTTTGAAAGAAAGAGAGAAAGAAAAAAAAGACGGAGCATGAAAAATTCATGAGCTAACGTTCTTCATAGAACCTAAATTTGGTCATGTAATGCGTTGTTCTTTTGAGGAGCATGGTAAAGAAATGTACCAAAGTGTATAAAGGGTGGTAGAGGAACGGCAAAAAAAAAAAAACAAACAAAACAACAACATAAGGAGGAGGGAGAAGGGACGCCAAAAAAAAATTACGGCGGCGGGAGAACCATCGGGATAAAGGAGAGTGGATTATCTCTAGAAAAAATATGACATGAGTCTTAAAATCCTAAATAGATATCTCAATATAAGAATTTTTACGCGGGATCTGTTCTCTCCCTAAACTTTTATATTAATGTGATAGACCCTCGGTACCCAAGACTATTTGAGCCCCTCGCAGGGAGTTTTAGTGAATACGGGGTCAGGAACATTTATTTTTAGGAAACATGGGATATTGTCAAATTATTTATAGGGATCAACGGAACTACTGATTAGATTGTTGGGATCAAGAAGGACACACTTATGTTTCAACATTCACAAAAGTAGTCTGTGTTGCAGCTTCAATGCAACTTCATCGGCTGTAACGTCTTCTCTTCAGCTGACTCTTACAGCTACATTATAGGATAGCTGGTGTCGTTCAACTATGTGGTCTGTGTGTCTGTACACTACTACTAACGCAATTGTAAGGAAACTACGATGGCGGTTATGCCCTTCTACTTTTTTTCATCTTTACACGTGAGAAAAACTCGTGATTTTCAGAGCCAGAGCATGATGACATTCCGCTTCACTTCTCACCCATAGAATGCTCCGCTTCCAAACGTTAAACTGTCCGGAAGAAGGAAGTTAAGGAAATGAGCAACTATTGTATTGAACAGGGGCGTAGCATGAGATTTTGAAGGTGTACGCACAGCGCGGAAATTTGGAACTAGGGGGGTCTGGGGGCATGCTGCCCCAGAAAATTTTGAAATTTAGGGTCTCGGAAATGCCATTTCCCAACTATTTCCGCGGAACCTTTTTTTATAAATAAATGCAACGGAAAATGCGGTAGTTAGTTGTTTATTTTACCCATCTCTACAGTTTTCGGTAACCTACGGCAAAAAAGGGGGTAAAACAATGGTAAAAACAGGGGGTTTACAAGCAAAGGGCAAGACGGCTACCCTATAAACGGGCGAACTCTGTTATAACATCATCAATGTCAACCTCCTTGTGCTTGTGAATGTGCAAAATTGCTAAAGAGCTCGATCTCCCTTCTGTCATGGTACTTCGTAAGGGCGTTTTCAACCTCTTCATAAATGACCCGGGACAGGGATTGGGGAAAGGCAAGGACCGCAGAGGGAAGAGTTTTTGCTTTCGTTTCACTCCACCATTACGTTAAAACAACAATAACAACTGTATTAGCTCTTATATTTAGAAACGAAGACATTACTGATCAAATAAAAATTAAAGCTTAAAGGGTGTGTAAAATAAGTAGAGAGTTAACAATTCTAGGGAGCCAAATAACGTTTCTTGTCGTTTATGGATTAATGACAAGGTACTGGAAAAACAAACACACACGCCAGTATAATTCGAAATTTAAAAATTGGTCCTATTTTAGATTAAGTTTGACAAATGCTATAAGGGAATAAAAACTGAATTTTTTTTTCCAGATTTCAGCTGTACGTACGGGCGTGCGTGCGTATATGGACGCTACGCCCCTGTTGCATATGGAAGACAGTCAGGAAGAGAACAAATCGACAGGAGACAACCATGGCACGACATGGAACTATGCCAGAGATATAATACCAGAGATACCTCAATATCTCCGCATGAGAGAGTCCTGAGTGGTTGCAAGGATGGCAGATGAGGAGGAACGTTTCGAGGGCATGCCCGATAATGAGGACAGAGCTACGGCTGATAGTGACGACGAGGTGGTTGAGGAGACAGACACTGCTTGTTCAGAACGCGATAGATGGTCCACTTTCTTGTTAGGAACGACTACTTTATTTGGGCACAAGGTGCAGATAAACAGTAGGCTGATTTCATGACAGGCATTTATTTAACGGCAGTTACGTTACTTAAGAGCACCTGTCCCTAAAAATCAAACATATCTCGGCAGGGGTGGAAAATTCGATTTCTTTCATATTTTAATGTTCGATAGGTTAGGATCTAACGAAAATCACTGTATAATTTTTTCGGTGAAATATCTTTTCATTTCAAAGAAAAATGCAAATAACGAAAATCCGTTAAAAATCGTCAATTGAGGCGCTAAATAATTACACAGGTTTGAGAGCCTCACGTGCAAAAACAAATCATTCTACTGTCTTTAAACCACTCAAATATTAGTTAACAATCTCTAAATATCTGTTGGAATGATTTTGGGGAATATTGCATTGTTCTTTGCATAAGAAATAATTTAATTTCGAAGGAAAACAATTTCAATGCAGTAAAAGTACTTCATGAATAAAATTGATTTTCACCATGTGCGAAACCTTCAAATCGAGTAAGCTTCTGGTGGTTGAATGTTGGAAGGATGGTCTATAGATTCCTGTGAAAATATCTTTGGGCAAATGAATAAGAGCGGCGCGAGAGCGTTTCAAAGTCCGTAAAAAATGCAAATATTTGACCTTCGGCGGTGAACTCTGAAGTTGCGCAGAGACATAAAATTTCACTGCGTGTACATATCTTAAGACTCTTAATCCATATTAGGTTAAACTAAGGACTTACAAAAACATTTGGAAATGTTCTAACCTTATATTATGTTATAAAAGACAGGTCCAAAGGCCATTTAAGCACGATTCTCTGTTCGCTCGTCGCCTAAGTTTGAGCTCTGTTTGTAACATCCGATGTACACCGCTTAATCAACGTAGCCAATGGTCGAATACCAATCTTTGATCAACTTTCGGCGCATTTCATTACAACCGCATCCTCTACGACGGCTTTGTCATTTGTTTAGTATTTCTTGGTTAATAGTCCTCGAAATTATTACATCTGATCGCTGTTAGAATGGTACAAAGGTCGTCGTTTACAGTCCATACTGCATTGCAGACAGCCGTTTGATCGTCACGCAATGCAATGTCCTGGGCAGTTAGGGGGTGCTTCATTACTAAACAAGAACATACTCAAGGCAACAAGAACAACAATAATTAAGTACGTTCTTTCTCCCTTACTAAAATCTAGATAATCATTTATTTTATCAGTTCGCGCGCGTGGGCTGGGTTGTTAGGAGCGTTGGCAGGGGGGATGGGGTTTACAGAACTTACTGATAAAGATCACTTCAACCATTCATCTTTTAAATACAATAAATCCTAGTATGAAACCATCAACGAAAAATATTGCCTTTCTTTTGCTTCCTGAGTGAGTGCTTTCCTAAGAGAACATTGAATAACTCTATTTTTTTTTTCGTCTTACTGAAAGCCTGGGTAACCTGTGCCCTCTAACGGGTGGTTATTCATTTGAGTGTTACAAAGTACTTTTTTGGGGGGTATTTTTTGTTTAGAAACTATCAAATTTATGATTTCTAAATTAAACAGTAACTAATTTAAATTTCTTACTAAATTTAAAAATAAAATCTCTGGAAAATTCAGTCGAATTTATGGCTTCTACAGAGGCAGCTATTCGGCGTGAGAAAAAATCGCTTAATTTAATTTTGTGGCTTCCAAAGTAAACTTGGCGACGTTTGTTTGAACTTTTTAAAGTCAAGGCTGTGACAGTGAAAATGGAAGGTTGTTGTTCTTTTAAAGCCCTTGTTGGGGGAATTTGTAGCTATGACGCTAAAGACCGAAAGCGTGACACTGAAATTGTTCCGCTACTGTCGTGTCGTAAGGACATCAACAGTCACAAGTCCCTGTATAAATTTACCGGGCCAAAAGATGAGGTTGAACTGATTTTATGTCGAGCGGCTATGTTTACAAGGAGGAAAAGCTTGAGCTCCATGACGATATGTCCAAACCACCGATCAAAACTAGGAATAGGTTGGAGCAGAGGGTCCAGCACCAGGTGCAAGGTTCCGGAAGAAATTTCGAACCATGGCAAAGGGAAAGGAGTGTGGCCAAAAGGTGAAAGAGGGCTGGGGAAGAAGGAGTCCGAGGTTATCTTAAAGAAGACTGGTTCGTTCGTACAAGTTGGGTCAGGTAAGTTTTATTTTTCACTGTGTAGGTTAATTAACAATTATCCTGGGAAATCGCGCCGAATATCGCCTGATAGCCGACGAATCCGTAGGTCGAGTTGGCTAAAATCAATAATGAGACAGTACAATTTTCTGCGGTTATTGCAAAAAGCTGGAAAATCGTATATTTAACAATTATCCTGTGAAATGGCGCGAAAATATCGCCTGATACTTAGCCGAAGAGGCCGTAGGCCGAGCTGGCTAAAATCAGGCGATAATCCGCAAGATTGAGCAGGATAATTGTTTTCAGTGTTATTGACAATGACAAGCACAATTTTCTGTGCTTATTGCAAAACAAGCTGGAAAATCCGCTAGTTTTGTTAGCGACACAAAAAATTACGTATATATCGCAGGAGATCTGTTGAGAACGCACGACGAATCGTCTGAGCTTACTGTGACCATATTTGGACATTGTCACAATGTAAGGAATGAGAAACTGGGTTATCAATGTCAACCTAATGGTGTTTCCTATTCGTCATTCAGGTGTATGTAGAAAATGTAGAGAGAAGATGAAAGATCTGACAGATATTGAGGGGCATGATTCTCCGGATCCGATTTCACAAATGAGAATTGATTTCGATATCGATGATCAGATGGCAAGAATGGCGTTGGTGAGTACGCGGCAGTTCACATGATTTGAGATATAAGAGTTACTACTTCACTAGCGCTGGTGGGTTAGTGGCATAGACCAGGTTTCCCGCCTCCCCATGTGCAAGAAACGACAACGCCCAAATGACGGCACAAAGACGACGTCATTAGGTTATATGTCTATGTTCTATAAGAGAGGCTTAGTTTCTTGTTTTCTTCATTACGTGTACATAAGGCAGTCCATATCTAAGGACGAAAGGAAATGGCTGAAATACTTATGCGTACTGTTAGAGCTTTCCGAGCACGAGTAAAGGACTGGCGACGATTCTGATGAGCTTACACCTATGGACTCATAGATACGGTATTTCATGCTTACATAACTTCGTAAACAAAGCTACAAGTGAATGCATACCGTTCAACTTTGTGCTCATTTGTGTTACTAAGTTTAAGACGTCGCTCAAATATTGTAGTAAGTGGTGCTAATTCTAACGGTAATAAAGCTTGGATTTTTTTATCCGTAGGATGATGACGTGGTAACCTTTAACCCTAATACTGTAAGTCCAGTATCGCCTCGGACACCAAAAAGTGAATTTTCGAATGTCGAAACACCATCAAGTATCTATCAACCGTCTGAAGGTGTTGCAACTCCATCTGGAGATGACTGTGAAGCACGTACCACTTCAAGAGAAAAACTTAATTCATTTTTGGCTTCCAGAGACATTAGTCCCATCCGTTATTCAATGATTACGCCTTGGGATGAAGCTGCAGAAAGAACAAAACGGTTTCACATACGCAAAGCGAGGCAGGTTGTCATTACCGCTTTGGAGGAAATAGCACCTCATAGCGCAGAGATGTTGCTCAACTCCATGCAATCATCTAAAGAAGACGAACGCGACATCGATTCTACGTTGATGGGAGTTCTTGTCGAGTGCTATCAAAACGCAAGTCACTGGAGCACCCGTAGACAGATACTGTCGATCATGGCTGATAAGGTCAGCTTTAAAGTAGTCAAAACTTGGATACCTAATCTTTCCCAGTACAGATACAATGTCGCGCGACACCATATCTTACTTCATGGTAGACGCTCTGCCGTTCCTTTAGCTGAAAACACAAGAATGAAAGTCACACCAGAAAAACTTGACCACTTCTTGGCATTCATTACCAGTCCATATGTAATGCAAGATTTACCATTCGGTGAGAAAACCTTGAAGTTGTCCTCAAACACCGAGATTAAGATCCCAAACGTAGTGAGGACCATGATTCCCGAACGGATTGTCCAACAGTATCAGTGCTATTGCCATGAGACTGGATTTGTCCCCATGAGCCGCTCTACACTCTGTAGGATACTGAAAGTCTGCTCCGCGTCGGTGCGCAAGTCTTTGCAAGGACTTGACTATGTCTCGGCGGAGGGCGCAAAGGCCTTTGACGAATTGGCAGATGTCATTGACAAGCTAGGAGACAACTATGGCAAAGGACTCTCATGGGCAAAAGACCAAAACGAGAAATTAAAGATGGCAAAACGCTATCTTAAAGGTGACTTTAAGGTAGGTCTATATAATTACATACAATAAATTTCGAATTCAGTTTTCCTCGAGTTATCTTCAGTAGCCTTGAAGAATACGTTTGTTTTAGCATCCTTTTTTGTTTTGAAATATTTTTCTATCGATATGAACTATTTTCTGGCGTCTCGAGAAAAAGTGAAAGAAGGTGGAGTTTTTGACGTTACTTGACGTCATACACGTCACAATGAACAGATAAATACCGCTTCTTGTAAAGCAAGCTGCAGACTCTGAGCTCAAGTAATAATGCTTTCAAGGTGCATTGAAAAATGCATTAATTCATGAAGGAAATGCAAAAGAAATTAATTTTTAATAAGTGTCTTTATATGTGATAAAGACACGGCTAAATTTTACATCCGATTCTCTTGGCCAAAATAACCCGAAATCCCAATTTTAGTATAAGAGTGGATAGATGTACAGTAAAGCTTTTTAAGCCGTTCAGTAAATTCGCAATTCATGTTTTATCAAGTCCTAAAACACTCGGCCGCGCCTTGTGTTTTAAACTTGATAAAACACTCCTGCTCATTTATTAAACATTACATAACATCAACCCCCCCCCCCTCCCCCTTGGGGTATACGCTTGCATGTATTGCACGTTCGCCGGTCAATCCCTGAAAACGAAATGACTTATATTGCGCTGTGACGTTTTAGTGCTGATTACGTACCCGGATTCAGTTGTTTTATATTTAAATTTTCATAACATTGTCGGTGGAAAGACGTAGAATAGATTTCCCACCATTATCATTCGATCATTGCAGGTACACGTATCACCAAGTTCCAGAGTTCCAGATCATTGTAGAAACTACGCCCTCAGTTTTCAAGGTGATTCCGATTACGTCGGCAGCTGTAATCATGATCACGATCTTAGATGTGATCGGTGCGACTTGTTCACGAATGCAGTCAGTGAAATTGAGTCTGCTCTGTCATATGTTGATATTTCAAGTGATGAGAAAGGTGAAATGAAATATGTCGTTTCTTTAGCTAAAAAGAAAATCGAAGCATGGAAAGCTCATTTAATCCGAACAATCAACCAAGATGAAGCGCGGCTTGATGTCTTAAAGAACCTAGACGCTCAGTCTGTACTTTTAGTCATGGATTGGGCCATGAAATACCTCCCAAGAAAATATCGCGAGAGCCAATCCGATTGGTTTGGAAAACGGGGTATTTCATGGCACGTAGCCACCGCCATGAGAAAGTCCGAAGGTCAACTTCAAATGCTGACGTTTGTGCACATTTTTCAAAGCTGTAATCAAGACAGCGCCACAGTTTTGGCTATCATTGACGATGTCTTGAACCAGCTCAAGACAACAATGCCTGACCTAAATCGTGTGCATTTCAGACAGGATAATGCTGGATGCTACCACAGTGCATCCACATTACTGGCAATTCAGCAGGTAGCTAAGAAGTACGACGTAAACGTCAGACTGGATTTTTCAGACCCACAAGGGGGCAAAGGGTCGTGTGACCGCAAAGCAGCGACTATTAAGAATCACATTAGAATATATCTAAACTCTGGTCAAGACGTGGAGACTGCCGATCAAATGAAGAATGCCATAGAGTCCTCTGGTGGTGTTCCTGGAGTAAGGGCTACGCTATGCGATACACAAGATATTCCCAAGTCCGCACCTTTAAAGTGGGACGGAGTTAGCTTCATCAATAATATTGAATATGGCAGTGAGGGAATGAGAGTCTGGAGATCGTATGCAGTTGGCCCTGGTAAATTCCTGCCGTGGAGTCAATTTAATTTTCCGGAAAGCTACTCCGTACCAGTGCTAAACACATTGAAGGAGGCCATCATTCCAAAAGCTCAATTTACTGCAATCATATCGAGGATAAAATCACCTCAAACGCAGCACGAAGAAGTTCAATTGGCATTGAAAGCAGAACCATCATATGAACAGAGTGACGAGGACAAAGAGTGTCACGATAAACTGTTTTCATGTCCTGAAGAGGGATGCATAAAATCCTTTCACAGATTTTCGTCCCTTCAACATCATCTTGACATCGGAAGGCACAGCTATGCTCTAGAGAATG
Source organism: Pachyseris speciosa (assembly GCA_016490735.1). NCBI lineage: Eukaryota > Metazoa > Cnidaria > Anthozoa > Scleractinia > Pachyseridae > Pachyseris > Pachyseris speciosa. The sequence goes on from JAEMWC010000374.1 coordinate 530,483, forward strand.
AAACGCTTTTTGATAAGGCAATGAAGTCATATGCAACAAAACTAGAACAGGGTATTTCCATTGTTGAGAATCCCGTAGAAGTTATTCAGACACAGCAGGCACTGGATTCCTGCTCATCGTTGCCAATGGGCTGGGCGTTGAAATCCGCCAGTACTCAAAGAACCCGGCTGACCGAAAGCCAGAAACAATACCTCACGGAAGTATTCCAAATCGGCGAAAGGACTGGACGCAAAGCTGATCCTTGTAATGTGGCTAAGTCAATGAGGAAGGCCAGAAACGCAGATGGCTCCTGTAAATTTGATTCTTCAAGCTATCTAACACCTCAGCAAGTTGCAAGTTTCTTTTCACGCCTTGCTGCAAAAAGAGTTACTGCAGCTGAATCTCAGGACGAAGAAGTTGAACACCAGGAGGAGATGGAAAGAATCCAGGAACAAAGTATACAAGATTTAAGTAACGAAGTCATGGCTGAAATGTCCTTTCAACATCCCATAATGTATGACACACATAATATTTGTGAAATAGTTGCTCGCTGTAAACTCTCAAAGTTTTCTGTACAGATGCTTCAGGACATATGCAATTTTTATCAACTTGACACCTCATCCGTATACATCAAACGAAAGAAGCCCTACATTGATCTTTTGACGAATTTAGTACAAAGCTGCAGCTGCAAATCTGAAGAGCAGACTCTAACAGTCACAGCCTAGAGGCTTCATCAAAAGGTCAGGAAAAAAAAACGAAATTCCGTTAACTAAACCTTTTTTTTTTACTTTTCAGTCTTGCGTTTCAATTTTAGAGTTTATACTCTTTCAAGCCTTTTAGCTCTCGCCCACCCAGTTGAAATGGCTATGACACGCAACATTGCGTGACGAACAAATGGACGCCGGCAATGCAGTATGGACTGTAAGCGCCGACATTTTTACCATTATAGCAGCGATCAGATATAATATTTTCGTGCACTATAAACCAAGAAATACTAAACAAATGACTAAGCCGTAGAAGCAGATGCAGTTGTGATGAAATGCGCCGAAAGTTGATCAAAGATGGGTATTCAAACATTGAATACGTTGACAGTTTGCGCGGTGTACATCGGATGTCACAAACAGAACTTATGCGACGAACAACCAGAGAATCGTGCTTAAATGGCCTTTGGACCTGTCTTTTATAACATATTATAAGGTTTGAACATTTCCAAATGTTTTTCTAAGTGCTTAGTTTAACTTAATATGGGTTAAGACATTCACACGGAGTAAAATTTATGTCTCCCCGCAACTTCAAAGTTCACCGCTGAAGGTCAAATATTTGCATTTTTTACGGACTTTGAAACGCTCTCGCTACGCTCTTATTCATTTGCCCAAAGAAATTGTTACAGGAATCCATAGACCATCCTTCCAACATTCAATCACCAGAAGCTTAATCGATTTGAAGGTTTCGCACATGGTGAAAATCAATTTTATTCATGAAGTATTTTTACTGCATTGAAATTGTATACCTTCGAAATTAAATTATTTCTTATGCAAAGAACAACGCAATGTTCCCACAATCATTCCAATAGTTATTTAGAGATTGTTAAATAATATTTAAGTGTTTTAAAGACAGTAGAATGATTTGTTTTTGCACGCGAGTCTCTCAAACCTGTGTAACTATTTAGCGCCTCAAATGACGTTTTTTAACGGATTTTCATTATTTGCATTTTTCTTTGAAATGAAAAGATATTTCGCCGAAGAAACTATACAGTGATTTTCGTTAGATCCTAGCAGGTCGAATATCAAAATATGAAAGAAATCGAATTTTCCACCCTTGCCGCGAAATTTGAAATTTGTCTGATTTTTACAGACAGGCGCTCTTAAGAACGTTTACAAAAAATCTGAATGTTCTAAGGTTCTTAAGTCTCGAACAGTACTTGATAGTTGTACATTACCATCAATTCCTGACCTTGGAGCAATTTAAGCATAAAATCTTAACAACGAGTCACATTTGTAAACGATTTAATGGAAGAAATTCAGGCGGACAAATCTAAGCCGATGCTGAACATTGTGACCTTACAATAGCGCTAGGCATAGTCATAGCGCGAAGGGGAAGAGGGACTTTTAAGTTCATAGTTGTATATCTCCACCTATCTCACATATTGAAAACAAGATAAATTATTGCGGGCTACAGTGGAGCCCAAGCTTAACAGATGTAGTTTTAAAAGCTTAGTACAAAGCTGTCTAATGGGAAAGCTAAACTTCGGAGGTAAAAAAGTGAGGCATGTTTCCATTCCGTCAGAAGAACTTTACAACAAGGCAAGACTTATGAGTTCCAGAAACAGGCCGGAGTATTTTATGTTGTGAAACAGGGCGTTGCTCCGCTTTCTCTGACAAGGTCTTCACGGACACTATTTTTAAATGTTGCGAGCTTCATGATGGTCTTAATGGGAAGCAGAAGAATAAACAGATGTCAATCGATTTACATCTTCTGCTCAAAATTTTTGACCGACGCTAACTAGCTCCAGCCGTACAGAATGTATTCGTGGCCAACGTGCATAGTGGTACAAAAGGCCCGGGGAGGGGGACTCCCATAAATTTCGGATAGGTGTGTGCCGCTAAGGGTCTTAAACCCTCACCCTATTTAAGGATAAAGCAAACGAAAATTGGTACCCTATTGTAAGGCCCAAACCCGAAAAATACGGGAAAGAACCGGCGTGAAATTAAAAACCGGAAACCTGTCAGTGTTCGCAGGCTAACGACGGATTTCATTTAGCTGTGTATTTAAGCACTGCTATTTTAGCGGATACAATTTAGGCACTCTACCTAAGGGTCACACCGGGAACACTGTGCCAACCTGGGCAAAAAGTGATATCCTATTTAAGGATTGAGAACCTCAAAAACCATACCCTATCCCGTGGCACATACCTTTATAGGTCATGTGTGGGAGTCCCCCCCCCCTCCCCCCAGGAGAAAAGGATAGAATGTGTCCACTTTAGTTCTAGAATTCCTTCTAGTTTTCATCTTTTTTTGATTTTGCGATCTGAGGAATTCATGATCCACATTCCTACAACGTTTGTTTTAAACTGAACAAACAAGCGTTTGGTCAGTTCTGTTTTAGAGTGACAACTGATACCCAGCGTTTTGTTATCGATTTATGCTACGTATTTTACCAATAATGACCAGATTGAAACTATTCTAACAGAAAGATGACGTGCTAATATTTAAATATAAGTGACGGAAATAAGCGTCTCGGAATTAAAGACCTCAAGGGTTGAAGTCTCAAGGGTTGAAGTCTGTAGAAAATATAACTTAGAAGACCCTAGAAGTTTGGATGCTTACGATGCGTTAACTAATTGTGACCACTGTACAGGGCTCGTACAGCAAGTTTCTAACTGGGGGAATCGCTTCAAAAGCATAGGCGTGAGTCAACTAGGGGGGATCTGGGGTGTTCCCTCGGAAAAATGTTTCAATACAAGTCCTCTGAAATGGCTGAAAATGTATTTAAAACTGACATGGTGTGGTGAAACTTATATACTTTCAGCAACAAAAAAGAGGTGTTTCAAAACAAGAATAATCAGTTTTCGGTAAAACGTTAAATAGAAAACTAACTTCCATTTTTTTAGCATTACTTGCTTTTTACTGTTGAAAAGTAGGAAAGGGGGGCCTCCCTTTGCGTGGTGCCAGATTCAAGAAAGCTGGACATTTGAAATATCTTAACGGGCTAACAAGGTACCGTATCGGTTTGAATTTAGTCGTCAAAAGCCGATAATATAATTAAAAGCCAAGATCTTGACCCTCTCGGCCCCACAACCCTTCAAGCCCTTTGAAAACATCACCACCGTATGGTCAGTCTTTCTTTATTGGTTTTAACAAGTCTTAAGAAAATACTTAACAAAACCGAGTGATGATTAATTAAGGTGTAACTTAATTTCGCTTATGTAAATGAATCTTACAGCTGCAGCGCATCGAATATGAGGTCAAACTGAAGACTTACATGAAAGAAAGTGTCTTGCGTCGAATACGATGCCGCGAATTCTATGTTGTTCAGGGGGTACCCAACGACAAGTTTCGATAGATATTTGTTCAGTACAGGATAATTCGCCTTTGGCTTTCGGTGTCGATTCAATTTCGTAACTAAAACGTAGCCTAAAAGATTCTCAATTGGGGAATCATAGCTCCTGAGATTTTCCGAAAGGTCGTTTTTGCTGGTTTTGGCAGTCAAAAACGTCATCTAACATTTTCGGAAAGAAAATAGTCCCCTAGTTCATTTCAGTTAGCATTTTCCTAAAGGAGGATTGTGTTCCCTAACATTTTCGGGCAATTTAAATTTCAGTTAGGGAATCCGAACAGATGAACTTCTTCTAGCGAATGAAAACATCACTTTAAGCAGACTTCAAACACCATAAGGTACTTAAAATGCCTGCTGTTGATTTAGCTCGTTGGGTGCCCCTGATCGTTGCCTATATTACAGCTGAATGGTGTACAAAATGTCTCAAAAACAGTAACAATTATAACAAAAACAATAACAATTATCAATTTCAGTTGACAGGCAGCTTCATTAACTAACTTAGAAACACGGTTTCGGCGGTTTATATAACCTGGCTTGTTGTCATTTCCTTCAATTCTCGCAGAAGATGCGGCGTATTTTGGTTAAGATCATTCACATTGTCGAATTTGGGGAAAATTACCATTATTGGCTATGACACTCCACAAGCCGAAAGAAACGAAACAAAGTAAGGTTTGTGCGGCTCCTTACAATGTAATTGTTAGAACTGTGTTCGCCCATCGTAATAAGAATAGTTAGAGGGCTGGATTTGTAACTACATATTCGAGGGGCAAAATGGCTAGGAAATTTTGCGTAATATGCCGTTGATCTCCACCTCTCCATTGGCGCCACATTTGTTCATCAAGGTATGACTGCAGGTCTTCTCTTTTTAGACCTCGACGCACTTTTTGGCCTAACTTGAGGTTGTTCCAGCAGGACTCTACCTCCTGAGTGTGGACGCCAGTCACAGGATCCACGAAGTTTTGAGCATGAACAACGATTCTGTGTGCGGCGACGTTGTTGATACGGCCTGTCATGCCTCTGTATGCGCCCAGTCATCGGTGTATACAACTGTCCCTGGTCGGATGCACCTGGAGATGATGGGATCCAATGTGGCGATATCCCGTCTCTCCACAACTTGAAAGTACCCCCTCGCGGGCCTGAATTCGGTTGTAATGATGCCAAAAACCCACGCTTCCCTAGCCGCCCTTCTTCCACGGTTGTACTGAAAAGATTCAAATTATAATTTGTTAGCATATTCCCTCAGTGAACTGATTGTTTATTCCTGTTACTGATTCTGTAAAAGACAATCTCGTAAAAACAACTTAAGAGGCGAGGAGAATAAAACGATAGTTCATTTCTTCACGAGCGTTTTCGGAAAGAAAATAGTTCCCTACAAAGTTAGTGGAAAGCTCATTTCAGCTTGCATTTTCTCAAAGGAAGATTTTGTTCCCTAACATTTTCGGGCAATTAAAAATTCAGCTAGGGAATCCGAGCAGATGAACTGCTTCTAGCTTTCGATAAAAACACTTTAAAAAGACTCCAAACATCTTCAGGTGCTTAAAAATGCCTTTCTACAGCTTTTGGTTGATTTGGCTTGTTGGGTGCCCCTGCTCAATGTTCTTGTTCATCGTTGTCTGATATATTGAAACTAAACTAAGGCATACCCAGTTCTTTTATAGGCAACACATTTTGCTGAAAGAGATCGCCGTTGTAGATATTTAAATTGGAGGTGGCTTAGTATATTGGTTGCTTTGGTTGAATGTAGCTTCGTGATTCCAGTTTGTCTCCACGGAATCTCATTGTCAAACTCCCGTAATAATTACGGAAAAAGGTTAACTTTAAACATTTCTATTTTCCGTCTAACAATCGAATGATGGTATGTCATAATCTAAAGTAGTTTCGAATGAAATAATTAAGCAACAACAAAAACATTTTCTCACCTTAGCCTTGTGAGAAAACTTGCTTTCATCGCACTTAACGGCAGCGCCTGGTCCCCCGAATGGTATGAAAGGTCTATGTTCAATGTCCCTGGAACATACGTCTTGCAGCTGTCGGAAAATCCTACACACCAATCCTGGGTTTAGACTTAATCTCCTGGCAGTTTTTCTCTGTGAGTCGTCAGAGACAAAATGATAGACGACAAGAAGCAACGTTCCTAGCGCTACGCGAGGAAACTCTTCAAAGAAGCTGTTTGCACGCAAGCTCCTTTTCTTCTTGCATCCGCTGCAGCGCCTGTTAATAATAATCAAAAACGAAAGAAAGACTCTGAAAACAAGCGTTCTATTGAGTAAGGTAATAAAGTTCCTTTGCAAATTGTTTTTGGAGTTCTTAAAAAAAAAACAAAAATAGTGTCAACATGCGATAACTGAATTATTTTGCAGCAAAGACTTCATATTTTTCTTGGTTTCCGCGTGAACTCGTGTATTCTAGCGAGCTTTTTACAATGCGTTTTCCAAGCAAGATGTGTTACTTCAAAAAGTAGCACTTCCTTTGTCAAAGCGCCTCCCATTCAAACTATGTTAAATTCAGAAATTTAACTTATACTTTACGAAATGCCGTAGCACATGCTTCCAACAGCTTATACAGGTCTTTTTTCTCATTTATAATTTTTCTAAGCTTAACACACACCGTCGGTTTAGCCCTTTCACTCAATTATGTCGCGCAAAGCACACAAATTCAAAACATCAAGATTGAAATTAAGGTTCCGAAGAAAAAAACTCGACGTTTAGCCAAGTTAACTTTTATGCAGGAGCAGAAATGCGTTTTTCCAGCCAAGTAGTGATACTTGAAAAAAGTAACACCTCCTTTCTTAAAGCGCCGCCCATTCAGAAGGTTCGGAAGGTCGACTCGTTTCGTTTCGTTTCGCGGAATACCGTAAGCCATGCCTCAAGCTATTGAAGGCATTGTTTGTCCGCTCAGCTGCTTTCTAATGAGGTCCTCGTTTTTAAAACCCAACATCTCTTACCGTAAGAGCTTATTTTTAAAAGGAGCTGGATTCGGCTCAAAACAAGTCTCACTTTTCCATTTCTTTTCAATCGAGCGTTCGGCACTTGAAGTTTTTTCACTTAGGTCTTGTTCGTCAACTTTGTCAATGATTTAAACCGTGATTTTAAAAGATATACTGGTATAACTTTGTACAGAGCCTGTGATCAGAGCTTTTTCATACTTCTAAGCAGAGCGCGCGGCACGTAACAAAGGTGTGATTTTTTTTTCTCTCAAAGGATAGCATGATCCGCCTTTCGTGAAGCCGTTTCATAGATTAAACCGAAATCTAACTATAATTTTAGACGATACACTGATCAGAGATTGTTTTCCAGTTTTACGCAGAGCTCATACAATATGACTTTACTGTTCAGTTTTTCATTAGAGCTCGCGGCACGTAAAGAAGGTGTGAGACATTGTAGATTGTAAACATGAGCACGCTTGAATGAAAAAGTGAATAAAGGGGATTAGTTTCTAAAGAAACTGTGGTGCTGCGTCGGTGGGGAAGTGAGACACGAAAATTTGGTTTATCAACGGAGTTGATAATGTAAATTGACCACCGTACAGGGATTCGAATCCCTGTACGGTGGTCAATTTACATTATCAACTCCGTTAATAAACCAAATTTTTTTGAATGAAAAAGTGTACGCTTTTCTCGTACCGATTTCTTAGACTACATGCGATGCTTTCGGACGAAAATGAAGCTGTTTTGATCTTCACGAAATAAAAACAAGCATGAAACACTGGAGAAAAATAAAATCATTTGGGGAGTTATGGAACAGAACCGAAACAGTACACATAGCGGCAAACGAGAGTTATCCAGGTTTTAATGCACGCTTATTACGTACCGACTCTGATTTATGGACCTCTCTCTCGGAACAGATACTGGCCGCGGACAAATATCCGAGCATATTTTCGACATATATACTATGCTCTACAAATATGGTATGCGTACGCGTCACTTTTTGGGTGTTTTTACTTAAATTTAGTTTAGTTGACTATCTGATGTCATAAACATTTAAACGATATTCTACTTCCACGTGCTCCATACGCAAGGTTTCAGATACGCCGGAAAAAAATTAAAAATTCGGTCTTTCAAAGCTCCAATCGAAATTTCCGTACTGTCGCTCCATTTGTAACTATAAAAGATGTCGTCGTCGTTTTTACAATATTAGCATTGTTTCCGTGGTAGCCGTTTCAATTGCCTTAAATCAATCTTTCCATTTCTTTAGTGACTCTCAAAACGCGTATTTCCTCAACATAATCCATTTCTTTTCTTTGTCAAATTTAATATGAGCTTATGCCAAACTTATTCACTTACCAATGGAACCCATCAACATGGTTACCGTTCCTTGGTATCAATGATCATGTCCTCGTCGCATTGTGCGCACCTGAGCGGATTCGCCAGCAGAGACCTCTGTTGTAGCCAGTGTATCAAAGTCAAACGTGGACCCCGTTCCAAATCTAGAATTTCGTTTAGATTCATGACTTCTCGGTGACGCAGGAGCAACTGTCAGCGCGATGATTTAGAGGCCAGTAATAAAGCCGTTTGTTCGAGTCTTCTCTTATAGTACCCACAATAAAGCTTATCTGGGGTTTAATTGGCGTATTTTAATCCCAGTCATTTAAAGGAAGTGTGAATGGTTTCTTTATTTATAGACAGGAATTTTCAATGTCATCTGACTGCAAGCAATTATACTGGAATACTTTATTAATTTGCCGCAAGTGTGCCACAATTATCAATTTATTCCAAGCTAAGCGAGAATTATGAGGCTATTCTCGGGCAGTTTACTTACTCCCGTTGAAAGAGTCAGTAAATTAAGTTTGTTGATATAACTTTTTATCTGTGATTATTTATTGCCAAGTTTCGGTATAAATCTCAATCTATTAGCAATCTGCCGTTTTAGTATTCCCATATGACTTCAAAAGCCGTCTACCACTATTGTCATTTGCCGATATGTGCGAGCATAACTCAAAGAATTCACAAGTAGATCAGATAGTTCGGCTTAAGTGACATTTCCGCCTTCACTTGATAAGTGAGGGTCCCCAATAGGTTTGGCGGGATCATGGGGATGCGGGATTTGGCTTTCATGGGCGGTGATATTCGGGATTTGAGCTGAAACAGGGGCGGGAAGCGGGAATTTCAGTAGCGAGTGGGAGCGGGATTTCGTATTTTTATAGGGTTGGGATGCGGAATTGGCAAGGGAAACAGAGCGGGATACGGGATTTTAATTCCAACGTGACTTCATCCTAAGTTGACCAGCGCAAAAACCGCGTGTTAGGACTTTTCAAACGTCCATTTTTGCTTACCACACGTTAGTATCAGACGGTATGATGTCTTTGAGTCCTATTGTCATCTTTTGTGTTATAGCCACGCCGGAAAGCGGCGACACTTTAATTTACCGAACGAACCGGGAAACGAAGTTTGCGACATTATAATTTGCGTCGCCATTTATTATGAAAAGGGTGCGAGCTTGATGCGAGCGGGAATGCCTTCCCCTGCATAAAGGTGCAGGTCTTGACATTTGAAAGTTCTAGTTAGAAGAGCTCTATGGTGCGTGATTAATATGAAATATAAAATGCTCTGGCATTAGAAAGTTTTATAGCATTCTAGAACCGCTATAGTTGGAAGAGCTTGTCTTGACGTTAGAAAGTTCTATAGCATTCTAGATAAAATGGTCGTATGTTTAAACTTCTAAAGCCTTTCATGATCGTTGCTGTAATATTTATTTCTATAAAGTTTCTGCTTTAATTATTATTTAACAAATTACTAATTACCGCAAAAACGTCTTGAAAAGTGGACGGGATCGGGATTCCCAAGTAAAAAAAGGGTGGGATGGCGGGATTAACAGGCAAAAAAAAAAATATATATATATTATATATATATATATATATATATATATATATATATATATATATATATATATATATATATATATATATATTATAAATTTGCGTAAAAGCGGGATCATTGTGGACCCTCTAGGTACCGGTCACATTTTGCCTTGCCCTTCTTTTTTAATACTACGTTTAGCCTTGGTTGGGAATTGACCGCCGAGAAGGCGAATTCTTAGTAAAACCTACAGACTAAAAAATAGTAACTCAGCATCCCTTGAATAACTCGACTAAATTTCTACATTTCTCGGGAATGGCGCTCAGTTGCGAAAATACCTAACACGGGAAAAACACTGGAAGACAGCAATTCTCACTTAGATTTTCATTCTTTTCTTTTATTTAAAATCATATCATATTCAAAGTTTTTCATCACTGTGAGACAACTTACTGGTCCGAAAAAGAACCCTTTTTGGCTAGCGTTTTTTGCCTTGTGTAGGCGAGGAAGAGATGCGGAACGAAATTTATAACCTTAAATAAAAAGATAAAAATAGGAAATAACCGTTTGTTCCAAAAGAAACGAATTTTAGAATTAGCGTTGTATTTTAGAGTGAGATTTATTTTCAGTGTTGACTCTCGGCAGGAGCCCTGCTCTCGGATGAAAGTATTGAATGCACTGAGCGGAGCCTGTCCCTCGTTTGACTGGGTTTCCGGGAAGTAGTATATCTTTTCAAGGCTGTTTCAGCCATTAAAACAATCCTGCAAACCAAACGTAAATCTCGATTAGCTACCATATAAATAGCCTCCCACGCAGTCGTTTTGAGGGGACTCGTGTTTCACCTCCTCCCCCGTGGGAGGCTACAATATAAGCTAACAGCAACCTGTTTCGTATTCTCAGTATTGGACGGTAACTACAATCGTCTATATTTCTTGGGTTATGTTCTGTAAAATTTAATTCATTCATGCAGCAATGTGGAAGCATTGCGTTGCGATGGATTGGGGGGGGGGGGGGGGAGGATTGGTGGAGGGCGGAGGGGAGAAAAGCGAATGTTCACGATGATTGTAGCTTGCAATGGAAGTTGATTCGGGGGAATATACTGACAAATTTTTGCATGTGAAAAATTTGCCTCACATTCATTAGCGCCCATTGCAGGCAAGTTCCAGTCTAACACTGAGAATAAGAAAGTGGTCTATTCCCTCTTGAAAATCAGTAAGAAAAAATTCCTTTCCAACGGTGATGGGTTCTAAATTTTCCTGGAGGGTTTGGAAAATTCGGGAGGACTAACAATCACCGTTGGCACTAGTAAAATAGAAGTACCCGGTAACGACTAAAGATTAGTGCGGATATATTTGGAGTACTATGAAGACGCTAGAGCTAGTAAGTCGTTGCGGATTACTTTTCCCGCGTCAGCAGGCAGCAGGACCTAGTTCGGGAAGCTTAGAAACTTGAGGTCATTTAGTGCAAAATAGGGGATGAAAAAGAATGATAAAGATGGCCCACGTTCATCGATCACTCGTGCCACAAAACCCGCTTGAGTACCCCAACAATGCCTGTTGTGCAGGCTATAGTCAATATTAAAAATCAACTGCTCTTTCTATTAGCTGACATGTGAAAGATCAGCTTTATGCTCATGACAACCGTTTGTTAAATGACATCTTCAATTACAGGTTAGAATTCTGAGTAAAATGCATTTTCATTTGGTGTCGTAGGTTTCTGGGATGTTTCTCACCTAGACTGCGAGTACTCTCTAATTTCGGCGATAGATTGTGGGGCGTGCGCAAGACGCGCTCGCGCGCGAGGCTGCGAGGAGACGCGAAGCGAAGGGAACGCCCCGGGTTCTCACCTTAGTCAGTGAAACAAAGATATTTTGTTCTTTGTCTCTTAACCATTACAAAGGCTCTTACGTCACTAACCGAGTGGCATCAATTTTCAGATCCCCTGGGTTGAAAACACGCGCTTGGAAGGTCGCAGATTCCCACACGGTTCGAGGTCACTATCCGCCTACTCTATTAGTTTCAAGATGAGCCACACTAGACGTGCAATGTTTAGAACCGTTTGCGTTTTAGACAAGCGACTCAGTGCCATTCCCAGCAGCACGGAGTGGGGAAGACTTCTGAGTGCGGGGCGTGTGAAACAAATCACGTTTACAAAAAGCTACGCAGAAGACAAGATCTGCGAAATCCTAACGACCACCTTCCCGTTGTTAGCAGGAAAAGATCTCAGTAGGTAAGTTACTAGCCGTAAAAATCAGAGGAAAACATATAGGATCAATTATGTGGCACAACGGAATGTCGATGCCGAGTGTTTTGTTTGACTGTAACCAATTTCACATGGACTCAAATTACAGACTGAATTGTAACATGTGACGCTGCTTTTTGCTTGCTTTTTACTTCTCCATGAGAAAATAAAACAAAAGTTCGGCTATTTCGTATATGACGCTGTATAACCTGACGATTAAGAAGTTATGTTGCACGACGTGTGTTTGGAGTAAGTTTGGAGGGAGTGGTATAGATAGGCCAGATGGCGGTTTCCGCCCTTTATTTTACCGACATTTTACCACGACAACAAAGAACACCAGCCTATCATGCTGACGTTGCTGAGGCTTGATTGAAAACTTAATACGTAACTGTGGAATATCTTGTCCAGTTTTAATTACTCCTTGTTCCGGAATTTTCATTTAACAAACTGCCCGAACTAAAATGCTTGGAAAATACCATGATGCAGTAGATAATCGCTCTTGTTCCTACCTAAGGGGGGGTCACAGCTTGTCAACTTTTTTTCCCAGCGGCAAATTTAACACTGACAAAACGATTTAAACCACAAACTCAGATGGGATGTTCAACTTCCTTTTACCATCATCAATAATCTTACGCGATTTCAATATCTAGATCTTCAAATCTGTTTTTATATTGTTCTAAACTCGGTAAGGCCTGTTCTTTTGTCAGTGTGGTAAAGGAGGATGGGTGGGTAAAAGAGGGCGGAATGGTATGATTTAACAGATATTACCATGATTCCGCACGCTACATCAGAAAATTTTTCATCTCCCTTCTTGAATTGCCAACTAAAGTTCACAGATAAGGCAATAACTGCTGATTTGCATACTTACTTATTCAAGAGTTTAAAATGCTGATTTTAACCATATTGAAACAAAATTATGAACCCGTTTGACCTGAAACCCTATAGCCCATAAATAGTTCATAAAATCATAAATATCTGATACTAATCGCTTTGTAATTTTTGAACTGTATCCCATTTTTTCATCACACAGATTAGAATTTATAGCATCTTATTCCCGTGGCCATGCCATGATGAAGGTGGGTACAGGCGTTATCAGTGGAGAGAAGATAGCAGAATTGTTTGGTGGAAGTAGCAGGAAGAGGGTCTTCTTATATCTTCCTTCAGGTACATGTACATGTACTTTTATCACTACTACTGGTTAAAGCAACTCTGGTTTTTAAGTGCCAACAGTTTTTTAATTGCTTGAGATAAGCATCCATTTGCTGCTAACACGTAAGAAGCCACTACATGTATAACCTTTAAATCATTCTTCAGACTCATCCACCAATATCAACCCACCTGTCACGCCCGTGTCTGTGGCTGTTGCTACCACAACAGGATCTTCATCAGTACATACAGCTGCAAGTAAGTGAATAAAATAGCAATGCTAAAACCAAGTACATGATGGTACTAGGCTACACTATTTTAAGCAAATAAAATTTAAAATTAATAATAAATTCATGACTTGATAGTTCACTATGGTGTATGGGAAAAAATAAGCAGACACCATTACAACATGCTTAACATGAAAGGAAATTATCTTTTTTAAACTTCACACAATTTTTTTTCACAAATCTTGCCATGGCACTACTCTTGAGTACAAATTGGATTAGGAAGTAGGAAGGGGAAGGGGGATATTTCAGTTTGCAAGTGGCATGAAAGAAAAATAATTACACCTAATTCACTGTTGGTTGAATGATGTATACACTGACTGATAACAAATTCATGACAGAAATGACTAACACATAAATCACTTGCTTGACACTTTTCATGTAATTTCAACTTCTGATGAGTTTCCTTTATTTCTATCTCCAGACCCATCCACAAACGTGTTAAATTCTGTGCCCAGTGCCCAAGCAAATTTGGTGTCAACTGCCTCAGGTGCAATGACCAATGTGACCAACAGTAATTCTGGGCCTGTTGTATCTACATTGGCACCTTCAACCTTGCCACTTTCTTCAAGTGGACGTAAGTGAAATAAAATAATAATAATAATAATAATAATAATAATAATAATAGGGCAAACTACATGATGGATCAAGGTACAGTGTACACTGTATTACATATTAGTATAATTGCTCAGGAGATTATAAATATGTGCACACTCTAATTGATGATATTCAACAACATTACCTTTTCCTTAGGTGAATAACTGTGAAAAGTCTATTCATTTCTTAAGAGATAAGTTGATAGTATAGCGGAAAGTGTTGGGACATCCTTATAACATGACAAAACTTGACACATAGATAAGATTACTACTACAGTAATTTGTTCACATACCTTGTCAAAACACTACCCTTGAGAACAAACTGGGCAGAGGAAGGTACAAGTATTTTCAACCACCTTAATACATTGCTGCTTTAATAAAGTATAAAATTATGATAACAAATTAATGATACATGAATGGCTAATATATAAATCACTTACTATGATGATTTAGCTTTAATTTCATCATCCGATGGATTTCCTTTATTTTTATTTTCAGATCCACCTTCAAACAACACTGTATCAATTGCTGTCCCAGCTGTGTCCAGTTCCATTACAACTCAAACAACTGTCTCGGGTGCTAGGCCTGTTGTTACCCCAATTACAGCTCAATCTTCCCCAACACAGTTGGCCTTGCCACTTCCTAGGGGTGGACGTAAGTGAAAAAAAATAACACAATTAATTATTATAGATCAAAGCCATGACAAGCAGCTTGAGATACAATATAAACAGCAAATTGTAGACCCTACCGGTAAATTAAGTTAGACAAAATACAATTTCTGAAAGTGGCAGTATCACTCATAGGTAGAGGTTATTCAAGTATTAGTCTTTTGGGAACCTGAGGAAATTCACCATTAAACCTTAAATTTGATCATTTTGATACTGTGTGTGTGTGATACTGTGTGTATATACAGTCAACTATACATGCAGATCACTATCTCACTTGATTTATTGGTGCTGGAAGTGGGGCTATTTTCCCACGAAAAAAGAGAATTCAAATCGTGTGGTCAAAATATCACATGACAACAGATTGTGACATAATTTTGGGTGCAAAACAACACACCAATATAGTGGATAGTAGAAAGAGAAAACTAGAGGAGGGTGTTATAATTGCATTACTGGCACCCATGACGATCAGAGCTGTACAAATCTGTTTAAAAAGGAGTGAGGATGCATCAGTTTTTCGTTCCAGCTGTCGTGGTAAAATTGGTTAAATTTGAGACTGGCCAAACTTCAAATATACTACCACTAAGTACATCCTCCTTGTCATGGCAAGAAATCATTGAGTGTAAACAAGCTTCTGTCTCAAGATGTGATTTTGCATTAAAATTCAACCTTGTCACTCCAACAATTTTTTTTTTAGGGAAAGTAGCCCAACTTCAAGTGCTATTAAAATTGCAAATTCTTTCCCTAGACAACTCACACTTTGGAATTCTGCATTTCAAGCATTGAAGTTTACAAAAGTACAAAAACAAACTTCGCTTCATAAGCACTTTAAAGAGACACCAGAAATTAATAAGCTGTAGTTTGACCTTAACTCACCAAACATTAATTTTTTTTAAGGTGAAACGAGAATGTACCTTACAGCATTAGCTGAGACAGGAAGGAGCATTGGAAGGGATGGTGAGTCACATTAACATTAACACCCTTATATACCGGTGGATGTATATTCTACTGAACACACAAACAATAGAAAGAAATACCCCTACAGTTACAACTGTTGATAAACAATTAAAGGCACCCAATGAATTAAATTCTTTCCCACTCAGAGCATAAGAAACACCTCTGGAATTGATCCCCCAAGAGAACTCTCCCCTTTTCTACTTCAACTATCGAAATGGTTATTTTATGCTTCTATGTGTAGGTGCAGACCAACTCAGCATTGATGACTATGATGGTAAGGTTATTAACAAAATAGTATAATTAAAAAAAGTCTTTAAAGACAAGACAATGTGGCTGATTAAATTTAGAATCGTGTGTTTACACAAATACCCTAAGCAACTTCAGTGAAGTATTTTAATGGAAATTCATTTTGACTCAAACACAATGTTTGCCAACTTTTTATTTTCCCTACAGATCACGATTTGCTACAAAGTCCATTTGATGATGATGTCATTGTTTTAAATCCCCCGCAAGGTAAGTGAGACAGTGTAAGTCCACCGAGTAACCAAAGACATACTAAGTTATCTGGCTATAACAATAATAACTAGCTTCTAGCTCATTACCATTTAACGAAAGGAAGCTGATTAGTAAGCGTAACACTGCTTTTTGCGTGAAATGGGCCTACAAACAGCTCAAAAAATGTTAAATTGGCTTCAAACTAATTTGGAATTTGCTTAATATTTGACTTATAGAAGCTTTAATACAAATGTCATTTTTTAATTTGCTTAACAACAGTCCATGAAATCTGTTTTTGACTGTTAAATAATAACAAAACATCACACAACAGGTTAAAGCATCATGATATGGTATTATAAAAAAAACAGGTTACATTTAGCACTTAGAAAAGGTCAAAATTCAGGTTAGGGTTAGGTTAAGGACAGGGTGAAGTGCCATTTAATTCCCCCATTTGCACACACCAAGGCCTGGTAAAGGAGCCTTATCTCATGGTTAGGCTACTATTTTAGCGAGGACTGTTTACAAACTCTCCCTTATGGATCGATCTTGGGCTAGGCCTGAATGTCACCTCAAGCGCTGACGTAGCACTTTCGAAGCTCCTAGCAGCAAGGACGTGATGCCAGTTAACTGTCATGTACTGACTAGGGGTTTTAGACCACACTCCAAACAACATGGCGGTTTACTTGAAGCACACTTTTTATTCTACCATGCGTGCGCATGTAATTACTATATATGGTAGATGCACAGGGGAAACCATAACATCTCCTCCACACAAAAACACTGATCAGTGCCTGGCTTGTAAACATGCTTAAATCACAACTTAGAAACAAACTAAACCAACAAAAAGTGTTCAATACTCGACTGTCTCTAACAAATAACAGTTCAGAGATCAAGTCTCTGTGGTGCCTTGTGCACTCTCTGGGGATACCGTTGCTCACGGACCATAGGACTGGCTGGCATCGCTTCCGAAGGATCGGTAGCTGTAGGTGTGGGAACAGAACCCATCACCGGTTGATCTGCCACGAGCACCTCTGGAACTGTACCAACCACACTGGGTGGTGCACTCTGTTGGATTGGCACTGGTGGTAGGCTGACCACTTCTGGTTTGCTGAACACCACAGGATCAGGTTCAACTGCTGTCGGCCTCAGCTGGTCGATATGTCGACGCCAAATAATTCCTGGTGCCACCTGGACCTCGTACATTAATGGACCTGTCTTCTTGACAATCAGCCCTGAACGCCACTTCAGGTCCCCTCGATAATCTCGTGACATCACCGAGTCACCAACCTCTAACTGACGACGCTGTCTACCCTTCTTGTTTGCAGCCTTGATGCTCTGCTGATGCTGTTGGTTAACCATCTTTCGGTTCAAGTTGGGTTTAACCAAATCTAGGCGAGTGCGTAACGGTCTCCCAAGGAGTAACTGTGCTGGGCTCTCAGCGGTAGTTGAATGGGGAGTGTTCCTGTAGGCTATGAGAAACTTTGCCAACTTCTCCTTCACCGGCTTTGAGCTTTGATGCATGGAACGTAACGCTTGCTTGAAGGTTTGAACTGACCTCTCAGCTAGACCGTTTGTAGCCGGATGGTATGGTGCTGATGTAATATGGCGGATGCCATTGGACCTGACGAACGCCTGGAATTCCTCAGAAACGAACTGTGAACCGTTGTCGCTAACAATCTGTTCGGGAATTCCAAATCTGGCGAATAAATCACGTAGGACTTCAATGGTCGTACTTGAAGTGGTGGAACTAACAGGGATCACTTCCGGCCACTTGCTGTGCGCATCGACAACTACTAAGAACATCGAGTTCTGGAATGGGCCGGCATAGTCGATGTGTATGCGCTGCCACGGTGCAGTGGCCCACTCCCACGGATGCAGCGGTGCTTTAGTCGGCATCTTCTGGTTGAGCTGACACCCACTGCAGGCTTTAGCTAGCTCTTCCAGTTGGCCACTGATATTAGGCCACCAGACGTAGCTCCTCGCTAGTGCTTTTATTTTTACTACACCCAGATGCCCGTCGTGCAGCTCCTCCAACACTCTGCCTTGGAGCTTATTGGGGATTACAACTCTCATTCCCCATAAAATGCAACCTTGGTGAACCGTCAGCTCATTGCGCCGCTCGTAGTATGGCTTGTCTCCATCTACGCGACCAGACCATCCTTTCACGATGGACTCGTAGACCCTTGATAACACTGGATCACGACGTGTTTCTCTAGCAACTGCTTCACTGGTTACAGGTAATGGCTCAAACTGGGTTGCGTGGAACACCTCTGACGAATCCACTTCCGTCTCCTCCCTCTCTTTCTGCTGAAGAGGAAGCCTAGACAGCCCATCAGCATTGCAGTGCTTGGTCGTACTCTTGTACTCTATCTTGTAGTCGAAACCAGTCAGGAACAATGCATAGCGTTGGAGTCGCGCAGCAGTCATGGCAGGAACTCCCTTCTCTGGGTGGAAAATGGAAGTGAGGGGTTTGTGATCTGTTAACAGCGTGAACTGCCTTCCATAGAGGTACACATGGAACCGTTTCACCCCCCACACAATTGATAAGGCTTCCTTGTCAATCTGCGCGTACTTGCGCTCAGTCTTGGTCAACGATCGGGACGCAAAAGCTATTGGCCTTTCACTGCCATCGGGCATGACGTGTGACAGAACTGCACCGATGCCGGTTGGTGAAGCATCACATGCAAGCCTAACTTGTAATGTCGGATCATAATGCGTTAGCACCTGCTCAGATGTTATCATGCGCTTAGCCTCTGTAAAGGCTTGCTCGCACTGTTCAGTCCACTGCCATTTGTTGTTTTGCTCTAACAACTGGTGAAGTGGGTGAAGAACTGTGGACGCGTTAGGCAGGAAGCGGTTGTAGTAGTTAACGAGTCCTAAGAATGAGCGAAGCTGCGACACATTCTCGGGTCTAGGCGCGTTAACTACTGCCTCAATCTTCTCTTGTGTTTTGTGGAGGCCTTCTTTGTCGATCTCATGCCCACAGAACTGAACTGTATCCTTGAAGAACTCGCACTTCTCTTTGTTGGCCTTCAGACCCGCGTCTTGCAGTCGCTTGAGCACGTTCTCTAGATTCTCCAAATGCTCTTCATCAGTTTCGCCCGTGACGATCATATCATCGAGGATGCACTGGGTGCCAGATATTCCCTGTAATACCTGGTCTATGGCACGTTGCCAAATCGCTGGACTTGACGTAACGCCAAAAACTAGCCGATTGTATTGGAACAGGCCCTTGTGTGTATTAATTGTGAGGTATTTCTTAGACTCCTCCGTTACTTCCATTTGATGATAAGCTTGGCGTAGATCAAGTTTGCTAAAATGCTTTCCCCCAGCCATATTAGCAAAAATATCCTCTATGCGCGGTAGAGGATACTGTTCGGCAAGAAGTACTGGATTGACTGAAACTTTGAAGTCGCCGCACACGCGCACTGATCCATTTCGCTTCACTACTGGGACAATCGGGTAGCCCATTCACTGTATTCTACTTTAGACAGAATACCTTCCTTCTCTAAACGTGTCAATTCTGCTTCCACTTTGGGGCGCAGCGCATATGGGACTTGGCGTGGCTTGTGAAAGCTAGGCTGACAGTTCTCCTCGACTTTTAAATCAGCCTTGTGGCCTTTAAGTGTACCTACACCCTCAGAAAATACAGACTCGTACTTCTGTAACAACTGATCCACTTTGTGCTGTATGACCCCTTCCGGCGTCTGGCTAAGCTTAAGGGTTTTGATTTCACCCCAGTCCAACTGAATTTTGGAAAGCCAATCACGCCCAAATAATGCTGGCCCTGGTGTCTCAACCACTTGGAGAGTTAGCTCCTTTTCTTGGCCTTTAAACTTAACATTACACTTCATCTCTCCGTTAGGTGTGACTTTCTGCCCAGTGTAAGTTTTGAGTGTAACTTGGCTCTTGGCCAATTTCACGTGACCAAAATGTTCCTTATACTGTTCGTATGGGAGTACAGACACAGCTGACCCTGTATCTAGTTCCATCTTGATCACCCTTCCCTGTACCTCCGGGCTGACCCATATCACACGATCCTTGTCACCCACATTATTAACCTCTAGGGATCCTAAGTAGCCTTAATTTATTTGCGGTCGACCAGCGCCTGACATCTTATTCTCAGACCTTCTAGCACTTTATTTCAACAAAAACAACAACAATAAAAACGTGATAAAGTGTTGAAATGGGAAGAATCCTCAAAAAGCGCCGCATCACTAATCTAGGAGGAACCTCCAACCTATCTATAGACAGGAAGCTGCGATCAATTGATAAGGAAGCATTTATGAATGAAATTTGTAATAGCGAAATTTTCCAGATGGATACTGATGATCCTGATGAGCTTGCTGCTATATTTGACAATACATTGCGTTCTCTGCTGGATCGTCACGCTCCCGTTAAGCATAAGAATACTACTATTCGACCATGTGGGTCCATGGATGAACGACGAAATTATATTGGCTAGACGACAAAGGAGGAAAGCTGAAAGGAAATGGAGAGCTTCTAAAGCACACATTGATTTACTGTCTTACCGTACTATGAGGAATCGACGTGTGACGTTTCTGAGTAACAAGGCTCGTAGTGACTATTACACAAACTTCATAACTGAGAACAGCACAGACCAGAGGAGGTTATTTAAAGCAAGCAAGTCCTTGCTAAATTTATCGAAAGGTTCTGGCCTTCCACTATCTACCAACGATTATCAGTTGGTTAATGATTTTGGAAAATTCTTCGCCCAAAAAATTGCTGATATCAGGTCTGTATTACAGACCAGATCTCCCTTCCTGCTACTACCAACGCCACTAGTACTGTGACTGCTTCCTGTTTTCAGAATTTAATCTGTTGTCCGAATCAGAGGTGTTTGATCTAATCACAGCTTCGTCTAAGAAGTCTTGTCCTCTTGATCCTATTCCAACCAAGCTTCTTAATGAGTCCGTCGATGTGCTACTGCCCCCGGTCACCAAAAGAATTAATCTTTCGCTTGATTCTGGTTATTTTCCGCGCACCTGGAAGTATGTTCTAATGCAGCCGCTGCTGAAAAAGGATGGATTACCCCCTGTCTTTAAGAACTTCAGACCAGTGAGTAATTTGGCATTTATCTCAAAGCTAGTTGAGACTGTGGTTGCTAAGCAACTACAACATTATTTAAATTGTAACAATCTGTTCCCAGTGTTCCGATCAGCCTATAGACAGAACCACAACACAGAAACTGCACTGCTTAAAGTTATGAATGACATTCTCTTGAACACGAACAATCAACTCGTTACTTTGCTAGTTCTGCTCGACTTGAGTGGTGCCTTTGATACAGTTAATCACAACACCTTGCTATGTCCACTTGAATACTCATTTGGTATACAGGGAAAAGCCCTCTCCTGGTTTGCATATTACTTGTCTGGAAGAATTTAGCGGCTAATGATCAACGAGTCACTATTTAAACCTTTTAAATTAGAATGAGGCGTGCCTCAAGGTTCCTGTCTTGGTCCGCTATTGTTCACGTTGTACACGAGTGAGCTTTTTGAGATTATTAAATATCCATTCATCTGCCCATGATTCACTGTTACGCTGATGACTCACAAGTTTACATCTCATTTAGTCCGAACGACAGAGCTGAACAACTTGCTGTGGCGAGGAATATGGAAGACTGCAGTAAAGACATTCGTTTTGGGATGTTGAATAATCATCTTAAGTTTAAAGACGACAAGACTGAATTCCTCAGCATTGGTACATTACAAGGGCTGGAAAAGCTAGATAATATCGGTATTCGTGTGGGTGACTCAGATATTCATCCCGTGCAACTCGTGAGAAATCTTGGTTGTTGGTTTGATTCCAGGCTGTCCATGGCATCACACATCACAAAAATCTGTGCCTCTTCATTTTACTATATTTATAATATTCGTCGGATCAGAAAGTATCTTTCACTGACGGCAGTCAACTGAGATACTAGTCCATGCATTCATAACAAGTCGCCTTGGCTATTGCAATGGTCTTTTATATGGACTACCAGACCTCTTGTTGACTAAGCTGCAACGAGTACAGAGCGCTCGCCCCAGACTGATTTTTAGAGAACAGAAATTATATCATGTTACGCCTCTTATTTATGAATTACACTGGTTACCGATTAGATACAGAATTGAGTTTAAAATACTTTTAATTACTTTTAAGATTCTTAATTTTTTAACGCCTACTTATTTATCGTCTCTCATTTCTCTTAGGCTCTCATCTAAATATAATCTAAGGAATTCTAGCGATAAACTTTTACTTAGTTATCCGCGTTTTAAATCTAAGGCTACACTAGGTGATCGTTCTTTTTCCTGTGCTGCACCGAAACTGTGGAATGCGTTACCATTTGACATAAGAAGCGCTAGCACAGTTGGTATTTTAATGCCAAGCTAAAAACTCACCTTTCCCGTCATGCATTGTTATCATAGTTGCTTTTATTATTATGAGTTTCTTTTTAATTGTAATTTTAACTTTTTAAATCCTTGTAAGTTTACTCTTAATTGTAATTTTAGCTTTTTAGCCTTTTTATTCCGTTTTTAATCTTATATATCATTATATATCTTATATATCATTATAAATGTTTTATTATTATTATTATTATTATTAATTATGCTACCAAATTGAATCGCACATGCCCTTGTTGCCAACATGACGTGTGATCACGTGGGTAATTCTAATCGCGTACCCAAATGTATGACCTTTTCATGATCAGTCCCCGCGTGAGAAGTCACAGGTAGATTAAAGCTCACTCCAGTAACATTAGAATGCGGACTGCGAGCATGAGTTGAGGAACTGAATTCCAAGGGCAAATATGAGAGCGTGCTTTTCATGCCAAATATATTAAGATTATTGTCTTAGAGTAAACGCGTTTTTTTGTTGACCCCTCAGTGCTTTTCGACATGCCAAGTATTTTGCTGTCGATTTTAGCGTTCTATAATAACGTCCTTTATAGCACTAAAGTGCCCTAGTTTGAAGACTGCAAGCTGTCGGTCAAGGACTGTCATACGTGTAGGTCTAACTTGGGCAAAATGGTGTCAGCTCGACCAATCAGTGATGAAAATATTAGGTGGCATGCAAAGTCCGAGAGCTACGGATCAAATCTTCCGCAAGCCCATGTTCAGTTTCATCAACACAAGTAAAGAGTAGCAGATCACAAGCACTTGCATTGCAAGTTTGCTTCTGTGGTACACGTACCTCGTATTCACAGAACAAAATTCTATCAGTTCAACTACTTGGCATCGTTTAACACTCTAGCCTTCCTGGACCTGTCTGAATCGGACTAAAACAACATTATTGCTTGGCAGTTCCAATGGTGATTCTTGAAATTTTCCACCTTTTATTCTCGGCCAGAGCTCTGCAATCGCTTTGCGGATTGCCTTTACTCTCCAAATGCAAATCAGCGGATTGAGAGAAGAGTTAAAAAAGGCTGCTGTTTCTGCCCAGCTGTAAAAGTTGTATGTGTCGATGTTAATGTGCATTATCTGGTGCATTGAAGCGATAAGAAGAACTGGCAGATTGAATGCCAGGTAAACTGTTACTATACATACGATATTTGCCGTGAATTTGATCTGCATCTGAC
The DNA here is from genome assembly GCA_016490735.1 of Pachyseris speciosa. Lineage (NCBI taxonomy): Eukaryota > Metazoa > Cnidaria > Anthozoa > Scleractinia > Pachyseridae > Pachyseris > Pachyseris speciosa. Next base: position 554,272 of record JAEMWC010000374.1, read on the forward strand.
CTGCTCCAATTTTCTGATGACATTCAAGGCGCTTGATCTGTTTCTGGTGGCGGTGGATCAGGGGAAGTATTCTCAACTGGCCTACAACAGCAGTCAGCAACAGAACTAACCATGAAGCAAGATGGATTCCTCTCGCTACTTTGTTATGAACCCACTGAAGACCGGTTAATAAAATGTTCATGATCCAGATAGAGATCACCAGTTTAAGAACTCTCGAATAGCGAATAACGTGATAGTACCGTAAAGGACAAAACAAGGCGATGTATCTCTCGCAGCTTATGGCGCATAAAGTGACAAGCGACACACCATAACAAACAAAGAAACCGTTGGAGTAAAACAATCGCAATGAGCACGGAACAAACGTGTCCTGGTTTTCAACGAGTCTAAAGGCAACGTAACTTGGCTGGACAAACAAGCCGACGAGAAGGTCCGAAACTGCAAGGTATCCAAGCAATAAATTTAAAGGAGATCGAAGAGAAACTTTCCTAATAATCACTAAAATGACGAGTGAATTTGCCACAATGCCACACGGTGATAACACAGCATTCAGAACACCTGTGACCAAATTGGTGACTAATCGACTTGGAACTTTGTCAAATTTCGGATCAGGCAGAAAGAAGCAGCTCTCTCTGGCAATAGCCGCAGAACAATTGTACTTCACGGAAGTGGTGCAATCTGAAAGATTTGCCATATTTGTTGTTGTCAGTATCTTCTCGTTTCGGCCTTGAATCAATTGCTACGGTGTAGTGGTTGATTTCGCGTTTCCTTTGCTAGCAAGTTTGAACAACTGTCTGCGGATTGTTTGTGTTATTTTATGCCAGCTTGATCCGGAGTTGAAGTCCACATGTTTGAATAACAGACATGTCAAGAGCTAATGGTGTTATTAAAGTTGACTACCGTGACAAGGCGTTTGAATTCATTAAAATGTCCCACAGTATAAGACATTAAAGTCTGAACCAATTTTGAACACAGTATACCGGTAGAACCGCTTTGAAATTGTTTATCTGGGAAATATTTTGCCGTGACAGTATCAAAGTGGATAAAAAACTTAAAATGACGAAATAACAAATATTCCTTTCAAATTAGAGAGTCTATATATGATTAATATTTGAATTCATCTTAAGCTTTGTCGGCTTTAAAGTCAAACATCATGTTTTTAATTATATTTTTCTGAAACCTTCCGCTACTACTAAACAAGTAAGTCAAGCAATGCGTTTTTAGTCAGTCTAGTCCGGGGAAAAACACAGTGAAATAAAAAAACAATTGAATTGAAACTGCAGCTCAACACTTTAGCCGAACTCCATCCATGTCAGTTGGTTGTCTGACAGTTCATCACAGGCGGAAAACGAAAATTTGTTTTTGAATATTCATCCCGTAAACATATGAAACAGTTCGTAAATCACATTTTGATTCTGGGAAACCGAGCTCGATTTACGATACGTTTGTTTGTACCTTTTGCCCTTGTTCGTTTTCATTTCCGCAAATACTATCAGCGAAAGGTGGAGGTGCTGTTGCGTGATTCGAGATTGTGTGGCATAACATAACAGGACCACATTTTGATTCTGGGAAACCGAGCTCGACTTATGTCAATCGAGCTCGAGTACCTATTCGAGCTCAGATAGAAATCGCACTCGAAATATCGAGCACTACTACAAACCCGAGCTCACTTCTAATTTGAGCTAGTTCAGCTATCGAGCTCGATAGTGAAAACCACAGTCGAGCTCGAGTAGAATCGAGCTCGGTGTGCGTGAGATACCCTATTTTCGGGGGGGGCGGGGGGGAGGAGATACTTGTATTCGAGCTCGATTAAGACAAATCGAGCTGGCAACCCCCACAACCTCACAACCATGGAAACCCCTACAACCCTCACGATCCTCACAACCCTGGCAACCGATAAATTAGGTTTTAATATTCGCCAACAAGAACAGATTTTGTTTCTACGGCCACAATAAGTAAAAAAATCGTAGTTTTCGCTTTGGTCAATCACATAGCTCGTTCCAATAACTTAGGTTTTAATATTCACCAACAACCACAGATTTTTTTTCTGCGACCACAATAAGTAAAAAAATCGTAGTTTTCGCTTTAGCCAATTACATAGCTCGTTCCGAGAGGTGCGTGCTGCCTCCATAAGAAAAGCGTTTTTTTTTTTTCGATATCATATCCTACAACCCTCACCTACTCCTCAAATAAGTGATAATTTCAAAGAAATGGTCACGTGACACATCACGTGATTTATGATAACGTTTATTGTACATGAAAATGTTAAGGTTGATGAGAACTTCCGATGTGCCGAATTTCGTTTCAGTGTCATTCCTCTGGAATGTTTTATTACACAAAAACCGTTTTCTCTATTAATCGCCCCTGATCCAAGCCTTAAACTGCTTGAGTTGCATGTCTAACACAAGTTTAAAAACCGAACGGAACGGAGCTAAACAGTACTTTATTTGGAAACTAACCCCCTTTCTCTCGGATGTGGCAAATTAATATCTGTTGTCGTCTGTTTTGAAATGTTGTTGTTTCATATGTTTCCCTAGGCGCTGCAGCGGATGTAAGAAAAAAAGAAGCTTGCGTACCAACAGTTTTTTCGAAGAGTTTCCCAAAGTTGCACTAGGCACTCTGCTCCTAACCATTCACCATTTTATCGCGGACGATTCGCAGAGGAAAACTTCGCGCACGTTAAGTCTAGACGCATTATTAGTTTCCAAGATTTTCAGGCGATTACAAGATGTGTGTTCCAGAGATTTGGTAAATAGGTCAATCACACCTTTTGGAGGCCCCGGTGTGGTCGTTAAATGTGACGAGAGCAAGTTTAATCACAAGAGCAAGGTAAGAGATTCTCTCGTTTATTTCAAGTTCATCACAAAATTTAAACAGGCTATGTTGCGGTAAAGGCAGCAAACGCTATAGAGAACAAAACCCAATTTTTGCATGTTCCGTAACCATTGCGCTCTATCAAACGTGATTACGCACACAACAATTATGATATAAACCCCGATGCAATGAAATGGGCGAAAATGTGACAAATCATGTTATCCTCACACGTGAGAAGATCAGCATTGCTATGGTTACATGGTAGATGGCGCCTTTCGCAGCAAAACTGAAATGGTTTGGTATTTCACTGGTGTTTATATAATAAATAGAGGATATTACATGCCCGGTTAGAGCTACGAAATTTCTCTACTCCTGTTAACTCATATTTTTCAAGACTCAAAGAGGAGTTTTGTAACTCCGCGCGGCCATGTAATATCCATTATTTATTTTTTCTCAGTACAACAGAGGGAGAAGAGCAGCGAGGGACACGTGGGTGTTTGGTATTGTAACTACCGAGGTTAGTCCGGCAAGCGGTTATTTCCAAGTCGTCGATAGACGTGATGTGGCCACACTACACCCAATCATTGCAAGGTGCGTCCAACCCGGCACAGAAGTCCACACCGACGACTGGGCGGCCTACAGAAACATGGACCGCCAAATAAACAACGTCGCGGTACACAGAGCCGTTGTACACCAAAGGCACTTTGTGGATCCAGTAACGGGGATTCACACGCAAGAGGTTGAGTCCTGCTGGAACAACCTAAAATTGGGCCAAAAAATGCGAAGAGGGATAAAGAAAGAAGACATGCAATCCTACCTGGATGAGCAGATGTGGCGACAGTGGAGGGCAGGCCCTCCTCAGCAAAGTATGCAAAACTTTTTGGCCTCCTTTCCTCTACAGTATGAAATTCATAATCCGGTATAATGAAGAATATAAAGGCAGGGAGCGATACATCGCAGAATAATTTTAAATTTTGTTGACTATATTTGTACTTCATAGAATTTAAAATTATTCGGCGTCTAATTGTGCCAATAACCGAATGTTTGAATAATTGGCTGTTTCAGGTCCAAACTATCCGATTTGACCTGTCCGATTATAAACACTGGTAATTGGACAAGCTAATTCGGACAGCACCTAGCCCCATGCTAGCCAATCAAAATCAATGAAACTTTCTTAATTCAACAGGTTGACCAAGTCCAGATTGAAAATAGAGAAACACGAAATTAACTGTCCCAATGACTTATTTTCTTTGGAATGAAAGAAAACTATCCAGTTGTTGAAGTTGAAAATATGCAGTCTCTCGTTTTGTTATTGGCACAATTTGTTATTTAAACGGACTCCATGTCGTACAAGTCAGGGAGTAATCAGGTAAGTGATTTCAAATCAATATCTCGCTATACAGCTACGCGCGCAGCCAATTGGAAATCACTTACCTGGTTACTCCGTGAATTGTAATCCACTCAGTCCTATTACCATTACTTATTGGGCTCTGATGTTACTTTCATCCTGTGTGTCAAGGCTTGGATATTTATAATTTAGAAAAAAAGATTTGAAAGTGCCTGCATTTTATGCATAAAAAAATGACTTATCCTTATCATAAAGTTTGACGTAAGCAGGAGCCCCTAACTTAAGAAATTATTTCACTTGTTTGACCACATGAAAGTTGTCTTTTTGTCACGTGACATCTCTCGATTAAAGACGTCAGGAAGCTTCACAGTGTTTACAATAACCATCGTACAATAAACTCGTGTCACAACCCTCACCACCCTGACAACCCTGACAACCCCGACAACCCTCACAACCCTGCCAACCCTGACAACCCCTACAACCCTCACAACCCCTGCAACCCTCACAACCCCTGCAACCCTCACAACCCCGACAACCCTCACAACCCCTACAACCTAAACAACCCTGGCAACCTTCACAACCATGGAAACCCCGACAACCCTCACCACCCCGACAACCCTCACAACCTCGACAACCCCTACAACCCTGGCAACCCCCACAACCTCACAACCATGGAAACCCCTACAACCCTCACGATCCTCACAACCCTGGCAACCGATAAATTAGGTTTTAATATTCGCCAACAAGAACAGATTTTGTTTCTACGGCCACAATAAGTAAAAAAATCGTAGTTTTCGCTTTGGTCAATCACATAGCTCGTTCCAATAACTTAGGTTTTAAAATTCACCAACAACCACAGATTTTGTTTCTGCGACCACAATAAGTAAAAAAATCGTAGTTTTCGCTTTAGCCAATTACATAGCTCGTTCCGAGAGGTGCGTGGTGCCTCCATGGAGATATCGTTCACCAAAAATACCACCTCCGCCGAGATGGGCGACAAGATTGTTCGTGCTTTTCCATCGCTGACTGGAAAAGACCTTAGTGGGTAAGTTTGATGCTCCCCAGGTTAACTATCTGTAGATGTCTTATAGCCTTTGAAATAATTGCTCCCACGAAAATTTAAAATCTGCCTGATTGCTTATTGTAAAGTGATCGCTTGATCGACTTTGTTACTGTTACTTCCCCGGGTTTACTTTCAAACAGAAAGGAAGAAAGCGGCATAGATATTTTCTAGAACACCAAACGTTAAACTTAGCGGAGATAAAAAAGGGAATTTAAGGCAGTTAAAGTTTTTAATGTAATAGATTCAGTCCAGTGAAAATGATTCTTGTCCATTATAATCTGGTGTCAAAAGACATAATTTGTGTGCGTGTATCCCATACCACGCTTCAAACCTTAAGCACAGAGTTACTATCCCGGCATTCATTATACATTATTTTCAATTCTGGTGACCTTCTTTGTAAAAACGGTAAAGAGACGCTGTTGACCGGTGCTCCGGTAGCAGCAGTGGCACCCCAATCTCTTCGTGCCGCTGGCACGAGACTGACGCCGTAAGACTACTTGTGAACAGGATTTTAAGTATAAAGCCTGGTTTTCACTAGCGACGCAAGCACAGGCGCAAACATAAGTAGCTTATGCCAAGTGAAAACGAACACTACACGGCTACACGAGCAATTTTGGTTCGCGCTGGTGATGTGATTTTTCCAAATTTTGTCGCTTCGCCAGCGCGCCAGGGTAGCCACGCTATGCGCGCGCTACTTGCAATTTTTTCAGCTGTCCCATCACCTGTGCGAGGGTGGCTACACTTGCGATTTGCATCGCGCGCTGGCGACGCAACAAAATTTAAAAAAATCGCATGACCGACGCGAGCAAAAAGTCACTCGTGTAGCCGCGGCTTAAAGGTGCAGTAAAACGGGCAACAAATTCGGGTAACTTTCCGTGCAACATTATTGCGGTACGAGTTGAAGAGCGATGTTGCCCGTTTTACCACCCGCACAAGAAACTTGTCACGCAAACATTTTGTAGAAAGTAGAACAGCCCTCTACTTTGCGCCTGGGCAACATCGCTCTATAAACTCGTATCGCAATAATCTTGCGCGGAAACTTGAATGAATTTGTTGCCCGTATTACCTCGCCTTAAGCGCAAGCACAAGGAAAAGAAAAAATCTTGATTTTGCGCCTTGTGCTTGCACTTATGCTTGCGTTTCACGGTGAAATAAACGCTCTCGTGCTTGCGCTTATCGACAGTAACGAAATTTAAATCTTTTCCCTTTTGGATGAGTTTAAGACCAAATAATGCATTCCGGTAAACTTAAGAGATGCCTTAAAAAATACATTGCTTACATTTATACATCATGCACATACGGTCACAGTGCGTTTGGAAACACTTTATTTCTTTCTTAAACACTTCTATAGAAATATCGATAGTTCATTAACAATAACCGGTTTTTGAGTGAAATTGGTCAAAACAAGACATCTTTCACGTGTTTCAGTATTTGCTGGCTTTTTGTATCTCTCTTCAAAATTCACCCCCACAAAAACTGCAGGTATTAGATAATGTATTTAACAGAAACCATGTGCTTGCTGGAATTATGAATTTATGTCCCAGTAACTGTTGTGGTTCAGCTTTATCCTTGGTTCAATTTTTATTTTCCTTTGTTTTGTACTCATTATCATACATTATCATACACAAGAACAAAAGAAAAACAAAAGATTGAACCAAGGATAAAATTGAACTACAACATAACCACAATTCTACCTATATCACAGGAAAATGCCTGGTTAAAGCACTGACTGTGTCCTTGATATTTCATTACACCAGTTTAGAATTAAAATCAAATGAAGAATGATCCTCGCAGTTGTGAACGCAATTTATGCAATTGCGAAAAGAAGCCTGAAAAAAATTCAGGACTTCAACGGGGTTTGAACCCGTGACCTCGCGATTACCGGTGCGATGCTCTAACCAACTGAGCTATGAAGCCGCTGACGTTGGGAGCAGGTCAATTGTGGGTTCATATGTTCCCGTGAAAGAAATGAGTGTGAATGATATATGATATGAATGATATATGAACTGCGGAAATGAAATCAAATGAAGAATGATCCTCGCAGTTGTGAACGCAATTTATGCAATTGCGAAAAGAAGCCTGAAAAAAATTCAGGACTTCAACGGGGTTTGAACCCGTGACCTCGCGATTACCGGTGCGATGCTCTAACCAACTGAGCTATGAAGCCACTGACGTTGCCACAATTGACCTACTCCCAACGTCAGTGGCTTCATAGCTTAGTTGGTTAGAGCATCGCACCGGTAATCGCGAGGTCACGGGTTCAAACCCCGTTGAAGTCCTGAATTTTTTTCAGGCTTCTTTTTGCAATTGCATAAATTGCGTTCACAACTGCGAGGATCATTCTTCATTTGATTTCATTTCCACAATTCATATATGATTCATATCATATATCATTCACACTCATTTCTTTCACGGGAACATATGAACCCACAATAGACCATTTTACAGTTGTCGGTGAAAGCGAGGCTGGGGTTGACCTTGTTTTGATACAAACCTACCTACTTTTCTTGTGTAAATCATGTTTTTCTTATGTTAACTAGTGTTTAATCAGCATAATTTGCCTGAGAAAAGCAGGTAGGTTTGTATCAAAACAAGGTCAACCCTAGCCTCGCATTCAATCAAAGGCCAGGGGACTTAGCAAACAACTGTAAAATGGTCTATTGACCTGCTCCCAACGTCAGTGGCTTCATAGCTCAGTTGGTTAGAGCATCGCACCGGTAATCGCGAGGTCACGGGTTCAAACCCCGTTGAAGTCCTGAATTTTTTTCAGGCTTCTTTTCGCAATTGCATAAATTGCGTTCACAACTGCGAGGATCATTCTTCATTTGATTTCATTTCCGCAGTTCATATATGATTCATATCATATATCATTCACAGTTTAGAATTAATTGTCTCATACGACAAAGGGTATGCCATGGCTAGGGTTGCAACTGGCCTTCAAAGTGGAGCCCAAATCATGGACCTCTATCGGGGAAACAGAAAGAAAAGAATTTACCTTTTCCTACCAAGTTCAGGTATGTAGCTTTTATTTTAATCACTGAGGGCAAAATTACGGAATACTGATTGGCTGGGACAAAGGGCATTTTTGGTAATCAAGAAGTCTCAGTGTTTGGTGATCAACTTTTGGTAATCAGCTTTTGGTAACATTTTGTTGTTGTTGTTAGCCTGGACGTTTCAGTGACTTTGGTTGAGAATTTATTGGCTAGTTTAATTTGACTGAGATTTGTAGTTGCACTTAGTGGCCTTTCCAGAAATAAATAAACTGCATGCACAATTCCTTAATTATGAACAGGAAATTACTTGTGACCTTGTAAAATTAAGGACTACCGGTAACTATTCCTTCAGTTACCTTACATGTTAAGTGGTCGAAAGGTTTGAAAACAGGCATGATGATTAATATGTAATTCTAATTGGCTCCATGCAATTAATATTAGATACTCATACAGTACCTTGGTACTAAAACTTGATGAAATGTGTATGCTCTGATTGCTCGCAAATTGTATCACCCACTGTGAGGAGCTTATAATACTGAGGCACTTTTTTGTTATGACATACTCACAGTCAATGGTTTTTATACATGTAGCATTCATGTCAATACCTATGTTTTGTGCACGGAGAAGTGGTGTCATTTTGCAGATAACAGACACACACACACGAGAAACATGTTTGTTTTGCTGAGGCTTTTCTGGAATTGTATTACCAAAAGTTTTACTAAACGTTTTTACCAAAACATGTTTTTGAGTGAGATTCTGTAAAACAAACTTTTGGCTTGGTTTGTGTTACCTACCAAACCTTTACGTTTTGGTAGACAACACAAACTTCAACCATGATAATTTCATTATCATTGTCAAGTTAATCAACCAATCATTACCTCTACTGTTAGCTATTTCGTTTCGTACATAGATTTTTTCAGCAAGCCTCTGTTTGCGTTTCACTTCTCGTTGGAAGAAGCGATATTCGTTCCAGCATAGTTTGTCATTTGTCTGAATGGCTTTCTTATGCCAAAGGTCCCTGGTCTTCATGAGCTGCTTTATTTCTGGTGTTGTATGTTTACCTTATTGAATTTAGTGTAAGTAATAGGTATTTCTTATCTTTGTTTTTTTGTCTTTTGTTCATTCAGCTGCTACATCCACTGGTAGAACAACAGCTTCAGTCACCACACAATCATCCACATCTTCACCCATACCTCCATCCACTCAACCATCAACATCTTCATCCTCATCTGCAACCAGAGTAACACAGTCGTCGTCCACATCTGCATTCTCATCTGCCCTGCCTACCATACAACCACCCACATCTGCACCACCAACCACACAATCGTCAACATCTGCGTCCCCATCTATATCCACATCTGCACCATTAACCACACAATTGTCCACATCTGCATCCTCATCTGCCCTGTCTACCATACAACCACCCACATCTGGACCACCAACCACACAATCGTCAACATCTGCATCCCCATCTATATCCACATCTGCACCATTAACCACACAATCGTCCACATCTGCATCCTCATCTGCCCTGTCTACCATACAACCACCCACATCTGGACCACCAACCACACAATCGTCAACATCTGCATCCCCCTCTACATCCACATCTGCACCATTAACCATGCAATTGTCCACATCTGCATCCTCATCTGCTCCTCCAGGCATACAGTCATCCTCATCTACATCCTTATCTACACCCTCAGCCACACAATCATCCTCATCTGTATCCCCAGTCACACTTCCCTTCACATCTACACCAACCAACTTGAACTCAGTACCAAGGGGTGGAGGTAACTGAAATATAAAAGTATCCTTATTCTTCATGTACCAATATATTTATTTTTTATCGATTTTTTTTAATAGAAATGTTAGTTTGGCTATTACGTTTAAGTTTAAACTGATTAAGGAGGTTTAAACAACTTTTTAATGCTTTTATACATTTGAGTACCTTATTACATTTTTAAATAGACCAAATTGCAAATTATTTGAAGGCTTTATGTTACTCTTTCTTGTGAGTGTCCTCTTTCAGTGGGAGGTTGTTCCAAGGTTATAGCAACTGACACATCAAGTTGTTGTTCTTTTTAATATTATTGTTATGTTAGAAGATATAATTAACAATCAAATAATAATAATTATGGTATGAAGGGTTTTGTTGACTTTTTGCACTTTAAGAGGTTGGCATTATATTTTATCCTCTCTCTCTCTACTGACTATAAATTTCTTTGAGATTCTTAGCTGCCACCAGACAATATTTAACAGCCATGGCAAGTGCTGCAGGCTTAACATTTGGTATGATCAGTATACTCTTTCTTACCTTCTTGTTTGTTGTTTCGCTTAAGTCCTTTTTGGGGGGATGGGGGGGGGAGGGGAGGGATGGGGGTTGTTTATACTTTTTCAGCATGTATGTATCACATGAACTAAATGACTTAATGCAAATAATTTCAAGTCAACACATGACAGCTCAGATTCAGATGCAAGTCATGATGGTGAGTTAGGAAAACTATTCTATGACGTACAATTAATTAACCGTTCATGCAGGCTTATTTTACCTGGAATTTAGAAACTAAGCTTATCTTTACTTTAACACTATATTCTAAGAAATGATTGGTTTCATCTCTTTTGCCAGAGTCAGATCAACATACAAATAGATATGTTACAATATCTTCTGACTCAGAGGATGAGTGCACTGTTGGTACAGTTGTACGGTCGTAGTAACAACAAGGTCGACTTCTACACTTTATGATTTTAAGTGACAATTGATGCAAGAGGTAGGCATCTCAAAAATAAAAGGGATGACCAATTATGCAAATTTTACTAATTCTGACTGGCTGTTGACTGGTTGTAGAGTCAGAAGTCAAAAAACAAAAAGACCACCACTTGTCCTTGTTCACTAGTTTAGTGCTAAGCTCATAGCCAGCATTGTAATGTTTCTAGTCTTCTTGCCATGGCATACATGTCACTTCCCCGTACAGACATATTTCCATCCTGTGACTAAAAGGTGCATGGGCATTTAAACACTGAACACTGTGGTAGTTTTAAATCAATCAAAAACACATTAAGCCTATCTCTTGTGGGTATCATTACACAAAGAAAGTAAGGACTATGAAAAGTTGCCATATATGAATTAAGAAATACTGACTGCAAAGCAAATTGCAAACCCACCACCAGTCACTCATCATCAACACATGCCAATGGTAGAAATTAAGCAAGTACAAGGAATAATTATTATCAGCATAAAACACTGTCATGTGCTTGTAAACCAGGAATGAGTTGTTCTACTGATACGCAAGTATTTATGTTTAATTTTCAGTTGCATTGATTATCATGATAGAATACATGTATACAACTTACATTATTATGGGATGATGATCTGTGGCGAATCCTGGGGTGATTTGGCCAAAACCCCTAAACTAGTGAAATTAAAAACAATTAAACACAGTCATAATGTCCTGTTGTCCTACATCGCCGTTCTTTGTGGATCATCATGCAATGCTTCCCATAAGGAGTGTTGCGTGAAGACACAAAGAAAGACTGTGTAGGGGACTAAATAAATGCTTTCCTGAACAGACCAAGAGTAATACAAAAATAATATAAACAACATACACAAAAAGACAGTTTTTTCCACATTGTGTGTACTTGTGATACATGACGTGAACAAGAGAAATGCCAAGGCAAAGGTGCAGTGGTGAAAAAAGTTGAGTTTTTACATAAATTATATGATGTATCGAAAAAACTTAATATATACAGTGCAATGTTATTGTATTAAAGGCCACTTGCTAAAATACAGCTGATTTGGAGAGGACATTTTTGCCGCCAGCCCTTCATTCATAATATTGTTTTTCATTAGTATTATTGCTGATGTTGCTATTGTTTTTGTTCTTATTGCATTTTTACTGTAACTTGTCACACTTCTATCTTTACAGAACGAGGTGATGAAGGTCAGGAACCAAGCCTTTGTATTAAGTGCTTTTCATTTTATACCGCAGGTGAAATGAAAACTAGTAAAGATGATGTTTTTCAAGCACCAAGAGATATAAAAACAAACATGGGCAGTCATTATTGTCTCTATATTATCTGTTATTGTTGCATGTTGTTGCATTGGCCAAAGCATGGGTGGGTGTTCTTTAATTACTTAAAGGAGCACTACGTACTGTCACCGGGATTTTTGCTGTTTTGGGTTCAATTCTGCCAAAATTACTGCCTTTTACCTGTTATCGTGCAAAAACCGTTCCTACAGAATCAGCAAGATGAATTACAATGAAATTTTAGCAGGGAGAGGAAACCATAATAATTATTTGGGTGATTTTTCAATGCATAGCTTGAAATTTCAATCCTTTTCCATCCTTGTCATCTTTGATGGAATACAGGAGTTTATAGTGTCATTGCAGTACTACTGTGAGTCTTTGGCAGCAAAACTAGACCATTATTTTAAGGTTTCCACTGATGAATTGGCAGTTTTTAGCTTTTTAAAGTGATGGCACGATAGCATGACACTGCCCCTTTAATACACCTTATTCCAAAATGGCAGCCAATTTGTTATTCTTATGTTTGCATGTTAATTAGCCGTCTTTGCCTCCTTTGTACTTTTTATGCTTGTTGATGACGCAAATAGAGGGCTAATTAACATGCAAACAAAGAATGATAAATTGGCCGCCATTTTGGAATAAAGGGTATAATATTAAATTTTTCATTGTGACATTTCAGATGGATATGTGACTGATGATTTATCCACTGTGGGAGTAATCACAGGTACGCTTAAAAATAACTAGACAATTGGAGCACATGTAAAGCCTGGTTTTCACTAGCAAGCACAAACATAAGCATAAGCATAAGTAGCTTATACCAAGTGAAAACGAGCACTACGCAAGCTAAAGAAAGCATAAGTGCAAGCACAAGGAAAAAGAAAAATTTTGATCCTTGCTTTTATGCTTGCATTAAGCCCATTTTCACATTGAAATAAGTGCTATTGTGTTTGTGCTTATGCTTACGCTTGTGCTTGCATCGCTAGTGAAACCCAGGCCTAAACACAGATGCATATATGTAAGCTAATAGTAATAACATATCTGGGAAGGCATTATCAAGTTGAAAACGCATAAACTCAGTCTCCAAACCTGTAGTATCTATGGTATCTCCTTAAGAAGAAATTCACTTTTTTGCAGATGACAATGTTTCAAGTAGGACAAATGAAGTCCTTAAATGCATTGAGGCATTGGAGGAGGGAGGACAAAATGCATTTCTTCCATTTTTAACAAACACGTTTGAAGAGGTAGGTTATTAAGGCATGCACATACAGACAATCATATTGAGATTTGCTGTTGTCTTATTGCCCTGTTCCACAACCATCTGAGACAAAAATTAAAGGTCTAGACAACATCTTTATTAGCTTTTCCTGTTTTCTCTTAAGTTCACATGGCAAGGTACAGAGGACTCAAGGGTCATGGTGGTTGTACTCTTGCACTTCAGTTGTTCTCCTCAAAGCAAGAGAACCTTGGTTAGGTGAGTTGTCTTTATGCTCATCTCATAGTGTTGTTAGTAAATCCATAGTTAATAGAGGGAAATGGTTAGGAGACCCCGCAAACATCAAAGGAGCAAGACAAAGAGGCCAAGATTTATGTTGGAAGGCCCATGATCATGCACATCTTTTGTTTTGCACTCATGTACTTTAAAAGAGTACATACTTTAAGGCCTGGGCCGGCCTGGGCCGGCCCAGGCCGGCCTTGGCTGGCCAGGTCTGGCCCTGGCCTGCCCTGGCTGGCCCTGGCCAGCCTGGTCCAGTAAATGGATGAAACAATGCTTGGCCCACCCTGGCCCAGCCAGGCCTTGGCTGGCCAAGGCCGGCCCAGGCCAGTCAAACTTGGGTTTATGGAGAATTCTGCTGGCCTGGGCCGGCCCTGCCTTTACTTGGCCAGCCGATATTACAGTGTACTTGTTAAGAAAGCTTTTACTGGCCTCAGCTGGCCCTGACCAGCTTAAGTCAGTATGTGCTGGACTTTTAACTAAGGGGGAAGCCTGTTTCAGGTGTTCAGATTGTGGCTAGCTGCAAAGGTTATTGCAATAATGAAAGATGTTGCAGCAAGTGGGAAAGATGAGGACAGACTGGGGAGAGGGGTCTTGTGCAGTTCTTCACAATTTTTTATCATTATTTAGTAAGTAGGAAGATATTGGTTGTTTACCATTTAGCAAAAAAACCAGGAAATTTTGGTTGGAATGTAAATGGAAAGCCTATTTTGGTCTTCCCAAACTGAAAATTACTGGGGAAAATGGAATTTCTTGAAAGGTAGTCAAAAATTCCTAAACGGAAATGTGAGTTCCATTTGCTCATTTCTACCATTTCCAGGCCTTTCAGCTTGGATTGCTTTGTAATGTTTGTGTAAATGGAAGACGCACACCTCAAGGAAATTTTCAGTTTGGTGTTTGATGCATACTGTTTACTGCAACAGTCGACAAACTGGCCTTCCCATGTTAAATATGGTAAACAACTATTTTCTACATGGTGTGTTTTCCTCGTTTGTGTCTATCAGGTAAATGCTAATATTCTGAGAGCAAAGAGTTTCCAACAGTAAAAGCATGCACATAATTATGCCTTGTGTGTAAACATCTGCTGGAGAAGCATTTGACGGCTGAATTTAACCCCAAGTTTCCATTCCAATGTGTTGCCTACATAATGCTTGATTTGTTCAGACTGATATTTGTTCGATCTACTTAACCATGTCTTCATAAAATGTTGACAGGGTGCCTAAATTGTTTGTTTCCCTTTCAGGCAAGGATGGTAGAAAAATACAAATGTAGATAAGTTACCTAGAATTACACTGTAGGCAAGCCACTAGGGATACAAAAAAAATAAATATAACTTACTGCACTGTTTGAAAGATTCCAAGTCATAAAAGAATGTTGAGGACGGTCATTTAAAATAATTTAGGGAAAAGAAATAAACTGGTTTTGTAGATATTTGAGCATTTATTTGCACTGTAACCTTTTTGTTCAACTCACATAAAACACTCACTAAATATTTGTAGCGCTTCCAGCAAACAATTCATCCACTGCTTCCACTGGCACACAAGAAAGTTACACAGTTTGTTGGCTGATCCTGTTGTAAATGGTAACTCCTTGAAAAGTTCCTCTATACACCGTTTTGCTTCCAAAGACGCAAGTTTGATGAAGCGACAGTGAAGTTAAGAAGCAACAAGTGAAGTGATTTTTTAAGGACCAACTATACTACGCCAAGCTACCATGGCTTTTAAATGCATTTCCGGACACGCCCCCAAATATCTGACGTCACAATTCATTACCCGCGAGCAAGTTACCAAGCGTACAACTAGGAGTGGCCAAAAGCTTAATATACCTCTTTTTAAAACAGCCTCAGGACAAAGAACATTTTATTACAGAACTATTGGACTTTGGAACAATTTAGACCCCTTTTTAAAATCAAGCCGTTCGGTTCAAGTTTTTAAACGTATCTTAAAGAATAAGCTTTTGGACAATTTTGTAAATACTTCCTAAACTTCATTTTTTAGCATTTTTCTCGATTACAAAGTTTAGATAATGTTGTAAATGTTTCTTAAATTTAATTAATTTTAATTGTGTAGTTATTAGTAACTTTGGTAATTTAAATAATTGTTCCTGAAAAGCCCCATTGGGGAGGTAACAATAAAGTATGTATGTATGTATTTTTGCTCATTTTCGGATTTGACTGTTGCAGTAGTTTTTCTTTCACTTGGACCACTTAAGTTGATAAAACCACACAAAAATGTTTCCTCTCGTCTCTGAATACTTATATAAGCCATGTGTTTCTTCAGGGAACCTCTTGTTTTCCCAATTAATCCATCGCAAGATCGCCTTCAACTTCCCTCGAACACTTCAGTCCGCCATGTTGAATTTGAAAAAGCTAGTTCCCAGGAAGGCCGTGAGGCCATGACGCATGCGCAACTCGACTTGAACGTCACATCACGAGTGTAAACAATGCGAAAGTGTGATTTTACCTTCTGCCGCGTGGGTTTGAACAGATACAGAGGAGTTTTACGGACTCGACTGCATTATACTGGTAAAAGGTTCAATTCCCCAGGATTTTACGGCTAAAACACATCGGTTGAAGTGAAGAAAACGGACAGACATATAGCTCACAAGCCACAAAATGTCCCAGGCTGTCTAGAGAGAAAGGTTAGATGTTGAAATGCATAGTTTGGATCACAGATAACTTGACTCAACATCGCTTGTCAGAAGTTCGAATTTTTCATTTCCGATTCTTTATCTTCTGTTTTGTATCCTTGCCTCATTGTTCTTTAGTTTTGAACGGCTAAAGTTCTAAGCATATGTTCATTTGGGGAGAGTTGAAAACACTGACCCCCGCTCCGTGGACTACCCACTGACCCCCACTCCGTGGACTACCCTACGGAGTACTCCACGGACTACCCTATGGACCACTCCGCGGACTACCCCCCTTATGGTAAAAGAAAAGTCACTTTTAGGCTGAAAATAAGATAAAAGAGACGTACTTGCGTCAGTCGCCATCTTTGTTACCGCCATTTTACTCGGTGGGTTTACCTAAAAGATTGAATCCGGACATCGGGACTCCGGAATCTAGAATATCAGAAAGAGCTCGGATTGAGGACAATATTTGAAACCAAATGTTCCTGCAAATGATCGAACTCTACTACCGTCACTGTGTTTCGCCTATCTCCTGAGTTGAAATCAAAATGTTCCTGTTTTGTATATACCGTAAGCAACTCGGCTAGCACCATCTTGTATGAAACACGTAATTCACTTATTAGGCAAGTTGTTTGGCTATACAATAATGTAAATAAATGTAAGATGTTTATAATTTTTACTTTTCATTTTCTCTGTAACATTCGCAAGTTGACTGCCTTGTGAGTAAGGATCCTCGTACTTCGAACAAGCAAGGAGCGGGACTTCGACAAAACACTGATCCCCTTTTTACTGATCCCCTACTCATCCCCTACTCATCCCCTTACTGATCCCCCTACTGATCCCCTATAAAATTCACTGGATAAAGTAAAACAACAAAGTAAAAAAAAAAAGGATTTGAGGCTGAATAAAATTCAAGGATAAATTCGGTTGGAAGCTAAACACAAACATCAAGCGAGCGACATAACAAACCGGAAGTCGGTTCAATTAACATCCAGTTGCAGTGTTACTCCGTGTATGCTTATCGTCGAACTGTTTTTTTTCTTTCTGTCTTTGTTGTTGCCGTTACCGTGGCTTTTCGAAGACACGCATAACATACTTGATGATGCTTTAATTTATTTTGCGCTCGTTTATCGTAGAAGAGAGCTGGGATACTTGTAATGAGGGTGAAACGAGTTTATCTAAAGAAGGTCCTCCATTGGACCAAGTTTCCACCATCTTTGAACTCTGACATAAGCCAGAATTTATCCTTGAACTTTATTCAGTCTCAAATCCTTTTTTTTTTTTATTTTGTTGTTTAACTTTTTCCAGTGAATTTTATAGGGGATCAGAAGGGGGATCAGTAAGGCCATCAGTAAGGGATCAGTGGGGGATCAGTAAACTTTGTCGAAGCCCGCTAGAAGCGAGAAATGTATACGAGTGGTGGCGTTTTGATCGAATTTGATCGTAAGTTACACAACCCACCTCGATTAGCTTTGCTACATGCGGGTTGTGTATTTCTCTAAATTGTAATTTTTAAATTATTGAAATAAGGGGATGATGATGATGATGATGATGACAGGCACAAAGCTTCACGGGGAGATTTATCTTGGACATCGAGTACCACCGGAACGGTCATCTACAAGTTCAGTGCCAGTGAATGATCAAAAAGGTGCTTGAGATTTCGCTAAAAGTTGCTTTTCTAAAAATTGCTTGTCGTTTTCAAAAAGTTGATCAAAGATCAAAAGGTTTCTCAAAAGTTGCTCGTTATTAAAACAATTAAGAATACTTAGTTTCGCTTTTTAAGGTAAATTTATTCGTTTCTACTCATATGCGATTGACAGGTTGTCAACTATTCAACCAACTACTTTTGGCGACACAAAATGTGCATCCGAAGCATGATTTTAATAGCATTCGCCACTGTATTCAGTATCAATAGTTAGTTTGATAACTAAGGGTCATTTCCGGAGCGTGGAAACAATAATTTTTAAAAACATCATGAGCACAAAGACTTGAAAAAGCACTAAAATAAATAATCCATGAAATTAATAAGAGGAATAAAAGATCCGAAGAAGACGGTAGATGTCTTACAGGGGGAGGTAGGTGTCAGGAGTAGAGTCTTAGTCTGGAACTTGGTTTGTTCCTTCCAGTTGAGTCTAGATTCCGGATTCCGGATTCCGGATTCCATATTTTAGGTAAACCCGCTGAGTAAAATGGCGGTAACAAAGATGGCGACTGACGCAAGTACGTCTTTTGTATCTTATTTTCAGCCTAAAAGTGACTTTTCTTTTACCATAAGAGGGGTAGTCCGCGGAGTAGTCCATAGGGTAGTCCGTGGAGTACTCCGTGGGGTAGTCCACGGAGTGGGGGTCAGTGGGTAGTCCACGGAGCGGGGGTCAGTGTTTTCAACTCTCCCTGTTCATTTGCGTGTGATTTGAATTCCTGAATCGGTTGTTCATCACTTTCAAACTCAAAGGCATCGTTTGATTTCTGTAAATCAGATCTTTCGATCGCAACAAGTTTCTGTCAATGAAGTTAAATTATATCGACTGATCATTTGAGCATCACTGACATTAATAATAAACTTTGTGTGGAATTTATTTGAAAAGTGACTTCTTTCGACTAAATCAAAACCTTGAGAATCCTTGTAAAGCTTTAGAAGATTGGTTTAAGTCGGTTCCCGGAATTGCTGCTTTGCACTTTAAGATTGTTTCAAATGTAGTGAGTTGTTAGAAGCAATTTAGCAATAAAAAGTACAATTGTTGTGACTGAGGCTAAATGTGTGTTTTCATTTCTAATCCAAGGGTTTTGGCCAGTAACTGTCCCTAGTTCACTGAGTTTGCTCCAGGAAGAGTAGCCCCCAAAATAGCTGAAGGTCGTAAAATGGCCAGTGGCCGGCCTCGGCCAGGCCAGGCCAGCCTGGGCTGGCCAGATATCAAGCCGGTTTTTCAGTGATGAGGGCTCAGGCCTGGGCCGGCCCAGGCCAGCCACTCATTAGCATTTTTTGGCATTAGCATTTTTGAAAAAATGTTAATTTTGGGCTGGCCCAGGCTGGCCAGATTGGGCCGGAATGGGCTGGCCCGGGCCGGCCCAGGCAGGCCTCTTTTTTGCACGGGTATGCATGAATTACATAATTGGAATGTTTCTATTGGTTAGTTGCATGAACATGCGTAACCACCTATTGTTATTTGTGCACGGTCAGCCCCCAAAATAGCAA
Source organism: Pachyseris speciosa (assembly GCA_016490735.1). NCBI lineage: Eukaryota > Metazoa > Cnidaria > Anthozoa > Scleractinia > Pachyseridae > Pachyseris > Pachyseris speciosa. The sequence goes on from JAEMWC010000374.1 coordinate 573,828, forward strand.
ACAAAAACATATAACAAAGACCTTTGTTAGGTTTCATAACCATTTCCATCTATGAACTATGGTAAATCATGTATGGTTAAGTTCACAATCTAATTTAAAAGAGAAAAACTTGGTTCTTTTCCTGTGAACTACACCCATGCAAAGGAAAAGGTGACTTATTGGATTATATATAATATATTTAGAAATTATATAAAATACAAAATCACTCACCAGTAAACATAGATGTTCTTAAATAGTCATACAATGCTGTAAATTAAAATCGTCAGGTGGTCCAAGCCTGAGAAAAGGGCAATATATTATTGAAAATGAATGCCCTTATATAAAAACAATGTATTTGAAAAGTTCAGAGGATTTAAGAATGAATATAAATTATGTGAATGATCATCACAGTCATGAGCACTACTTAAGCAGTATTAATAGTGAAAATAAAGCCCAACAAGCCTGAATTTTTTTTCAGGCTTTCCTTTCACTATTGCATAATCAGTGCTCATAACAGTGATGATCATTCACGTATTCAAAAGGGCAAGTGATAAAAATATTTGTTTAGGATATCAGTGGAAATTGAACAAGGTATTGTAAAAACATATCACACACCAGGGTAGCGTGAGTCATTTACCTTATGTTAATGTTTTTGTGTACTTTCAGTCTGTTGAATAAAGTGGCTGAAAGGAACTGCTATTTATGGATTACAGAAATAAAAAGCAAAGAAGCAGAAAAAGGTATGTCTGGTCACCTAATATGTAAAAGTTCTGGATAAAGTCTATTACTATCAGGGTTTTTTTATTGTGGGTGTACATTTTCTACAGACTGAGAAAGAAATACTGAATAAAATGCTTCAGAAAACTTAGTAGGTCATATTTTTCACTTACTGGTATTTGACTTTCAACTTACAGTGAAAGTGAAGTATGGGTTGAAAACCCCTCAATCTTCCCTTCTTGTGCTGGCACCATGTCACAGCAGGAACATGCCTCGGTGTGTGGAAATATTCAATGGTTAGTAACTAATGATATATTGAAATTTAACTCTTCTGCGATTGCCACGTAATTTCCCATACTTTAGACATTCCCGGACAATAGTTTGACCAGCTGAGGGAAAGAGCACACATCAATGACATGGTAAAGGGGTCAATACTTCACAGCAGCTTTCTATATTGCTTTCTAAATTGCATATTTT
>JAEMWC010000374.1:577500-680000 GCA_016490735.1 Pachyseris speciosa
TTTTTTCAACAGATTAAGGGTTTCCGCAAAAGCAGAGTGGGCTCAGAACAGAATGATGGAAATGGCATACAAATTGCCATTCGCTTCAATGGTGGGAAAAGGGACTTTTTCCAAAAATTCATTTTTTCAGGTGAGCATAAAATATTATATGCTACAAGTACACAATTATGATGATGGTGTTCATAATGATGGTGATGATGATGATGATGATAGTAACAGGGGCAGAGGCACCGGTGGTGGTGATACCATTGATCACATAACCCAGATGTTGTTACAAATCATATTGTATGGTAATCATAAAACTAATACTGACATACGTGTACTTTATTTATTAAAACAACAGGAAGTCTATGACTGGGTCGGGTCACTGGAGCAGGTGCCGTTGCATTTCACACTGCAACGAGGGAAAGAGGTGGTGAGGCACAGTGATCCACTGGAGCAGGATGAACTCTTGGACCTGGCGGAAAGAGTAAGTGGAAATGACAGAGTGAGCAGTAAACAATCATTGAACAATGACCTATTGTAGGTAGCAAATATCACTTATGTAGGTATAAAGGGCATACTTCATGAGCTTAAGAAAGTCTTCAACTGCTGTCTTCTAGTTGAAAGTGAGGTTGTAGGTTTAGGGATGGACGAAAAGTCACATCATTTATATATTTTAATTGCTGTATTTTTCAAAGTGAATTAACCAAATTCTATATTTCACGTGGAACTATACTTTGGTGAAGGTTACCCTGTACGTTCAGGGGTGTCTCTAATCTAAGGGTTGTAGCGGCTCCTGATTACAGCCCTGATACCATAAACCCCGCATCATATTAAAGCTAACTGAACTAGCTACTCAGATATTGTACTAATTTTGTAAGAAAGAGAGTCATTGAACTTAATGCTCCATCAAGTATAAACGACAACTACATGTGCTTTTTGTAATAAGGAATTTGAATTTTTTCTCTAAGTCTGGAACTCAGAAACTAAAAAAAAAAAAACAAAAAACAGGTTGGGGTTTTCCTTTATTCAACTGCCTTCACAAAATACAGAGCATTTTCAAATATGCTAGAAAAAAAATACAGAACAACCGCACGGAAATGGCTCTCAGTGAAAAGCGGTTTTGATACCCCATTTCTCAACACGTATTTGTCAAAGATAAATTAATCTAGTGACCTTCCAAATTTGCTCAAAATTGAACAAAGCGCCCTTGAGTTGTAACTCCTCCTCTTCTAATACAAAATAAAAATTTGCCAAAACAGCACTTGAAAAAAATCTTCACTACACAAACAAACACTGCCCAACAACACCTCTATCAACAATCAGCCAATTAATTTAAGCTGACTTAACTTCCTGTCACCAACTGTGGAAATTTTCTGCATAATTTTATCTGCAGGCAAACACTCCTGCTTCAAACAGCTCGCTGATTTATCATTTTGTTACATATTCTCTGGCTTCAACTAAGTTTACCCGGCCCATCATAAGAGCCAGAAAACTAAGAGCGCACAACCTTCATGAAGCAAAGCAAGTTTTTTGCATCCAATAATTCCTGTGCAAATCGCTCAGTTGTCTGCAGTCACATTAACATACTGTCAACGTCTACATTCGGAGCTTATAGGTTTTTTTCCCAATATCTGAGTGACTATTTACTCGTTTTGAAATTTTTTTTTTTCGCAGTACAAAGTTCATTTTATGGAGAAAAATAAAAAATCTAAAATTTTATACCTTGAACGTACACAGTAACATTGACTTGCAATAAGCATCAGAGATTTGTGCATTCTTTTTAACTGATCATTATTTTTTGTACAATCTTAGAGTGCTGTGGAAATGACTGAGCGGCTACAGACTACAGTAAGTGTTTAGCACTAGTTAAAAAGAGGCATGTCAAATTGAGAGCTACAAGGGCTCTTTGTTTTTCATCCGATTAATATTAAAACACTTTGTCAACTGGGGCACATGTACAATAGAGTCTGGTGAGACTATAATTTACATACTGACTCACCATGACAGCTTCGTCTTTTGTTTGTCATATTGGATCTGTCGTGTCTTTGCCTCATTCTCAAACATATAAAGAGACGTTTCGCATGCCTACCTTTTTAAATTCATGGTGGTTGACTGTGCTATGTATGGAGAAAATGGATCCCATCAGGTGAGTTTAGCCATTTGCTTTTTGTCTGATTTTTAATACAATATACCTTTCTAGCTAGATTATTATATTGGTGAAAGACTATAAGCAACTTTTTACTCTTTCTTTTCTTTACAGGCTTATCCTTGAATTGCAAGAATGCTTAATCTCGAAAACCTACACACAAAACTACCAAAGTGCACTGGCCTGTACTATAATTTATCATAGTCAAAACAAACTAGTGTTAGATGTCACATGTGAAGGACTGAGGTCAAGAGAGGCCTTTAATCTTTCAGTGCTGCTAGAAAAAGCAAGGGGGATCGACAGCATTACTGTAAATGGAGAAAGACATTTAGAAAATCGTAGGGTAAAATTTACAAGACCACTCTCATTTGGTTTCCTGAACAACAACAAGCGAAAGAAGAAAACTAAATAATATAATTGCTACCCAACCAACCGCTATATGCTCTTGTCCCCAGACTTAACTTTTTGTGTTGTTATTTTTGGTATAAATTTATTCCTTTGCTAGCAACACAACTGTCAACTGTCAACTGTCGGAGTCTGGAGCTGACCTTCAAAGAAGGTGGACGTGTTTTAGTTGCTCTGGTATACATTATCTTGTAGTATGTAATTCTAAGTCATTGGCGCTCCACTATCGTGAAATTCAGTATGCCAAACGACATGAACGAAGGCCGAAACTGTGATGGAAGGGGAGGCAGAAAGCGTTTAAGAGCAAGCGGATCGCAAACTGAAGGTGATTGCATCGTCAGCGACAGCCATTGCTGCGAGGCGGCGGTCAATGTGGCTGAGATGAACTCTAAGTTGGATAAATTATTATCGTTAGTCTCTGAAATGGAGTCGGTGAAGAACAGAGTAGCTCAGTTGGAAGAAGATAACAAGAAATTGAAAGAGTCCGAAGAGGGTACAAGTTTAGAAATTTGAAATTTGAAATCTGCAACAGTTTATACCGGCGCCTCTACAGAGAAGACCGCGAAAGATCTCAATTCTCTTGAGGAAGAAGTGTTGAGTCTCAAGCGTCGAAATATTAAATTAGAAGCGTACACCAGGAGAGAGAATCTCAAGTTCTTCAACATTGAGGAAAATGAAAATGCTGGTGTAGAAGAGACAGTTCGTAAAACTCTTGTGGAAAAGATGAAAATCCCAGAGAAAGATGTGAAGAACATCCGCTTCGAACGCATTCACCGATTGCCCACTAAGAAGACATCCTCCAAACCACAACCGGTAATAGCTAAATTTAGTTTTTATAAAGATAAGGAATTTGCGTGGTCTTTCGTCAAGAATCTCAAAGGAACTGGAATAGGAATTTCAAATGACTTCCCAAAAGAGATCGACGAGATCCACGAGCGATTGTACCCGGTTTTGAAGAAGGCGAAACAAGATCAGCAATCGGCTTTTTTCAAAATTGATAAATTGATTATAAACGGCCAAGTCTATAGAGGTACGGAAACAAATGATCTCGTGCATTACGGAGCTATAATGTAAATTGAACCCAAATTTCACGGATGGAGCGTTGCGAAACAAGGCACGTCTTATTCACTGTATGTATATCTGTGTTTTTCTGTGTTATTCATTTTGTTTTTCTTGCCCTTACTTCTTGCATGAGTTTTATTTTTGTTTCTAGTATTACATCTGTTTATCTTTTTTTCTGCTATGCCCGAGCCCTGTTTCCTTTGTAGTGTGCTTTGATTCATATATCGATTTGATTAGCAGTTTGCAGATCGTTGTTTACGTTATTATGTTGGAATGTTGGTTCCTCCTGCAATTCAGTCTTCTACTCCAGTATAAGTTATATAATGTCCGATACAATTAGATTAATTTCCCTGAACGTAAGGGGCATTAGCAATTTTCAGAAGCGAAGATCTATGTTTACATGGTTTCGGAGGAAAAGAGCAGACATTATTTTTATACAGGAAACACATTCAAAGAAAGAATTAGAATCTCAGTGGAAAAATGAATGGGGCGCTCAATTAATATTTTCACATGAAAGTCCCAACGCACGCGGAGTTGCGATTTTATTTAAAAAAGGTGTGGACTACTGTATTCAATCGAAGATAATTGATCCTTTGGGTCGCTTTATTATTCTAAAGGTGGAGATTGAAGATAGTTTGTACGTCTTGATTAACGTCTATGCTCCAAATAAGGATAAAGAAATTTCTAAATTCTTTAATGATTTGTTGGTCACTATACAGTGTACGTAGAGAAGAGTTGGATACTGAAGAAAACTTCATTGTCGGAGGAGATTTTAATTGCCCACTTAATCCATTATTGGATAAGAAAGGTGGTTCTCTGACCCCACGTAAATCGGTTGTTACAAGTATTGATTGCTTTCGAGAAGAACTCGACTTAGTTGATATTTGGCGAGTTCAAAATCCGATCACTAAAAGCTTCACTTGGAGCCAAAAGTCTCCCAAAATATTCTGCCGACTAGATTACTGGTTAATTTCAAACAATTTACAGGACTTTATCGCCTCTACTTGCATACTTCCAGCCATTAAGACCGATCATGTGGCTATTGTTGTAGATCTTAAAAATGAAGACAATCAAATGAAAGGCCCCGGTATCTGGAAAATGAATTGCTCTTTATTGGAGGATGTAAGTTATGTTAATGACGTTACGGAGAAAATTCCAGTGTGGATTGCTGAAGGTGAAAAAGACCTCACAGATAATCGCAGTATTTGGGAATGGCTAAAGTATAATATAAGAGCAAATGCAATAGAGCATTCAATTAGAAGAGCTCATGAAAGAAAACAAAAGGAGGAGTCCCTCCAAGATGATTATTCCAGGGCAAGTAAGGTGTATGAAGAGGACACTAATAATATAACTGCAGATCAGTTGAATTCGGCAAAAGAGAAGCTAGAATTATTTTATGAAGAAAAGGTTAAAGGAATAATCATACGTGCACGAGCTCGTTGGCATGAACACGGTGAGAGAAGTACAAAATATTTCTTGAATTTGGAAAAGAGAAACCACATTAAAAAACACATGCGAAAATTAGACATTAATGGTTCAGTAACTACCGACCTTCCACTATACTTTCTGAGCAAAAGCGTTTCTATCAGGATTTGTATGCCAGCGGTCACCAGGGCAGTGACGCGGTAATGGGCTTCTTAGATACGCTTGATATCCCAAAACTGTCTGAAGAACAAAAAAATGCGCGTGAAGGTAAAATCTGTCCAATGGAATGCAAACTGATTTTGGAAACGTTTCAGGATAATAAAACTCCTGGAAATGATGGAATGCCTGCCGAGTTCTACAAAAAATTTTGGAATTTAATTAGTGAACCCTTTGTCAAATGTGCGAATGAATGTTTTGAAAAGATGGAAATGTCAAATTCTCAAAAGCAAGCAGTGATAACTCTTATAGAAAAGAAAGGAAAAGATCGTATGTTTCTAGAGAACTGGAGACCAATTTCTCTTGTAAATGTAGATGCAAAATTGTGTCGAAAGTTTTAGCTAATAGAATCAAAAGTGTTTTACCTAATATTATCCATCATAATCAAACTGGTTATGTTCAGGATCGTTACATTGGTGAAACCATACGCTCTATTTTTGATATAATGGAATTTACCGTTAAAAGGAATGTGCCCGGCATGTTGATACTTATTGATTTTCAGAAAGCATTTGATAGCCTTGAATGGGACTTTATTTTTGGTTGTTTGGATGCCTTTAACTTTGGTCCAGATTTTAGTCGCTGGGTTAAAACCTTTTATAAAATATTGCAAGTTGTGTAATAAATAACGGCAACACCTCTGATTACTTCTTTCTCGAGCGTGGTGTTAGGCAGGGCGACCCTTTATCACCCTATCTTTTTGTATTGGCAGCCGAAGCTCTTGCAATAGCTGTTCGACAGAACACCGAAATAAAAGGCATTTTTATAGGCGAGCAGGAAACAAAATTGCTGCAATATGCAGATGATATGACTGCAGTACTTTCAGATACGGATTCAGCTCTAGCACTTTTTAGCCTTCTCGACTCTTTTAAAAAAGCTTCAGGTCTTACCATTAATTGCGCTAAAACGGAAGGTATGTGGATTGAGTCCACGTGAGCCAACAAAGCAAAACCATTTGGTATCAATTGGCCTAAAGAACCAATAAAAGCACTTGGGATTTTTTACACGTACGATCAAAAACTTCTTCAAGAAAAAAACTTTTTAGAGAATTTGGATAAAATTAAGAAACTCTTGAATATCTGGCATTCTCGAGGTTTATCTTTGTATGGAAAGGTGACAGTTATCAAGTCTCTTGTAGTGCCCAAGTTTGTCTATGTTTCCTCATTAATGCCAACTCCCAAAGAAATTATTTCAGAACTCAATCGTTTACTATATAAATTTCTGTGGAATGGTACAGATAAAGTTACACGATTGTCAACTATAAATGATTACGACAAGGGTGGATTACAAATGATTGATCTAGACTGTACGATTAAGTCACTGCGCTTAGCCTGGTTAAAAAGGATATTTAGTGCTCATGACGGCACTTGGAAAACCTATCTACGATATATTTTGGAAAGGTATGGAGGTTTATTTTTATTTAATTGCAACTTTGAAATTAAAGATTATTCACTTGATTCACAATTCTATGCCGAGCTTTTGCAGTGGTGGTCGGAGTTTCGTGAAAACTTTGGAAAAACGAAGGATTGGCGCAATATAATATGGAATAATAAAGAAATTCGAATAAACAACACTCCAGTATTCTATAAAAATTACTTCGATTCTGGTATTGTTTTTGTAAATGACTTGTTATTTTCTTTAAATAACATCGATTCTTTCAAAGTCATTAACAACAAAGTAAATAAAACTAACTTTTTAGTCTGGGCAGGACTTCGACATTCCGTGCCAACATCCTTGAAAGGAAATTCCGCGCATTCAGAGATATCTTTTTCCATCATTATTGACAATAACGATTCTGATGTGACAAAAAAGAAATCAAAACATTTCTATTCGTTATTGATAAGTATAAAAGCGCAATTACCCAGTGCGGCCAGAAAGTTACAGAATGAATTTAATCTTACGACTTCTCAAGTAGAACAGGTGTTTAATTTACCCCACAAGGTGGCTCTTGAAACTTATGTGAAAGCCTTTCAATACAAAGTTTTAAATTCCATCCTTTATACCAATACCAAACTTCAAAAAATAAGTTATAGTACTGATGACAAGTGTACATTTTGCAAATCCGAGCCAGAAACACTGTATCATTTGCTGTATAACTGCCCTCACTCTCAAACCTTCTGGGCTAACTTTGAACTGTTCTGGTATTCATCTATAAAAGAAAAAATTCACCTTACTCTACAAGATGTCTTGGTCGGTATTTTGACACGCTCTTGTCCCTTACTCAACTATTTTCTCCTTATTGCAAAGATTTATATTTGGGACTGCAGAAGGAACCAAGTTTATCCAAATATTACTGGATTCAAACTTAAAGTTCAAATAAAGTATGAAACTGAGCTTTATATATGGCGTCAGGGTAGGAAAAAAGATTTTTTAAAGGAAAAATGGGCGGGCTTTCAGAATCTTTTGTAATAATTCATGCCTCTCACACTCTCTCTTTCTCTTTTTTTTTTGTTAGTGGTAGTGTCGTAAATGTAACATTGCAATTGCTTCTCTATATTGTGCCCTTATATGTATATAAATAGGTTTTTCTTTTTTTTTATTTCTTGTGTTTTGTATTTTTATACTGTAATTTGTACAACTGTAACTACTTTAGTATTATTAGTATTTTTGTATTAATCAACATATTGTTATTAAAAAAAACACGCAATTAATCAACATATTGTTATTTAAAAAAACACACAATGACTGTCACGAGTTGACAAATACACAAAAGTTATACTTCTATAATTATTCAAGATCGATCCTCAAAACAAATTCGTTACCACTGCCAAGAACAATGCTATTCAAACAGACAAAAACAGCAACCCATTGCCGACAGTGGTTCTCATCAACTCTTGAATGCGTCCCAGCTGACATAGTCCCTTAAATGATTGTTCAAATCGTTCCTATTTAGTTTTACACCAACTTAGGAAAACAAGGTCCTTATTCCTCTATGAACAGATTTGTTTGGTAAAGCCATGCGTGAACTAGAGTGCTTTGTAGCCAAATTTAATTTAAAAACAAATTTTATTTCCATGTTTTGCTGTTAACCATTTGCTGAAATAAGAGTATTTTGTCATCTGGTGTTATCTTTTCTTTACAGCTTTCAATTGATAAAGATGAGCTTTAACAAAAGTTCTCATTACCATGTGTATTTTGCTGGAAATCAAGTGATAAACAAAAAATTCAACTAAAACAATTTTTAAAACTATATATGACCTAACACTTTATATGTAGTTAACCAAGACCTTTATTGTAGAAAATTTGAACAAATAAAAATTGTTCCTCACATACCTTTAATCAATATCATAAAAGCACACCTCCTGTAAAATGCTTTTGAAGATCCTACAAAATAATGTGGTAAAATAGTAATAATCCTCATTATTGTTTTTGGTGTAGCTACAAAGTAAGTTAAATCACTTTAATGACTAGCACTATTTTCTTCATGTCTTGCAGTATGTGACAAATGCTGACTCATTCAGTAAAGCAAAACATAAATTACAGTAATCACATATCAACAAAAATTAGTCTTGGAGTGAAGGTTTCTAGGCTGTAATCCTGATCTCTGCCTAACCTTAATTCTAATGAAGCTTTTCAGTATTCTAACCCTTAACCTAGCCGTAACCTTAATGCCTAGATGTCCAAAGACTTTAAGACCTTTTGTTGTTGATATTGTTAAGCCCTGGTCACAAGGAGGAATATTGTCTTTTAGCAAAATATCAAATATAAAGGAAGCTTTTAATTACCAGTAGTTGGTAGTGTTACTGAAGTATAGAGAGTAAAAAAATGCCATCTCCACATAGGAATTGTTCAGGTTATAGATTACACTGACCCAGACTGCATTCCAATTAAAAAGTAGCCTAAGACAGGTAAAATAAATTTTGCAATTGAACCAGGATCAAGACAAACTGGAGCAATAGGTTCCTAATTGAGCCAGGACTTCTGTGACCAGGCTCTTCACGGGCCAGGACTTTTGTGACCAGGCTCTTAGGAATGTAACCCCAGATGACTGAGTTCCTAATTGAGCCAGGACTTCTGTGACCAGGCTCTAAATGGGCCAGGACTTTTGTGACCAGGTTCTTGGGAATGTAACCCCAAATCACTGAATCTGAATAGATGACTGACTTCTCAGAAACACATTAAGGGACTTCAACAAAAGATACATCAGATACTTCTTAAATTAAAGTCTCCCAATAAGTCATTTCATAGAACAATATAAAATTATAAATGAATATAATTAAGCTTCCATTAAATTAACTAGTGATTATCTATTGAAATACAGAGTGTGTAAAAGTGACAAACTGACAGTTGGCAGTGAAAGTTATAATCTTTGACAATTTCCTTCAAAATGGAATTGTGGCTGAACAGCTTCAGTTTTCAACAACAGATTCTTAAATGACGCCACTATGTTAGTTGATTTTATAAAGCAATTTAATTTTTAAACTTGTTCCAAAAATCAAACATTGTCATCTACAAACTTGGCTACATGTGCACCCTGTCTCGTGAGGGAGGTATGCTACTCATTTGGCCTCGCGAGTAGTATACTTCCCTCTGCCTATGTTTCATTGCAGGTGTCATTCAGGGGAAACTTTGGAGAAAACAGAGCAGAAGATCTCTCAAAAACCATTGAAGGTAAGTACACATGCAAACCTCTATAGAGTTGTTGTATACAATAGCCTCTGTAAAACCATCCCCGTAATTGAGACTGACCACCTCCTTCAAGGAACAACTTGTCAAAAGTGCAAAACTTTCGAAATCAATATTCATTGCCTAGATTTTCGCATGCTACAATAACTATTTTAATTTTCAGTAGGCAACCACTTTTAACATGATCAAAACTTACTTTGGGCTCTACTTGCAATGGGTAGCAGGACTTGTTAAAAGCCCAATAATAATAATAATAATAATAACAATAATAAAATAATAACCGATCATTTTCTTTTTTCCTGGAAACAAAAGATGAACAAAAGGTCCAAGAAGAACATGAAGGTGATGTCAATGCTGATGGCGATAATGAGAAGAATGAAGAAGGCAGTGGAACAAGGAAAAGAAAAAGGATGAGGAGAGATAAGAGAACAAACAAAGAGCGCAGAAAAAAACAAAAAAAGAATGAAACACCACAATAGGCATTATATTTAAGGGCCGTCTGACCCATCTTTCACGTGTTTGCAAGGAAGTGAAATTCCAGTTCCAGTTTATCTTGTTATCATCTTTTTAACCAGGCATCGTGTTGCTAATTCATGTACAAGTCTGGCAAATTCGAAAGCACTACCTGGAAATGTGTTACTTAACAAGTGAAATGCCAATGCACAACTAAAATAATTCCAGTTTGCCTGATTCTGAAGAAACTATCAACATTTGGAACTTAAACCTGATCTTAGCTATTGCAGCAAAGCAAACAAGCAAAATCTCAGCATAGTTTAATGTGAATCTATACAGGAACCATAAATCCACAGAAGAGGTCATCACAATGATACATGTGCACGCAGGATTATAAACCTCGTCGTTTTTGGTCACGTGATCATGGGCATGGCCAGTGAGATTATTATTCACCGTTGATATTAATAACAAGATATGTCCAAGTTAAAACACAAACAATTTCCTTAGGAACAGCTTCTAAGGAGAGGTCTGGGGGCCCTTAAATTAGCTACATCAAAACAGATTTGGTGATTTTTTTTCTCAATTTAACTACTTCGCTCCCAAGATCTGAAAACTAATTCTCCTGAACGATTGTCATACATACCGGTATTACCGGTAAATATTTTCTTTTTAAATTATTCCTGAAAATTTGGTATTATATCAAGACCATGTGCACTAATAATATTGACTATTTCCTCTCTGCTTGACAGTATAGTATTATTACAATAACTGTAAAGAGAATTTTAATGCTGGGAGTGAAAAGGTTAAAACCACATGTCAGTTTTGAAGATTGAGTGTGAGATGCAGAATTTGTTTAAGAGTCTGTGTATCTCATTTCATTCTATTTAAAATGACAGCACACATTAGAGCAAAAAAACAAGTACTTGCAAACTTCTTAATAAGATTGCAAAAACATATAAAGAAGGATTTTAATGTTTATTTATGTGTTGAACATACTACAGTTGAACCTTGGTTATCCGGACCTTGATTATCCAGATTTTTCGAATACACAACATATAAACCTGGTCCCAGTTTTTCATGAATATTAATAAGCCATATTTAAGATCCACAGCAAAATTCCCTCAAATTAAGTCAGTTTTGGATCATTAATATTCATATTTTTGATTGTCCGAACTCTCGATTATCCAGACTGTTCAGCTCAGTCCCCATGAGTTCGAATAATCGAGGTTTAACTGTAGTGATGCTTAAAGGAACACAAATTTAAATAGAATGAAATCTCAAAAGTTATAGTTTGAATGGTGTCATTTTGCATTTTCAGAAAATATACATAACCCCCCCACAGAGGGTTGATGACAAATCCAAAGGTGAAGGGGGCTAGCAAAATCAAAAGTTTTGTGAGAAAAATATGGTACTAAGTTGGATTTCTGGAGGGGTGAGACAGATCGTTTATGATAAAAAATACATCGCAGTCCGAAGACTGAATTATGTGTTAAGTTTTTCTATGAGATTTCAATGAGAGGGTGTAAAACAAAAATCTCTTGGGGTTTATGTATATTTCCTGATACCACACTTTAGTTAGGTTTATACTGCAGCCAGGCACATTGCACATAGTGAGAATCACCTGTCAAGTAATTTGCCAATATTATTTGCAAGAGGCAAGCTTTGTGTTTCATAGTTCAATTTGTGAGACAAAAAAATGACAGATGACCAATAGCTCAAAACCAAGACTGTGGTGTTGGATGAGCCCACATGGTCTTGCAATTATGGTGATAAAATAATGGAGAGTTTGTATTGGATTAACACGATTACAACATTTTATTACATTAACTGCATGGATGCAGTTAATGTAATAAAATGTTGTAATCCAATGAAAGAAAATCCTTCTTTGCATAAATATTAACAATAATAAGCTTGAAAGAAGCAGGATTTCAGATAAGATTTCAAAGCAGGGTGTCAAAAAGGAATTCCAACAGGTTAGATTCTCACTGCTCCCACCAAACCATTATAATTGTATTGATTTGATGGGTTACATATCTTACCATTATGTTTTTTTGATCCGAGAACACCCTCTTATCTGGAACACTGAAGAAGTCTTTTAAGGCACTTTGTCTGCTGCCATTACTTTTGTAATCTGAATTTTCACCATAATTTATCCGGTAATGTTTAACTAGTAAATGTTGGACGGTAAACAAACCCCAGGAAAGAATATCAAGCTAGTAAATTGGCCCAGTTAAAACTCAGCCTATTTAAAAAAAAAATTAAAGTTATACTTAAATTTGGCCTGGTTCATAGATCGTCACTCATTTCGAACCATTCCCAGTGGTCTTCGATCAAGCACTGTACTCCCAGGGGCAGGAGGTGGGGAAGGGAAGGAGAGTAGGATCTCCCTTCCCCCATTCCCTGAAATACCTTGCTCGTAAGCTATGCTCAGTGTGCTTAAGTAAATGCTTACTTTTGGAGTCAATGAAAATATATGTGACAAATACAGGGTTAATTAAAGCACGTTTTGTAGTGCAACCATAGTTTATCGAGCCTCAGAATAATAAGATGAAGTGCACTACTGTACATGTATTTCAGAATTTAATACCAAGATTAAAATGTGTATAGATAGCGATACGTAAGCTCAAGTTAATGTTTCTCTGCCAACTCATGGCATAAGCTGTCCTGAGTTAACTGAGATAGTAGTACACTAAAAGATCATGTAAACGTAAGCTCGTAGGTAAGTTCAAATTATCGTTCATGTCTTAACCCGTCTGAAAATAGAAACATAAGCTTAATTTTAACATGAGAGTTCATTTGAGGAAAACAGAAGAATAAATATGTACACCACCTTGTATTTCAATAATCTTTGCTTCTTGTACGCAAACCATGTTAAATTCCACGAAAACAAAAGTGAATTGCTCAAGTACGCCTTGAAGTTTCTTTTCGTTGCGTTCGTGGTATTCGTTCCCAGGTCTCTCCAGCATTAACAGCCCGGTAATAATATTGCAACATGATCTCCTCGTTGAATTAACGATTACAGTTAATTGTCAAGTTGCTTTGAAAATATGATTATCGTTAATTTAGAAGACTGTTTCCCAGGACATTTCAGAAACGAACAAAATAAAAAAAATTGTACCATTTTGGACTGGATTTCAACCCCGAACTACAACTAGTAAGAACGGCTACTTACCACCAGAACACTGAACAAAAAGAGACTTTGAACGCTTTCAGGGTGCATGCACCCACTGAAATTTTTTTAAATAAAATGTCCTCTGAAATGGCTAGAAATGCATTTAAAACTAACATGGCATGGCTTGGTGAAACTTATATACTTTCAGCAATAAAAAAGCGGTATTTTAAAACAAGAAGTCAATTACTTTTGAGATAAAGCGTCAAATTTTTTAATGTACAAAAGTAGGGGGGTAAAGGCTCCCTCCCAGCCCCTCCTCCTCCGCGGTCTCTGTCATTTTATTTCTCATTCTTTCAATTTCCCTTAAGCCATCAAATTCGAGCTCGATTTGTCTCAATCGAGCTCGAATGTACCCCCTCTCCCCCGGAAAAAAAGGTATCCTCACATACACTAGAATCGGATCAATTTTACTTTCTGGGCAACCGTGCTCGATATATGCAAATCGAGTTCGGAATGCAAATCGACCACTACTTCCAATTCCACCTCGGTTGGGCGTGCTCAATTTGCAGTAAATCGAGCTCGAATCCTAGGCGCGCTCGAGAGTAAATAATCGTGCTCGATAGCTTGTCGAGCTCCACTATCAGAGTCCGCCCACTTACTTTCCGGGGGGAGGGAGAAAAGTCAAATCAAGCTCGATTTGGTCAAATCGAGTTCGGTCAACTCTTATCGAGAGGACTCTGACAGAGTATATTGCGAAGTGGGAAAGTGACTGATTCATTGTCATTGTCTTTTTTTTTTCGTTTTAAATTTATAGGGAGTCAAGAGGGTCTCAAGAATGGTGACAGAGACAAGAAGAGAAAAGAGAGAAGGCAAAGAAACGCACATAACAAATTTTAATTTTTCCAATTAGCAGATATTTTTTAACAAATTACAGATTAGGAGTAAATATGCAGTGATACTACAAACTCAAAGATTGACTATCTAACTTTTCTCTCAGTTCCGAAAATCAACGTTAACACGGTTAATTGAAATCTTTCGAGGGATTAAAACGCTTTATCTTCCCTGAATTTATTACAAGTAAAACTAGATAATGGTAGCTGACAGCAGTTTCCAGCTCTTATGCTTTTATAGGTCACTACTAGCTTCCTTTTAGCACCAAAGATGATGAAGCCAGCAATACCAATTTTGTCGTCATTATTTTTGAAACACGGGCGAGGGGACATTAACATGCTTCTTTCTGCCGCTTAATTCACAGGCTTCCCAAGCTCAAAATTCGACTCTGCATCAGCTTGTTTATATAGAGAATTGTATGGGAAAGTGGCCGGTTTGTAAAAAAAGTGTGTAAATAACTATCTAATCAGAAATAAAGTTTTCCTACCTCAAATGTGTCGCGTACTTGTCTCTTGTGCCGATTTTGAAGCCATTCTGACGCCGCTTAGTGAAGTTTTTCGAAATCGTTGTCTCTCCTTCTTAAAGAAGTAGAAGGCAGACCACTCTATCGATCGCATCAATCGCTGGCCAGACGTCACTCCACAAATCTCTCTCTCCTCGAAAGGAAAAGTCCCGAATCGCGATAAAACCAACAGTTCCATAAGGCCCGATAAATTTCACTCCATCTACGTGTGTTTCGGCGGTCAAAAGACTCGTGAAGAACGAAAACTTTGGCTTGAAGTTCGCCTCTTCGGCTTTCCTGAGATGCTTGTGACCGACCTCGCGACAACGGCCGTTAACGCAAGGTCAAGTAGCTGGTTTCTGATTGGTCCATTTGAATTAAGTCACACGCTGACAACACGACCCTCCACCGGAGGGAAAGGTACATTTTGTCGCGAATCAAGTGTCACACTAGGGCTGCAGCTGGTTTGTAACCGTGACAGAGTTCACAACTATCAAGCAAATTTAGAACGATAAGATTAGATTTTCAGCATGAGATAGTTATCGTTCTAAATTTGCTTGATAGTTGTGAACTCTGTCACGGTTACAAACCAGCTGCAGCCCTAGTGTGACACTTGATCCGCGACAAAATGTACCTTTCCCTCCGGTGGAGGGTCGTGTTGTCAGCGCGTGACTTAATTCAAATGGACCAATCAGAAACCAGCTACTTGACCTTGCGTTAACAGCCGTTGTCGCGAGGTCGGTCACAAGCATCTCAGGAAAGCCGAAGAGGCGAACTTCAAGCCAAAGTTTTCGTTCTTCACGAGTCTTTTGACCGCCGAAGCACACGTAGATGGAGTGAAATTTATTGGGCCTTATGGAACTGTTGGTTTTATTGCGATTCGGGACTTTTCCTTTAGAGGAGAAAGCGATTTGTGGAGTGACGTCTGGCCAGCGATTGATGCGATCGATAGAGTGGTCTGCCTTCTACTTCTTTTAGAAGGAGAGACAACGATTTCGAAAAACTTCACTAAACGGCGTCAGAATGGCTTCAAAATCGGCACAAGGGACAAGTACGCGACACATTTGAGGTAGGAAAACTTTATTTCTGATTAGATAGTTATTTACACACTTTTTTTTACAAACCGGCCACTTTTCCATACAATTCTCTATATAAACAAGCTGATGCAGAGTCGAATTTTGAGCTTGGGAAGCCTGTGCTTAATTTTTTAAAACCAAAACAAATGCGAATTATTTTTCGTACCCAAAATGAAAACCGTATAACTGAGGCACCATGATTGTTTGATTTGTTTTGAATTATTGTGGTGGTATAACCGATTGTTTCGTACCCAATGTGACGTCGACTCGTATCAAATAAACATCGTCCAAAATAAATGTACAACCAAAGCTAGCACAGAATACTAAATGAATTCTTGGTTAAATAAAATTGTGAATGATTAAAATACATTTTTCTGTTTAGTTGGCCCTATAAGCGCGCCATTTTAGAAACTAAGTTGTTTCGTATGCCTGATTCGAGTTGAATTTGAGATAAGCTGGCTGCGATTAATCAACGTAACATTGGGTACAAACTGAAAGTTATTAATTATCGTATTATTCATGGCCAGATATTCATTTCACTTTTGCACGCGGCACCGCTGACCGAGACGCAGGCTCTAGGGATGAGATAGCCCAGCTTCGATCGTTTTGTATGAAAAAGTTGAACAATAGAGATGAGGTATGGATTACAAAAAAAATGAATTAAATAATACCTCAACAGTTGATATTCTTAGTCATGTGTACAAGTCATTCCTAAGTCATATTCATTTAAATTTCGTGGCAACTTTACCTTGTATGTTTATTTCACCAATAATGGGTTTTCTTATGTAATCACTATGGTGGCCATACCATAGGGCCAATCATTAGTCCTGTACTAACAGAATAAACTAGTACTTAGGCCTACATCAAGTTATTAGAGCAAGATGGCGGCGAAAAATGAACACTGATGTCTTGAAGCGAAGACAGTATTTTAACACGCAGGGATCCTCGAATGATTGAAGTGGTCACCCTACCGTGTGTTTGTATTACGAGCCGAACTTTTACCTTTGTTGGGATGAGATGGGAAAGACGAGGATGCTTTTTCCGAGGAAGAAAACACTGAAATGTGAAAGAGACGAATGTCTTTTTGAAGTTTCGGAACGAACAAATGCGAATTTGTCAATGGTGTTGTCGTCAAGGACCAACGATAAATGGCATTTTGGAGTGCAATGGTCGATTTTATAGACATTTGTATGGAAGACGAAGGTAAAATATATTGTTTGTACTTTTTGTGCTGGGAACTGCGAAACTTAAATCTGCGAATTCAATTTTGCCCAAAACAATATCTATAAAATTCGTTGCCTGGGTCAAGTTGTCATCCAACATGGCCTACTTCCGGTTGAACCGGGAGCTCTAATTTGTGCGTGACGAAAGTTGCAAACGAAGAATATGAGATTGAACAAATTGTTTATCTTTGTAGCAGCTCGTGCTATTTATTGTAGAAGTTTTGCCTTCTCACATATCTCTGTAAAATTATGTTTGTGTTCGTAGTGTTTTTAAGTGTCGATAACTACTGCGCGTGGTATGGCAAGCCAAATGTAGCAATATTCAACTCATCTAATTTTATATTCAGTTATGTATTTTGTTTTCAACTATTGGTTTAATATTCAACTTTTATTCAACCTTCAACACATCATTCAACATTCAACTATTTATTCAACATTCAACTAGTCATTCAACATTCAACACATCATTCAACATTCAACTATTCATTCAACATTCAACGCATCATTCAGCATTCAACTATTGATTCAACATTCAACTATTGATTTAACATTCAACTATTGATTTAATATTCAACTATTCATTCAACATTCAACGCATCATTCAACATTCAACGAGTCATTCAACCAGTCAGTATAAAAGATGGACTGTGGACTGCGGACCCGGACTGCGGACTGGGTATAAAACGCGGACTGAGTATAAAATGAGGACTGAAGGCTGCAGACTAGGTACAAAACAATGTGCAAAAGGCAGGTGTAGTCATGGCCCACCCTATGGCCTCCCAGCGGTCGTTTTTTTTTTTTTTAAACTCAGTTCATCCTGTGTGAACTGAACGTTTTCCATCAACACTCCCTGTCATACCAACGACTCTCTTTGTGGCGGTTTGCTCAAAATTTTCAGTGTTAAACAGACTCGTGGTAGATTGGAATCAGGAAAACCAGAATGCCGTATAAATACAACTTTCGGGCATATGGTCCTATTCCGTGCAGATCATCCAGTGAACTGGGTCCCAGTTTCTGTCGCTTGCGTGAACCCGCGATGACTGAAGAATCCAAACCAGCTTGAAATAGTATAGGATCCAAGCATGTAATACACCTCCCCGTAGCCTTTACGATATGAAACGTAATTATTTTAATACTGAAGGCCTCATGTTTTCCCGTTGTTGGAACCGTCGACAGTGTAAAGTTTATGCACCCAGTGGGGTCGTCTCCCGGGCCTACCAGGGAGACATGGGGGGGACAATAAGGAGATAGATGTGATTCTTTGCCCGAGGGTAGGGGAAAATCTTGACATTGTTTTACATCACAGATTAGGAGTGGGGAAATTCACAAGTTTGAAAACGACGTCACGGGGATTTTCAGCTGAGAGGCACCTCACCAAGTGGGCTTTGTCTTGAGAGATTCCCCAACCCCTGGGGGAAATTCCTCAAGTTTGCTTGACTGATTTTACAACCCCCCTGGTTAGCCAGGGGGTCGATCCCATGAGGAAACTGATGACATATGCATTTACGCCTGGTGGTCAGAGCACATAGATCAGGTGTTTATTGTTATATACTTTTGAAACAAAAATTGAAAGTAAGTTCAGCTCCAAGGTTTTTTTTTTCTCTCCTCAATCTTTTTCTTCAAAGAACATTTAAGAAATTGCGACAGGAAACATAATTTGGGACAGCATCAACAGAATCAAATGCACGTGCATTACCGTGGGAATGGTGAACAGTGATTGGTTGAAGTTTTCCCAAATTTTACATACCTCAGGAGACGTGATTGTCTTGGAATTTTGGAAAGCATTTAATTTAAAAAGAACTAAGGGTCTAAAATATTCCGAATTCAGTTCTACCACGAGTCTGCTTAGCAAATTTGAGCGAAACGCCGCCGAGAGAACAGAAGAGAGTCGAAGGTATGACAGATTGACGGAGAAGGTTGTTTACACAGGTTTCCAGCAATGCTGAACCGAGTGTTTTGCACTTTGTAGACAGCTGTATTAATTTCAGTTTTTTTTTATTGTTTTTCTTAGCAAGAAGACCCGTCACGCGAGATTCCCGCCATTTTTATCATAATTAGCCAATCATATTATACCTTCCTTGTGGAATCGAACGATCCAAGAGAAAGGACCCTGTTATTGAAAACAGTATGTTCGTGTTTTTTGCACTGAAAAGGAAAATAATTTTACTAGAAAACATTGCAAAAATATTGAAAAACTTAAAACCATCTCGGTTAAAATTTTAAAATAGCCTGTTTTAAACGGGATTACGCCTCACAGAATTGAAAGTATATCAACAATACGATAGAGAAAGTTTGCTGTTGAAGTCTCGTTTTCGATTATATCTGATTTGTTAAGAATGACGGTTAGTTGGCTTATATGTATCATTTATTTTCAGTTGACTAGCTAGCTTGTGCAAAGTGGAATTGCACATTAAACTAGTTCAAAACAACTGGTAGATGCTGTGGACATTATTTTCCTGGTGTATCTTCAAATCCAGTAGCACGCTATAAACCCGCGGTGCGAAACACCGAGTTTTAAAAAATTGACCACCAGTAGGCCATAGGGTAGGCCATAGCCTACACCATGGCCTACACCACGGTTTGGCCATACCCGTCTTTTGCACAGTGTTTTGTACTCAGTACGCATTTGGTTCCTAGTCCTCCTTTTACGGCCCAGTCTGCAGTACGCAGTCTGGGTCCACAGTTCTCAGTCCATCTTTTATACTGACCGGTTGAATGACTCGTTGAATGTTGAATGATGCGTTGAATGTTGAATGATGCGTTGAATGTTGAATGAATAGTTGAATGTTGAATGATGTGTTGAATGTTGAATGACTCGTTGAATGTTGAATGATGCGTTGAATGTTGAATGAATAGTTGAATATTAAATCAATAGTTGAATGTTAAATCAATAGTTGAATGTTGAATGATGCATTGAATGTTGAATGAATAGTTGAATGTTGAATGATGTGTTGAATGTTGAATGACTAGTTGAATGTTGAATAAATAGTTGAATGTTGAATGTGTTGAAGGTTGAATAAAAGTTGAATATTAAATCAATAGTTGAAAACAAAATACATAACTGAATATAAAATTAGATGAGTTGAATATTGCTACATTTGGCTTGCCATAGCGTGGGTGAAATTTAATTCTGGCCATGACAACCTACAACCTTACATAATAAATGATAAACTTAATGAGGAGCCTTCCAGTTTCATCCACCCATCTGTTAATGTCTTTCAATTCTCTTCCCCACATTTTTCCTTCAGTGAGTGTAACCTGTCGTAGGCGAAAGACCTTTTGTTTCTCGTTTCCAGGCATCATCACAATCCTAAGTGAAGAATAAATTTGTTTGGCATAACTGAGAGCTAGTTTATCTCTAGTTTATTATATGACTGGCTCTTTCAGCGGTCAAGATGAATCAATTCCCCTGCTGTGATGGAGCCATCTTGACCGCTCGGGATAGCCCGTTCGTCCCGCGTGTTACTATCTTTTAATTGCGTCCTTTGAGTCATATAATAAATCCTTTATTGACCACGCTTGTTCGGTCAAGATGGCGGGATATTGGCCTCGTTCTTTTTTTGTGTGTTTATGGACCTCGACTTCGTCTCGGTCCATTAACACGCAAAAAAAGAACTTGGCCAATATCGTGCCATCTTGACCTCACGCTTGGCCAGTAACCCATAGTATTGGGTGAGAGAAAAGAGGACTTATTTGTAGCAGCTAAATTGTGGGTATATCCAATATTAATAATGATAATAATAAACTTCAAAAACATCGTGTGGTTCATTGAAGCGACATCTTACTTCGTGCTGCCACGAAACCTTAATAATACTAATAATACTAATACCGGTAATACTAATAATAATGATACTACTACTACTACTAATAATAATAATAATAATAAACTTTATTGGCTAACACAATAACTGGTAAATCCAGTATTTGACATTGTCGGTCAAAAATATTTCCAGTTTAGAAACAACTAAATGGTAAAACAGAAAACGGTGCACAAGTAGGATCTCACTTGGCCTCCTAGCTATGGCCTCCTATTATGCAATGTGCTCTGAGGAGAGTAAAGAGGAAGGCTGGATTTGGCTAACTGTTTGATATCAAAATCCCTGTGGGATGTTTCTTTGAGTTTCCATAGCATGACCCTACAATGGAATACTTTTACTCCCCTCAGGAATACACCATTTTGCAAATGATCAGTTCTTGGTGGTAGATCCAGTCCTTTGTGGGGGCAAACAGCCATTTTAGGACATAATTTGAAATTGTAATTTTGACCGTTTGCCCCCACAAAGGACCAGATCTACCCACAATTCACCAGGAACTGATCATTAGCAAAATGGTGTATTGATGCTATTAAATAGAAGGGACCTCACCACTCCTCCCTCCCCAGTCAACCTCTGAGCTGCCTGTACTCTCAGTATGATTAGTTTACTTCAGTCCTGTCTTGATCATTGTATACCCTATTTTCGTGGCTCCTTACCTTATCAGTACGGTAACTGGATGTGAAGAGGACATAAGCTGCAGATACAAGTTTTTATCGCAAGTCAAAACACTCCTCCACCTCTGTCTTTCACAGGAAAACGTATTCACTTGTCAGAGGCTCCTGTTGGGACTCCAATTGCAAAGCCAGACTTGCTGGGAAATCTTTGATGTCCCAAGTGAAGGACACCACTGTGTCATCTACAGGGAGAGTTGTTTCGCCACCATACTTCTGCAAAATGGTCAGACAATTTACATGAGTAGCCCTTATATATATCCCATAATGAAACTGGGGCAAAATTAACATTTCATTACGCCGCCATTATTTTGTGTTTGACAGTTTAATGGCTTGAGCAACGTGTTGCTCCAGAAAATATGTATACCATCCTCAAGTCCTTTTCTCTCTCCTTTTTAAAAATACCTGTCCCTCTGGGAATTCTATTTTGGCCTTATACTTTTTAATTTTCATTTTTACCTTTTAATTTCTCCCACCTATTTCAAATTACAGTTTGTCTTTCATGTCGGTGGACATGGTTACTCTTTTGTAGTACACAATAATATTGTGTGCAAATAATAGTTCGAAGGGAAAAAAATGACATAATGTTAGTTACCTTTTCACGTATGATCCGGCGCAGTCTTTGAATCTCTCCTGACTGGAGTTTAAAATGACTGCCTGCAGCCTCAGTGACATGCCGTTCAAAATCTTCGCGCTTCATTATGCGTTTGCATCCTGTTACACTGCATTCCAAGGCTTTTTTCCGGCACTGGTGTTGGTGCAAATTCACTTGGTTGCTAAAGCAAAACATATAAATTGGGTTTTTCGTTTCTGTCATCACTGACTGAACTTCTGTTGCCATGGATTCCGGCGAATCGGGGTCAAATTTTCTATAAGTGCTCAGTGTGATATCAATGTAAAGTAGATGGGTTCATCATTGTAATAGTTACAGAAAAGTATGTGATGATAATAATAATAATAATAATAATAATAATAATAATAATAGTAACTATTTCAGTGTCAATCTTCTAGCTAGCCTATAATCAGCTCACTAATTGGGGACACTATCCTACTTAAAATGTACATTAATCTTTAGAATTTACAGCAAAAAATCCTTAGGCTACAATGACTATATATAATAATAAAGAACAGATCTAGTAATTAAAACTTTGTTAATTAAAATCTATCGGGAATAGCAAAATTCATATTTAAGGTTGCAGTTTTCTGGCAATGATGATGTTAGTGGTTGCATTTCGCTGAGGGGGAAAGGGGGAGTGGGGAAGGAGTGCTAAATTAAAAATACCTCTCTTTCATTGAGTCAATTTTTTTGGGTGTCGGCGTTGGGTCGCCGAGGCGGGTAGAGGAATTTAGGTTAAAATCACGACTGACGTCTTGACTTGTTTTGCTGGAACCAACGAAGAGACAGATGAAATGGCCAAACTTTCCTTTTCTTTTGCTCCTATTTTGCTTGGATTGATTTTTTCAATGTATTGTAACAGTCAATAATAATTGTTCAACCGATCTTGCTGTATTGTGTTCCTCAAAAACATTTTCAGACCTCGTTGACAATATGTTTGAAACTTTTGCAAATAGTGTTTAAGTTTAGACAGCTAGATTTTCTTATCTATTGCTAATAGCCTATAGTCAGTCATTCAGTCAGTTGGTTAGTTAATTAGTTACTGTAGTTAGTTAGTTAGTCAGTCAGTCAGTCAGTTAGTTAGTTAGGATGTGGGGTAAAAAATGACAGTGGTGTTTGTTGAAAACTTTCGAAAATATCCCTAAAGGGTACCAGTTTTGTTTTCCCTAAGAGTTGCCAATTCTAAAACAACACCATTTGAGACTGGCCATTTTAACAGTGATTAAGGTAATTGATAAGCTGAAAGACTCATTAAAGTTATCGCATCAACTCTGGAGATAGGCATTTTAGATTTTAGCACCATAAGCGCTACCAATCCACAAAATGTCATGCACTAAAAGGTATGTCATTTTTATAGTACATCCCCCTTCCCCCACTCTATTTCTATCACGGGGAGGAGTACTGCTTTATATGGGCGATGTAGGTATGTGCAGCCCCAAAGGGTATGGTTTTCTGCGGTTTTGGTCTGAAATAGGGTGTCGAGTTTGACCATTTCCTTCTGAAATAGGGTATGGTTTGTGCACTGTAGTCTTGAATTTAGTATCTTTCATAGAAAAAGCTATTTCTTCATCATTAGGCGATGTGACCACCAGCAAAAGGTCTTACGCAAATTATGTTAACAGCAGCCGTGTGTGTGAAATAGGTAAGATTTGGGGTATCGAATTTTTGGTCAGATCTGAAACTGGGTGGTGGAAATGGCAGAGTTTGGTCTGAAATAGGGTAAGGGTTTCAGGAAGTGGGCCGCACACCCCCACCCAATTTTCCCGGGAGTTCCCCCCCCCCCCGGGATTTACATTCGGTCGCTATTGAAAAAAAAGATCAACATACCGTAGTAATGATGATCCACATCCCAAGGGGCATTTTACCACCGATGTACCGCACATCAAAGAACAGTGGCGATCCAGGCGATCCCTGAAAACAATTAGTTTGCATTGAGCGCAAGGAATCTTTTGTTTCGGGCATTCTTGCATGTGCGCTGTCATCGCTTCGCGGACCGCCATGTGCCGACAGCTTTCGTTGGGACAATTCTCCAGTACTTTTGGGCATTGCTTCCAATGAGCCTCAGCGTCGGAATAAACGCCTTTCCACTCACAGCCTTGGTTGGTGCAATTTACCGGTAAATTGCAGGTAATGTTGTCCAGCGTCACGTTTACTGTCAACTGATCTCCTCTAAATGGGGTACGGCATTGTGGACACTTCGGTGAAGCAATTGATGCCAAAGTGGATAAGCACTTTTGGCAACCAGAATGTCCACAGCCAAGTGTAACGGGCTTCAACATTATGTTCAAACTGAAAGGCAATGAGGAACCATAAGGTCAAACTGATCCGGAATGTTGTCACGACTGAAACATGTCCAAAAACTTCAACTCACCAAATATCGCATTGCAATGTTGTGTCCACCATCTGAGAAAAAGCACAACTGAAAGCGGTGATATGAGACATTATAAACACGTTGCCGGACGAAATTGTGAAACACGGAGCGAAGAAGACTGTTTCTGCGTGCAAGCAAAACTGTAGACGTGGACTGTTCGAGGGGAGTCTAATTTTTATTCGAAAAAAACATGATTTTGACAGGTCACCATTTCCGGCTTGTGATGAAAGACACGCGCGCGCGCGAAGTTGCGGGAGACGCGACGCGAGGGGAGCTTCGCGTCGCGTCTCCTCGTAACTTCGCGCGCGCGTGTCTTCTGTCGCCGAAATTAGAGACTACTAGCAGTCTACAGTTTGGTACATTTCACCTTGCGGGTTTTTCGTATAAAGGTGATATAACTGTCTTATATCTCTACAAATCGCAGCATGAATTCTTCGTGAATTTGGAAGTAAACTTATGTCAATCAGCCCGATGGCAAACATTCTGCACAACGGGCGGGTTTTGGGGCGCCATCGAAATATCCAGCAATTTAATTGCTAGGAACGGTTTTGAAAGAAAGAGAGAAAGAAAAAAAGACGGAGCATGAAAAATTCATGAGCTAACGTTCTTCATAGAACCTAAATTTGGTCATGTAATGCGTTGTTCTTTTGAGGAGCATGGTAAAGAAATGTACCAAAGTGTATAAAGGGTGGTAGAGGAACGGCAAAAAAAAAACAACAAACAAAACAACAACATAAGGAGGAGGGAGAAGGGACGCCAAAAAAAAAATTACGGCGGCGGGAGAACCATCGGGATAAAGGAGAGTGGATTATCTCTAGAAAAAATATGACATGAGTCTTAAAATCCTAAATAGATATCTCAATATAAGAATTTTTACGCGGGATCTGTTCTCTCCCTAAACTTTTATATTAATGTGATAGACCCTCGGTACCCAAGACTATTTGAGCCCCTCGCAGGGAGTTTTAGTGAATACGGGGTCAGGAACATTTATTTTTAGGAAACATGGGATATTGTCAAATTATTTATAGGGATCAACGGAACTACTGATTAGATTGTTGGGATCAAGAAGGACACACTTATGTTTCAACATTCACAAAAGTAGTCTGTGTTGCAGCTTCAATGCAACTTCATCGGCTGTAACGTCTTCTCTTCAGCTGAGTCCTACAGCTACATTATAGGATAGCTGGTGTCGTTCAACTATGTGGTCTATGTGTCTGTACACTACTATTAACGCAATTGTAAGGAAACTACGATGGCGGCTATGCCCTTCTACTTTTTTTCATCTTTACACGTGAGAAAAACTCGTGATTTTCAGAGCCAGAGCATGACATTCCGCTTCACTTCTCACCCATAGAATGCTCCGCTTCCAAACGTTAAACTGTCCGGAAGAAGGAAGTTAAGGAAATGAGCAACTACTGTATTGCACAGGGGCGTAGCATGAGATTTTGAAGGTGTACGCACAGCGCGGAAATTTGGAACTAGGGGGGTCTGGGGGCATGCTGCCCCAGAAAATTTTGAAATTTAGGGTCTCGGAAATGCCATTTCCCAACTATTTCCGCGGAACCTTTTTTATAAATAAATGCAACGGAAAATGTGGTAGTTGTTTATTTTACCCATCTCTACAGTTTTCGGTAACCTACAACAAAAAAGGGGGTAAAACAATGGAAAAAAACAGGGGGTTTACAAGCAAAGGGCAAGACGTCTACCCTTCAGACGGGCGAACTCTGTTATAACATCATCAATGTCAACGTCCTTGTGCTTGTGAATGTGCAAAATTGCTAAAGAGCTCAATCTCCCTTCTGTCATGGTACGTCGTAAGGGCGTAAGGGCGTTTTCAATCTCTTCATAAATGACCCGGGACAGGGGATTGGGGAAAGGCAAGGACCGCAGAGGGAAGAGTTTTTCTTTCGTTTCACTCCACCATTACGTTAAAACAACAATAACAACTGTATTAGCTCTTATATTTAGAAACGAAGACATTACTGATCAAATAAAAATTAAAGCTTAAAGGGTGTGTAAAATAAGTAGAGAGTTAACAAGTCTAGGGAGCCAAATAACGTTTCTTGTCGTTTATGGATTAATGAAAAGGTACTGGAAAAACAAACACACACGCCAGTATAATTCGAAATTTAAAAATTGGTCCTATTTTAGATTAAGTTTGACAAATGCTATAAGGGAATAAAAACTGAATTTTTTTTCCAGATTTCAGCTGTACGTACGGGCGTGCGTGCGTATATGGACGCTACGCCCCTGTTGCATATGGAAGACAGTCAGGAAGAGAACAAATCGACAGGAGACAACCATGGCACGACATGGGACTATGCCAGAGATATAATACCAGAGATACCTCAATATCTCCGCATGAGAGAGTCCTGAGTGGTTGCAAGGATGGCAGATGAGGAGGAACGTTTCGAGGGCATGCCCGATAATGAGGACAGAGCTACGGCTGATAGTGACGACGAGGTGGTTGAGGAGACAGACACTGCTTGTTCAGAACGCGGTAGATGGTCCACTTTCTTGTTAGGAACGACTACTTTATTTGGGCACAAGGTGCAGATAAACAGTAGGCTAATTTCATGACAGGCATTTATTTAACGGCAGTTACGTTACTTAAGAACGTTTACAAAAAATCTGAATGTTCTAAGGTTCTTAAGTCTCGAACAGTACTTGATAGTTGTACATTACCATCAATTCCTGACCTTGGAGCAATTTAAGCATAAAATCTTAACAACGAATCACATTTGTAAACGATTTAATGGAAGAAATTCAGGCGGACAAATCTAAGCCGATGCTGAACATTGTGACCTTACAATAGCGCTAGGCATAGTCATAGCGCGAAGGGGAAGAGGGACTTTTAAGTTCATAGTTGTATATCTCCACCTATCTCACATATTGAAAACAAGATAAATTATTGCGGGCTACAGTGGAGCCCAAGCTTAACAGATGTAGTTTTAAAAGCTTAGTACAAAGCTGTCTAATGGGAAAGCTAAACTTCGTGAGGTAAAAAAGTGAGGCATGTTTCCATTCCGTCAGAAGAACTTTACAACAAGGCAAGACTTATGAGTTCCAGAAACAGGCCGGAGTATTTTATGTTGTGAAACAGGGCGTTGCTCCGCTTTCTCTGACAAGGTCTTCACGGACACTATTTTTAAATGTTGCGAGCTTCAAGATGGTCTCAATGGGAAGCAGAAGAATAAACAGATGTCAATCGATTTACATCTTCCGCTCAAAATTTTTGACCGACGCTAACTAGCTCCAGCCGTACAGAATGTATTCGTGGCCAACGTGCATAGTGGTACAAAAGGCCCGGGGAGGGGGACTCCCATAAATTTCGGATAGGTGTGTGCCGCTAAGGGTCTTAAACCCTCACCCTATTTAAGGATAAAGCAAACGAAAATTGGTACCCTATTGTAAGGCCCAAACCCGAAAAATACGGGAAAGAACCGGCGTGAAATTAAAAACCGGAAACCTGTCAGTGTTCGCAGGCTAACGACGGATTTCATTTAGCTGTGTATTTAAGCACTGCTATTTTAGCGGATACAATTTAGGCACTCTACCTAAGGGTCACACCGGGAACACTGTGCCAACCTGGGCAAAAAGTGATATCCTATTTAAGGATTGAGAACCTCAAAAACCATACCCTATCCCGTGGCACATACCTTTATAGGTCATGTGTGGGAGTCCCCCCCCAGGAGAAAAGGATAGGGTGTGTCTTCTTTAGTTCTAGAATTCCTTCTAGTTTTCATCTTTTTTTGATTTTGCGATCTGAGGAATTCATGATCCACATTCCTACAACGTTTGTTTTAAACTGAACAAAAAAGTGTTTGGTCAGTTCTGTTTTAGAGTGACAACTGATACCCCAGCGTTTTGTTATCGATTTATGCTACGTATTTTACCAATAATGACCAGATTGAAACTATTCTAACAGAAAGATGACGTACTAATATTTAAATATAAGTGACGGAAATAAGCGTCTCGGAATTAAAGACCTCAAGGGTTGAAGTCTCAAGGGTTGAAGTCTGTAGAAAATATAACTTAGAAGACCCTAGAAGTTTGGATGCTTACGATGCGTTAACTAATTGTGACCAATGTACAGGGCTCGTACAGCAAGTTTCTAACTGGGGGAATCGCTTCAAAAGCATTGGCGTGAGTCAACTAGGGGGGATCTGGGGTGTTCCCTCGGAAAAATGTTTCAATACAAGTCCTCTGAAATGGCTGAAAATGTATTTAAAACTAACATGGTGTGGTGAAACTTATATACTTTCAGCAACAAAAAAGAGGTGTTTCAAAACAAGAATAATCAGTTTTCGGTAAAACGTTAAATAGAAAACTAACTTCCATTTTTTTAGCATTACTTGCTTTTTACTGTTGAAAAGTAGGGGAGGGGGGCCTCCCTTTGCGTGGTGCCAGATTCAAGAAAGCTGGACATTTGAAATATCTTAACGGGCTAACAAGGTACCGTATCGGTTTGAATTTAGTCGTCAAAAGCCGATAATATAATTAAAAGCCAAGATCTTGACCCTCTCGGCCCCACAACCCTTCAAGCCCTTTGAAAAACATCACCACCGTATGGTCAGTCTTTCTTTATTGGTTTTAACAAGTCTTAAGAAAATACTTAACAAAACCGAGTGATGATTAATTAAGGTGTAACTTAATTTCGCTTATGTAAATGAATCTTACAGCTGCAGCGCATCGAATATGAGGTCAAACTGAAGACTTACATGAAAGAAAGTGTCTTGCGTCGAATACGATGCCGCGAATTCTATGTTGTTCAGGGGGTACCCAACGACAAGTTTCGATAGATATTTGTTCAGTACAGGATAATTCGCCTTTGGCTTTCGGTGTCGATTCAATTTCGTAACTAAAACGTGGCCTAAAAGATTCTCAATTGGGGAATCATAGCTCCTGAGATTTTCCGAAAGGTCGTTTTTGCTGGTTTTGGCAGTCAAAAACGTCATCTAACATTTTCGGAAAGAAAATAGTCCCCTAGTTCATTTCAGTTAGCATTTTCTCAAAGGAGGATTTTGTTCCCTAACATTTTCGGGCAATTTAAATTTCAGTTAGGGAATCCGAACAGATGAACTTCTTCTAGCGAATGAAAACATCACTTTAAGCAGACTTCAAACACCATAAGGTACTTAAAATGCCTGCTGTTGATTTAGCTCGTTGGGTGCCCCTGATCGTTGCCTATATTACAGCTGAATGGTGTACAAAATGTATCAAAAACAGTAACAATTATCAATTTCAGTTGACAGGCAGCTTCATTAACTAACTTAGAAACACGGTTTCGGCGGTTTATATAAGCTGGCTTGTTGTCATTTCCTTCAATTCTCGCAGAAGATGCGGCGTATTTTGGTTAAGATCATTCACATTGTCGAATTTGGGGAAAATTACCATTATTGGGTATGACACTCCACAAGCCGAAAGAAACGAAACAAAGTAAGGTTTGTGCGGCTCCTTACAATGTAATTGTTAGAACTGTGTTCGCCCATCGTAATAAGAATAGTTAGAGGGCTGGATTTGTAACTACATATTCGAGGGGCAAAATGGCTAGGAAATTTTGCATAATATGCCGTTGATCTCCACCTCTCCATTGGCGCCACATTTGTTCATCAAGGTATGACTGCAGGTCTTCTCTTTTTAGACCTCGACGCACTTTTTGGCCTAACTTGAGGTTGTTCCAGCAGGACTCTACCTCCTGAGTGTGGACGCCAGTCACAGGATCCACGAAGTTTTGAGCATGAACAACGATTCTGTGTGCGGCGACGTTGTTGATACGGCCTGTCATGCCTCTGTATGCAGCCCAGTCATCGGTGTATACAACTGTCCCTGGTCGGATGCACCTGGAGATGATGGGATCCAATGTGGCGATATCCCGTCTCTCCACAACTTGAAAGTACCCCCTCGCGGGCCTGAATTCGGTTGTAATGATGCCAAAAACCCACGCTTCCCTAGCCGCCCTTCTCCCACGGTTGTACTGAAAAGATTCACAATATAATTTGTTAGCATATTCCCTCAGTGAACTGATTGTTTATTCCTGTTACTGATTCTGTAAAAGACAATCTCGTAAAAACAACTTAAGAGGCGAGGAGAATAAAACGATAGTTCATTTCTTCACGAGCGTTTTCGGAAAGAAAATAGTTCCCTACAAAGTTAGTGGAAAGCTCATTTCAGCTTGCATTTTCTCAAAGGAAGATTTTGTTCCCTAACATTTTCGGGCAATTAAAAATTCAGCTAGGGAATCCGAGCAGATGAACTGCTTCTAGCTTTCGATAAAAACACTTTAAAAAGACTCCAAACATCTTCAGGTGCTTAAAAATGCCTTTCTACAGCTTTTGGTTGATTTGGCTTGTTGGGTGCCCCTGCTCAATGTTCTTGTTCATCGTTGTCTGATATATTGAAACTAAACTAAGGCATACCCAGTTCTTTTATAGGCAACACATTTTGTTGAAAGAGATCGCCGTTGTAGATATTTAAATTGGAGGTGGCTTAGTATATTGGTTGCTTTTGTTGAATGTAGCTTCGTGATTCCAGTTTGTCTCCACGGAATCTCATTGTCAAACTCCCGTAATAATTACGGAAAAAGGTTAACTTTAAACATTTCTATTTTCCGTCTAACAATCGAATGATGGTATGTCATAATCTAAAGTAGTTTCGAATGAAATAATTAAGCAACAACAAAAACATTTTCTCACCTTAGCCTTGTGAGAAAACTTGCTTTCATCGCACTTAACGGCAGCGCCTGGTCCCCCGAATGGTATGAAAGGTCTATGTTCAATGTCCCTGGAACATACGTCTTGCAGCTGTCGGAAAATCCTACACACCAATCCTGGGTTTAGACTTAATCTCCTGGCAGTTTTTCTCTGTGAGTCGTCAGAGACAAAATGATAGACGACAAGAAGCAACGTTCCTAGCGCTACGCGAGGAAACTCTTCAAAGAAGCTGTTTGCACGCAAGCTCCTTTTCTTCTTGCATCCGCTGCAGCGCCTGTTAATAATAATCAAAAACGAAAGAAAGACTCTGAAAACAAGCGTTCTATTGAGTAAGGTAATAAAGTTCCTTTGCAAATTGTTTTTGGAGTTCTTAAAAAAAAAAATTGTCAACATGCGATAACTGAATTATTTTGCAGCAAAGACTTCATATTTTTCTTGGTTTCCGCGTGAACTCGTGTATTCTAGCGAGCTTTTTACAATGCGTTTTCCAAGCAAGATGTGTTACTTCAAAAAGTAGCACTTCCTTTGTCAAAGCGCCTCCCATTCAAACTATGTTAAATTCAGAAATTTAACTTATACTTTACGAAATGCCGTAGCGCATGCTTCCAACAGCTTATACAGGTCTCTTTTCTCATTTATAATTTTTCTAAGCTTAACACACACCGTCGGTTTAGCCCTTTCACTCAATTATGTCGCGCAAAGCACACAAATTCAAAACATCATGATTGAAATTCAGGTTCCGAAGAAAAAAACTCGACGTTTAGCCAAGTTAACTTTTATGCAGGAGCAGAAATGCGTTTTTCCAGCCAAGTAGTGATACTTGAAAAAAGTAACACCTCCTTTCTTAAAGCGCCGCCCATTCAGAAGGTTCGGAAGGTCGACTCGTTTCGTTTCGTTTCGCGGAATACCGTAAGCCATGCCTCAAGCTATTGAAGGCATTGTTTGTCCGCTCAGCTGCTTTCTAATGAGGTCCTCGTTTTTAAAACCCAACATCTCTTACCGTAAGAGCTTATTTTTAAAAGGAGCTGGATTCGTCTCAAAACAAGTCTCACTTTTCCATTTCTTTTCAATCGAGCGTTCGGCACTTGACAAAGGAGTTTTAAGTTTTTTCACTTAGGTCTTGTTCGTCAACTTTGTCAATGATTTAAACCGTGATTTTAAAAGATATACTGGTATAACTTTGTACAGAGCCTGTGATCAGAGTTTTTTCATACTTCTAAGCAGAGCGCGCGGCACGTAACAAAGGTGTGATTTTTTTTTCTCTCAAAGGATAGCATGATCCGCCTTTCGTGAAGCCGTTTCATAGATTAAACCGAAATCTAACTATAATTTTAGACGATACACTGATCAGAGATTGTTTTCCAGTTTTACGCAGAGCTCATGCAATATGACTTTACTGTTCAGTTTTTCATTAGAGCTCGCGGCACGTAAGGAAGGTGTGAGACATTGTAGATTAAACGGGTCAATAAACATGAGCACGCTTGAATGAAAAAGTGTACGCTTTTCTCGTATCGATTTCTTAGACTACATGCGATGCTTTCGGACGAAAATGAAGCTGTTTTGATCTTCACGAAATAAAAACAAGCATGAAACACTGGAGAAAAATAAAATCATTTGGGGAGTTATGGAACAGAACCGAAACAGTACACATAGCGGCAAACGAGAGTTATCCAGGTTTTAATGCACGCTTATTACGTACCGACTCTGATTTATGGACCTCTCTCTCGGAACAGATACTGTCCGCGGACAAATATCCGAGCATATTTTCGACATATATACTATGCTCTACAAATATGGTATGCGTACGCGTCACTTTTTGGGTGTTTTTACTTAAATTTAGTTTAGTTGACTATCTGATGTCATAAACATTTAAACGATATTCTACTTCCACGTGCTCCATACGCAAGGTTTCAGATACGCCGGAAAAAAATTAAAAATTCGGTCTTTCAAAGCTCCAATCGAAATTTCCGTACTGTCGCTCCATTTGTAACTATAAAAGGTGTCGTCGTCGTTTTTACAATATTAGCATTGTTTCCGTGGTAGCCGTTTCAATTGCCTTAAATCAATCTTTCCATTTCCTTAGTGACTCTCAAAACGCGTATTTCCTCAACATAATCCATTTTTTTCTTTGTCAAATTTAATATGAGCTTATGCCAAACTTATTCACTTACCAATGGAACCCATCAACATGGTTACCGTTCCTTGGTATCAAGATCATGTCCTCGTCGCATTGTGCGCACCTGAGCGGATTCGCCAGCAGAGACCTCTGTTGTAGCCAGTGTATCAAAGTCAAACGTGGACCCCGTTCCAAATCTAGAATTTCGTTTAGATTCATGACTTCTCGGTGACGC
Organism: Pachyseris speciosa; assembly: GCA_016490735.1. Taxonomy (NCBI): domain Eukaryota; kingdom Metazoa; phylum Cnidaria; class Anthozoa; order Scleractinia; family Pachyseridae; genus Pachyseris; species Pachyseris speciosa. Next base: position 611,157 of record JAEMWC010000374.1, read on the forward strand.
AGGAGCAACTGTCAGCGCGATGATTTAGAGGCCAGTAATAAAGCCGTTTGTTCGAGTCTTCTCTTATAGTACCCACAATAAAGCTTATCTGGGGTTTAATTGGCGTATTTTAATCCCAGTCATTTAAAGGAAGTGTGAATGGTTTCTTTATTTATAGGCAGGAATTTTCAATGTCATCTGACTGCAAGCAATTATACTGGAATACTTTATTAATTTGCCGCAAGTGTGCCACAATTATCAATTTATTCCAAGCTAAGCGAGAATTATGAGGCTATTCTCGGGCAGTTTACTTACTCCCGTTGAAAGAGTCAGTAAATTAAGTTTGTTGATATAACTTTTTATCTGTGATTATTTATTGCCAAGTTTCGGTATAAATCTCAATCTATTAGCAATCTGCCGTTTTAGTATTCCCATATGACTTCAAAAGCCGTCTACCACTATTGTCATTTGCCGATATGTGCGAGCATAACTCGAAGAATTCACAAGTAGATCAGATAGTTCGGCTTAAGTGACATTTCCGCCTTCACTTGATAAGTGAGGGTCCCCAATAGGTTTGGCGGGATCATGGGGATGCGGGATTTGGCTTTCATGGGCGGTGATATTCGGGATTTGAGCTGAAAACAGGGGCGGGAAGCGGGAATTTCAGTAGCGAGTGGGAGCGGGATTTCGTATTTTTATAGGGTTGGGATGCGGAATTGGCAAGGGAAACAGAGCGGGATACGGGATTTTAATTCCAACGTGACTTCATCCTAAGTTGACCAGCGCAAAAACCGCGTGTTAGGACTTTTCAAACGTATCCATTTTTGCTTACCACACGTTAGTATCAGACGGTATGATGTCTTTGAGTCCTATTGTCATCTTTTGTGTTATAGCCACGCCGGAAAGCGGCGACACTTTAATTTACCGAACGAACCGGGAAACGAAGTATGCGACATTATAATTTGCGTCGCCATTTATTATGAAAAGGGTGCGAGCTTGATGCGAGCGGGAATGCCTTCCCCTGCATAAAGGTGCAGGTCTTGACATTTGAAAGTTCTAGTTAGAAGAGCTCTATGGTGCGTGATTAATATGAAATATAAAATGCTCTGGCATTAGAAAGTTTTATAGCATTCTAGAACCGCTATAGTTGGAAGAGCTTGTCTTGACGTTAGAAAGTTCTATAGCATTCTAGATAAAATGGTCGTATGTTTAAACTTCTAAAGCCTTTCATGATCGTTGCTGTAATATTTATTTCTATAAAGTTTCTGCTTTAATTATTATTTAACAAATTACTAATTACCGCAAAAACGTCTTGAAAAGTGGACGGGATCGGGATTCCCAAGTAAAAAAAGGGTGGGATGGCGGGATTAACAGGCAAAAAAAAAATATAATAAAATTTTGCGTAAAAGCGGGATCATTGTGGACCCTCATAAGTCTAGGTACCGGTCACATTTTGCCTTGCCCTTCTTTTTTAATACTACGTTTAGCCTTGGTTGGGAATTGACCGCCGAGAAGGCGAATTCTTAGTAAAACCTACAGACTAAAAAATAGTAACTCAGCATCCCTTGAATAACTCGACTAAATTTCTACATTTCTCGGGAATGGCGCTCAGTTGCGAAAATACCTAACACGAGAAAAACACTGGAAGACAGCAATTCTCACTTAGATTTTCATTCTTTTCTTTTATTTAAAATCATATCATATTCAAAGTTTTTCATCACTGTGAGACAACTTACTGGTCCGAAAAAGAACCCTTTTTGGCTAGCGTTTTTTGCCTTGTGTAGGCGAGGAAGAGATGCGGAACGAAATTTATAACCTTAAATAAAAAGATAAAAATAGGAAATAACCGTTTGTTCCAAAAGAAACGAATTTTAGAATTAGCGTTGTATTTTAGAGTGAGATTTATTTTCAGTGTTGACTCTCGGCAGGAGCCCTGCTCTCGGATGAAAGTATTGAATGCACTGAGCGGAGCCTGTCCCTCGTTTGACTGGGTTTCCGGGAAGTAGTATATCTTTTCAAGGCTGTTTCAGCCATTAAAACAATCCTGCAAACCAAACGTAAATCTCGATTAGCTACCATATAAATAGCCTCCCACGCAGTCGTTTTGAGGGGACTCGTGTTTCACCTCCTCCCCCGTGGGAGGCTACAATATAAGCTAACAGCAACCTGTTTCGTATTCTCAGTATTGGACGGTAACTACAATCGTCTATATTTCTTGGGTTATGTTCTGTAAAATTTAATTCATTCATGCAGCAATGTGGAAGCATTGCGTTGCGATGGATTGGGGGGGGGGGGGATTGGTGGAGGGCGGAGGGGAGAAAAGCGAATGTTCACGATGATTGTAGCTTGCAATGGAAGTTGATTCGGGGGAATATACTGACAAATTTTTGCATGTGAAAAATTTGCCTCACATTCATTAGCGCCCATTGCAGGCAAGTTCCAGTCTAACACTGAGAATAAGAAAGTGGTCTATTCCCTCTTGAAAATCAGTAAAAAAAAATTCCTTTCCAACGGTGATGGGTTCTAAATTTTCCTGGAGGGTTTGGAAAATTCGGGAGGACTAACAATCACCGTTGGCACTAGTAAAATAGAAGTACCCGGTAACGACTAAAGATTAGTGCGGATATATTTGGAGTACTATGAAGACGCTAGAGCTAGTAAGTCGTTGCGGATTACTTTTCCCGCGTCAGCAGGCAGCAGGACCTAGTTCGGGAAGCTTAGAAACTTGAGGTCATTTAGTGCAAAATAGGGGATGAAAAAGAATGATAAAGATGGCCCACGTTCATCGATCACTCGTGCCACAAAACCCGCTTGAGTACCCCAACAATGCCTGTTGTGCAGGCTATAGTCAATATTAAAAATCAACTGCTCTTTCTATTAGCTGACATGTGAAAGATCAGCTTTATGCTCATGACAACCGTTTGTTAAATGACATCTTCAATTACAGGTTAGAATTCTGAGTAAAATGCATTTTCATTTGGTGTCGTAGGTTTCTGGGATGTTTCTCACCTAGACTGCGAGTACTCTCTAATTTCGGCGATAGATTGTGGGGCGTGCGCAAGACGCGCTCGCGCGCGAGGCTGCGAGGAGACGCGAAGCGAAGGGAGCGCCCCGGGTTCTCACCTTAGTCAGTGAAACAAAGATATTTTGTTCTTTGTCTCTTAACCATTACAAAGGCTCTTACGTCACTAACCGAGTGGCATCAATTTTCAGATCCCCTGGGTTGAAAACACGCGCTTGGAAGGTCGCAGATTCCCACACGGTTCGAGGTCACTATCCGCCTACTCTATTAGTTTCAAGATGAGCCACACTAGACGTGCAATGTTTAGAACCGTTTGCGTTTTAGACAAGCGACTCAGTGCCATTCCCAGCAGCACGGAGTGGGGAAGACTTCTGAGTGCGGGGCGTGTGAAACAAATCACGTTTACAAAAAGCTACGCAGAAGACAAGATCTGCGAAATCCTAACGACCACCTTCCCGTTGTTAGCAGGAAAAGATCTCAGTAGGTAAGTTACTAGCCGTAAAAATCAGAGGAAAACATGTAGGATCAATTATGTGGCACAACGGAATGTCGATGCCGAGTGTTTTCTTTGACTGTAACCAATTTCACATGGACTCAAATTACAGACTGAATTGTAACATGTGACGCTGCTTTTTGCTTGCTTTTTACTTCTCCATGAGAAAATAAAACAAAAGTTCGGCTATTTCGTATATGACGCTGTATAACCTGACGATTAAGAAGTTATGTTGCACGACGTGTGTTTGGAGTAAGTTTGGAGGGAGTGGTATAGATAGGCCAGATGGCGGTTTCCGCCCTTTATTTTACCGACATTTTACCACGACAACAAATCATGCTGACGTTGCTGAGGCTTGATTGCAAACTTAATACGTAACTGTGGAATATCTTGTCCAGTTTTAATTACTCCTTGTTCCGGAATTTTCATTTAACAAACTGCCCGAACTAAAATGCTTGGAAAATACCATGATGCAGTAGATAATCGCTCTTGTTCCTACTAAGGGGGGTCACAACTTGTCAACTTTTTTTCCCAGCGGCAAACTTAACACTGACAAAACGATTTAAACCACAAACTCAGATGGGATGTTCAACTTCCTTTTACCATCATCAATAATCTTACGCGATTTCAATATCTAGATCTTCAAATCTGTTTTTATATTGTTCTAAACTCGGTAAGGCCTGTTCTTTTGTCAGTGTGGTAAAGGGGATGGGTGGGTAAAAGAGGGCGGAATGGTATGATTTAACAGATATTACCATGATTCCGCACTCTACATCAGAAAATTTTTCATCTCCCTTCTTGAATTGCCAACTAAAGTTCACAGATAAGGCAATAACTGCTGATTTGCATACTTACTTATTCAAGAGTTTAAAATGCTGATTTTAACCATATTGAAACAAAATTATGAACCCGTTTGACCTGAAACCCTATAGCCCATAAATAGTTCATAAAATCATAAATATCTGATACTAATCGCTTTGTAATTTTTGAACTGTATCCCATTTTTTCATCACACAGATTAGAATTTATAGCATCTTATTCCCGTGGCCATGCCATGATGAAGGTGGGTACAGGCGTTATCAGTGGAGAGAAGATAGCAGAATTGTTTGGTGGAAGTAGCAGGAAGAGGGTCTTCTTATATCTTCCTTCAGGTACATGTACATGTACTTTTATCACTACTACTGGTTAAAGCAACTCTGGTTTTTAAGTGCCAACAGTTTTTTAATTGCTTGAGATAAGCATCCATTTGCTGCTAACACGTAAGAAGCCACTACATGTATAACCTTTAAATCATTCTTCAGACTCATCCACCAATATCAACCCACCTGTCACGCCCGTGTCTGTGGCTGTTGCTACCACAACAGGATCTTCATCAGTACATACAGCTGCAAGTAAGTGAATAAAATAGCAATGCTAAAACCAAGTACATGATGGTACTAGGCTACACTATTTTAAGCAAATAAAATTTAAAATTAATAATAAATTCATGACTTGATAGTTCACTATGGTGTATGGGAAAAAATAAGCAGACACCATTACAACATGCTTAACATGAAAGGAAATTATCTTTTTTAAACTTCACACAATTTTTTTTCACAAATCTTGCCATGGCACTACTCTTGAGTACAAATTGGATTAGGAAGTAGGAAGGGGAAGGGGGATATTTCAGTTTGCAAGTGGCATGAAGAAAAATAATTACACCTAATTCACTGTTGGTTGAATGATGTATACACTGACTGATAACAAATTCATGACAGAAATGACTAACACATAAATCACTTGCTTGACACTTTTCATGTAATTTCAACTTCTGATGAGTTTCCTTTATTTCTATCTCCAGACCCATCCACAAACGTGTTAAATTCTGTGCCCAGTGCCCAAGCAAATTTGGTGTCAACTGCCTCAGGTGCAATGACCAATGTGACCAACAGTAATTCTGGGCCTGTTGTATCTACATTGGCACCTTCAACCTTGCCACTTTCTTCAAGTGGACGTAAGTGAAATAAAATAATAATAATAATAGGGCAAACTACATGATGGATCAAGGTACAGTGTACACTGTATTACATATTAGTATAATTGCTCAGGAGATTATAAATATGTGCACACTCTAATTGATGATATTCAACAACATTACCTTTTCCTTAGGTGAATAACTGTGAAAAGTCTATTCATTTCTTAAGAGATAAGTTGATAGTATAGCGGAAAGTGTTGGGACATCCTTATAACATGACAAAACTTGACACATAGATAAGATTACTACTACAGTAATTTGTTCACATACCTTGTCAAAACACTACCCTTGAGAACAAACTGGGCCGAGGAAGGTACAAGTATTTTCAACCACCTTAATACATTGCTGCTTTAATAAAGTATAAAATTATGATAACAAATTAATGATACATGAATGGCTAATATATAAATCACTTACTATGATGATTTAGCTTTAATTTCATCATCCGATGGATTTCCTTTATTTTTATTTTCAGATCCACCTTCAAACAACACTGTATCAATTGCTGTCCCAGCTGTGTCCAGTTCCATTACAACTCAAACAACTGTCTCGGGTGCTAGGCCTGTTGTTACCCCAATTACAGCTCAATCTTCCCCAACACATTTGGCCTTGCCACTTCCTAGGGGTGGACGTAAGTGAAAAAAAATAACACAATTAATTATTATAGATCAAAGCCATGACAAGCAGCTTGAGATACAATATAAACAGCAAATTGTGGACCCTACCGGTAAATTAAGTTAGACAAAATACAATTTCTGAAAGTGTCAGTATCACTCATAGGTAGAGGTTATTCAAGTATTAGTCTTTTGGGAACCTGAGGAAATTCACCATTAAACCTTAAATTTGATCATTTTGATACTGTGTGTGTGATACTGTGTGTATATACAGTCAACTATACATGCAGATCACTATCTCACTTGATTTATTGGTGCTGGAAGTGGGGCTATTTTCCCACGAAAAAAGAGAATTCAAATCGTGTGGTCAAAATATCACATGACAACAGATTGTGACATAATTTTGGGTGCAAAACAACACACCAATATAGTGGATAGTAGAAAAGAGAAAACTAGAGGAGGGTGTTATAATTGCATTACTGGCACCCATGACGATCAGAGCTGTACAAATCTGTTTAAAAAGGAGTGAGGATGCATCAGTTTTTCGTTCCAGCTGTCGTGGTAAAATTGGTTAAATTTGAGACTGGCCAAACTTCAAATATACTACCACTAAGTACATCCTCCTTGTCATGGCAAGAAATCATTGAGTGTAAACAAGCTTCTGTCTCAAGATGTGATTTTGCATTAAAATTCAACCTTGTCACTCCGACACATTTTTTTTTTTTAGGGAAAGTAGCCCAACTTCAAGTGCTATTAAAATTGCAAATTCTTTCCCTAGACAACTCACACTTTGGAATTCTGCATTTCAAGCATTGAAGTTTACAAAAGTACAAAAACAAACTTCGCTTCATAAGCACTTTAAAGAGACACCAGAAATTAATAAGCTGTAGTTTGACCTTAACTCACCAAACATTAATTTTTTTTAAGGTGAAACGAGAATGTACCTTACAGCATTAGCTGAGACAGGAAGGAGCATTGGAAGGGATGGTGAGTCACATTAACATTAACACCCTAATATACCGGTGGATGTATATTCTACTGAAACACACAACCAATAGAAAGAAATATCCCTACAGTTACAACTGTTGATAAACAATTAAAGGCACCCAATGAATTAAATTCTTTCCCACTCAGAGCATAAGAAACACCTCTGGAATTGATCCCCCAAGAGAACTCTCCCCTTTTCTACTTCAACTATCTAAATGGTTATTTTATGCTTCTATGTGTAGGTGCAGACCAACTCAGCATTGATGACTATGATGGTAAGGTTATTAACAAAATAGTATAATTAAAAAAAGTCTTTAAAGACAAGACAATGTGGCTGATTAAATTTAGAATCGTGTGTTTACACAAATACCCTAAGCAACTTCAGTGAAGTATTTTAATGGAAATTCATTTTGACTCAAACACAATGTTTGCCAACTTTTTATTTTCCCTACAGATCACGATTTGCTACAAAGTCCATTTGATGATGATGTCATTGTTTTAAATCCCCCGCAAGGTAAGTGAGACAGTGTAAGTCCACCGAGTAACCAAAGACATACTAAGTTATCTGGCTATAACAATAATAACTAGCTTCTAGCTCATTACCATTTAATGAAAGGAAGCTGATTAGTAAGCGTAACACTGCTTTTTGCGTGAAATGGGCCTACAAACAGCTCAAAAAATGTTTAATTGGCTTCAAACTAATTTGGAATTTGCTTAATATTTGACTTATAGAAGCTTTAATACAAATGTCATTTTTTAATTTGCTTAACAACAGTCCATGAAATCTGTTTTTGACTGTTAAATAATAACAAAACATCACACAACAGGTTAAAGCATCATGATATGGTATTATAAAAAAAACAGGTTACATTTAGCACTTGGAAAAGGTCAAAATTCAGGTTAGGGTTAGGTTAAGGACAGGGTGAAGTGCCATTTAATTCCCCCCATTTGCACACACCAAGGCCTGGTAAAGGAGCCTTATCTCATGGTTAGGCTACTATTTTAGCGAGGACTGTTTACAAACTCTCCCTTATGGATCGATCTTGGGCTAGGCCTGAATGTCACCTCAAGCTGCTGACATAGCACTTTCGAAGCTCCTAGCAGCAAGGACGTGACGCCAGTTAACTGCAAGTATTTCCCACCTTCTCACATTCCACTTTTACTGAACAGAATTGAGGGGTTTTTTAGGCCCAAAATAGGGCAAAAAGCAGACAGGTGAGCGTTGCGTGTACAAACCAGTGTTCCTTTCATTAAATGCTAATGAGCTGGGAGCTGGTTATGTAATAATAATATTATTACTAATGGAATGTGTAATATATAATTGAAGGGCTCACGGCAGGAAAGTCCTCCTGGTATTAAGGAACAATAGAATTCAACATGGCCAGAATTAAATTTCACGCACGCACAGTAGCTATTGACACTTAGAAAAAACACCACGAACCCAAACAACAGAATTTTACAGAGATATGTGAGAAGGCAAAACTTCTACAATAAATAGCACAAGCTGCTACAAAGATAAACAATTTGTTCAATCTCATATTCTTCGTTTGCAACTGACGTCACGCACAAATTAGAGCTCCCGGTTCAACCCGAAGTAGGCCATGTTGGATGACAACTTGACCCAGACAACATGTTTAGATATTGTTTTCGGCAAAATTGAATTCGCAGATTTAAGTTTAGCACTTCCCGGCAAAAAAGTACAAACAATATATTTTACCTTCGTCTTCCATATAAATGTCTATAAAATCGACCATTGCACTCCAAAATGCCATTTATCATTGGTTCCTGACAACAACACAATTGACAACTTCAAGACGACATTCATCTCTTTCACATTTCAGTGTTTTCTTCCTCTGAAAAAGCATCCTCATCCTTCCCATCTCATCCCAACAAAGGTAAAAGTTCAGCTCGTAATACAAACACACAGTAGGGTGATGACTTCAATCATTTGAGGATCCCTGCATGTTAAAATACTGTCTTCGCTTCAAGACATCAGTGTTCATTTTTCACTGCCATCTTTCTCTAATGACTTGGTGTAGGCCTAAGTACTAGTTTATTCTGTTAGTACAGGACTAATGATTGGTCCTATGGTATGGCCACCATAGTGATTACATAAGAAAACCCATTATTGGTGAAATAAACATACAGGGTAAAATTGCCACAAAATATAAATGAATATGACTTAAGAATGACTTGTACACATGACTAAGAATATCAACTGTTGAGGTATTATTTAATTTTTTTTGTAATCCATACCTCGTCTCTATCATTCAACTTTTTCATACAAAACGATCGAAGCTGGGCTATCTCATCCCTAGAGCCTGCGTCTCAGTCAGCGGTGCTGCGTGCAAAAGTGAAATGAATTTCTGGCCATGTTGTTGGATGCAACCAGTAGCTCATTCTTGCCTGAAACCCTTCAGTCCTGGTAATGAATATTCCTTTGAATTTTCTTGAAAGTGACAACACAGGGACGAAGAAGACACATAGCGCCAGCAGTGACATCCACAATTACACGACTAAGCAATACATCAGGTAAATATGTTATTGGTAGATGGAGATGATGAAAATGTGTTCAGTGAAAAAAAAAAAAGTATTTTATGAAGAAATACTAACAGTGCCTTAGTCAAGTGAGGAAGATGTTTCTTTTCATGAATATAAGTATGCTGATCTCACAAGCTGTGACCAGACATCGAATTCATGAAAAACAAGAACAGTACTTCTTAATTAAATTTGTTGCATAGAGCAGCTTATTAAGAACATTGTAGAAACAAGACAAAAGTCAACCCCTAGTCTACTAAAACACACAAAAATGATTGAAATTGTGAACCAGCACTGGATTGAGTACATACATGTCCATGTATTAATGTTGTCAAGTGAAAGTCCCATTAATGCTAAGTATTTCTGCATCAGAGGTTCAAGTGAAAACTGTTCTTTGACTGACTAATGGTTGGTATTTGAATGAAACAGTGTCAATGTTACACCTTGATATTTATGATAGAGACCCATCCAATGCCTGTTAACATTTGCTCTCCAACCTTGATTGTTCAGACTTGCTGGGACTGTTTTGAATGGTATGGAAAATCAAGAATCTGGATAATTGAAAATATGAATGTTAATGAGACAAAACTGAATTAATTAGGAGATTGAAAATTCAAAAGGGACTGCTAGCTGTCCTTTTCTAGGTAGTTGAGAGGTTGTGCGAAATGGTTTCCAGCTTTTTCCCTTGAATATTTCGCATGCCCTCAACACTATTCAGAAAGGGACTGCTCTCAGTCTACAAAATAAGCCTCAACCAATGCAATCAGAACTCAGGTGAATGCACTTTACTTACAATATGTGCCAGTGCTTCGACAGTCGTGTCTGTGGCTGTTGCTACCACAACAGGATCTTCATCAGTACATACAGCTGCTCGAGTGGATTTTCACTATCGAGCTCGAATGCTTGAACTAGCTCGAATTGGGAGTGAGCTCGAGTTTGTAGTAGTCGTGCTCGATATTTCGAGTGCGATTTCTATCTGAGCTCGAATAGGTACTCGAGCTCGATTGACATAAATCGAGCTCGGTTTCCCAGAATCAAAATGTGATCCGGTCAACTCTTATCGAGAGGACTCTGACAGAGTATATTGCGAAGTGGGAAAGTGACTGATTCATTGTCATTGTCTTTTTTTTTTTCGTTTTAAATTTATAGGGAGTCAAGAAAGTCTCAAGAATGGTGACAGAAACAAGAAGAGAAAAAAGAGAAGGCAAAGAAAGGCACATAACAAATTTTAATTTTTCCAATTAGCAGATATTTTTTAACAAATTACAGCGTGCAAAAGTGAAATGAATTTCTGGCCATGAATAATACGATAATTAATAACTTTCGGTTTGTACCCACATTTCATCTCATTGATTCAGCTCGGTCAACTCTTATCGAGAGGAGTCTGGTACAGTGTGAAGGTGTGTTTTGAGCTTTGTAAGGGCAGTGCGAGCAACCCAGGATCAAATATGGAGGATGACTTCGAAGCCACCTCTCCCAGTATGCTGAACACAGAATACGGCGACTTGGATTTTCAAGCGCACGGAGACACTGATAGTGGGAACGAGGAAAATGAGTACGAGCTTACCAGCTACCAGCAACCTCCACAAACCGAAAAGAAAGCGGAGCAGAGAAAGGCTGTAAAGAGGAAAGCAAGCGAAGACGCGCCCAGCACCACAGAGGCCAAAATAAAGAAGACGGAAGGATCAATTAAAAAACTGAATGAACATCTAAAGAACAACACATGTCCGAAACCACTGAAATACTCTGCACGGGCCAACATACCCGCAGACGAACAATTTAAGAAGGACATTAAGTCAGTTAAACAGAAAGCTGAACGCGGCTTTGTGAAAGCCCTAACAGACTTTCATACCCGCCGTCTTGAAAGACAAAAGAGTAAGCTTGACAAAGAAAAATCTACGGGTCAGCGTAAGGCCAACAAAACCAGTGATAGTGTATCAAAGCCTACAGAGAACCTTACAGAACTTGGAGCTCTCGCTGCTAAGCTACAGAAGCAATACGAAAATGTCAACAAACTTATGTCACAACTAAATGATTCCACAGAGAATAAAACATGTGAAAAGTACTCGCGTGTGTCTGTTAGACGTGTTAACAACACCACGGGTGGGTCAAACAAAAATAAAGGGAAAACTTCCTTTACAAAAACAAAAAGAAACACTGCCAAACGCAGAGAAAGAAGAAAACAAGCTTCCACAAAAAAAGTCAGTTACAAAAAAGCTACAGGGGAAAAATATATAAAAATCTCTCAAACGAAAAACTAACTGACGCGCAAATCAAATTAATCTCTCGGGGTTTAAAATTCATTCCCATGAACACACCGAACAAACATAAAATCCGACGGCAACTATTGCAGGATTTTGAACACTTTGCAAGGCGAATGTGCCTTAAATATATGTTCCATGGACATATAAAAAATCCACCCTTTCTGCGTTAAATCTGACTGGAAACCTCCAGTTCAACCATCAGTCGCCCTGGAGAGCTACTTGGAAGAGGTAAAGTTACAACTTGCTGAAATACACATTACAAAGCCTAAACAAAACTTGTCACGCAATGAAAGGAAAGCATTAAATGAATTTTAAAAAACAAAACCACCACAAGGGACAAGGGAAGCACTACTGTTGTCATGAATAAGACTGACAAGATAAGGGAGGGTCAAACTCAATCAACGACGAAAATAACCTCAGACCTCTCACTGAGCCCATGGTGAAAGAAACGCAAAGCAAGATCTCGCGCCTAATTACAAATTTACACCGTGAAAAACACATCGACGACATGACGAAAAAATGGCTTTCACAAACACCTTGCCCACCAAGAATACCAGAGTTCTACACTCTTACAAAAATTCACAAACCAACTCTTACAGGGAGACCAATCATCTCCGGCTGTGATGGGCCAACAGAAAGAATTTCATCTTTTGTTGACACACTGCTTCAACCAATATCAAAGTCACAAAAGTCATACCTTAAAGACACAACTGACTTTATAAACTTTATCGAAAGCACAAAGGTTAAAAACCGCACATTCCTTGTATCGATGGACGTCACAAGTCTCTACACAAATATACCACAAAACGAGGGCATTGACAAAGTATGCAAAGCATATGATAACTTTTACAAAGACAGCCCTCCCATTCCGACACACTACCTGCGGGAAATGCTTAGGCTAATTCTAAAAGAAAATTCTTTCCAATTCAATGGGAAGCAATATCTTCAAATTCATGGGACAGCTATGGGAACGAAAATGGCTGTCTCCTTTGCCGACATATTTATGGCAAAGATTGAAACCGAAATCCTTAGCAAAACCGTTTTTAAACCTACAGTTTGGAAACGCTATATTGACGACATCTTTTCATTGTGGGACATAAGTAAACCCGACATTGAAACGTTCATCGAACAAGCAAATTCACATCACCCAAGTATCAAATTCACGGCCGATATCTCTGACACTGAGACTGTGTTCCTAGACACAGTTATATACAAAGGCAACAGACTCAAGGAACAATCGACCCTTGATATAAGAACACATTTTAAGCCAACGGAAACCTTCCAGTACACACATTTCACCTCTTGCCAACCACCAAGTGTCAAAAATGGATTCGTAAAGGGCGAATGCTTAAGAATCCTTAGAACAAACTCCTCAAAAGCTACTTTTGAGGAGAACATTTTAAACCTCAAGAAACACTTGGCGGACAGAGGTTACCCACGCAATCTAAGAGACAAAATCCTATCAGGAATAAAATTCACAGGAAGAGCTACAGCGCTTAAACAGAACAACAAAGAAAAGAAAGAAATCTTGCCTTTTGTAACACAATATCAACCATCAATATCCAATTTAAAAGAAGCTTTACTCAAAAAATGGCACCTCATACAAAATCAACCGCTACTTCGCCAGATATTCAAACAACCACCTATCCTTTCATACAAGAAAGGGAAATCCTTGAAGGATTTACTCGTTAGAGCAAAAACATAAAAGGTTACAATATATATTTCACGCCGGTAGGGATTGTGCGGCCTGTCACCCCTTACGTTATTGGTTTAAGTACATATCCTTTACTTTCCATCTTCAATTTCCCTTAAGCCATCCAATTCGAGCTCGATTTCTCTTAATCGAGCTCGAATACAGGTATCTCCTCCTCCCCCCCCCCCGAAAATAGGGTATCTCACGCACACCGAGCTCGATTCTACTCGAGCTCGAGTGTAGTTTTCACTATCGAGCTCGATAGCTGAACTAGCTCGAATTGGGAATGAGCTCGAGTTTGTAGTAGTCGTGCTCGATATTTCGAGTGCGATTTCTATCTGAGCTCGAATAGGTACTCGAGCTCGATTGACATAAATCGAGCTCGGTTTCCCAGAATCAAAATGTGATCCAAAAGCATATCCTCTAAGCAAGCAAATATTTCAGCGAAATAATATCTGACCAATGACGTCTCCATCGGCCCATTTTTCATAAATTAACATGCATCAAACTCGACTGACGTATAATTGTGAAGACTGCTGTTCCTTCTTTGTTGTTGGCTAAATCGGTGACCGATAAGCGGGCATTACCGTCTGCAATGTGTGGTCAAGCGATGGAGTTTTCTTGCGCCATTTACCGTCGAGTTGCATTTCTAACAGTGATACTTCATTCCGTGTTAGGTGAGTCTTGAGTGTATTCTTGGCGTGTTCATTGTTAAGCCTTATTCAAAACAAGCCTTACTTTAGTATCGGTCGATTCATTTGTGACTCGATTTGCAACAGACGTTTGCTACCATAAATTTACACGCAAACGCAAGCATTACCACCACATTCCTCATTTTTGTTTTCACTTCCCTTGAACACGGAAGTTGTAACAGCCGGTGATTCAACTTTGTTAGCAATTTTAGCTTGCAGTCCTTGGCTAGCAGCTTTCCTAAACTTTCTAGTGTATTCTACAGCTGTAGTTTACTCTGATGCTATAGTTTTACGTTCTTGCCGAAAGTGGAATACTTAAGAGCGGATGTCTGTAAATATCGACCATAGGTAGGAATTATAAAATTTTCGGAAAATCCGAAAAAATTCTGTGAACTACCCTAGGTATTCTATTAATGAAAATATAAATTTTACTTTCATCGGATGAATATTTTGGTCATATGGATGGTGTCAGAAGTTCGGGCGCTTTATAACCTCTGCCAGATCGCTTTTTCGAGGCCCTAGACCGGGCTACGGAAAGAGCTCAATTTTGATCTAATTGAAATATTATTCGAGCCACAAAGCTTCTTATCACATTCAAGAGGTTTGAACACGCACTTTGAGTGGTCGTGCCGTTGAATTGATTGCGACTAGAATATTTTACAGATTTTTAAATATTTACAAAATTTTGAGGATTTCGCGAGAGGAAAATTTTGTCGAAATTCGAAGGCCAAAAATCACACCCGGTACCTAATTTCAAACAACAAAAACCATTCTACATTAAAAAGCAATCTCGAAGCTTTCAAAATATGGTTTTGAAACTTTGGGCAACATGTGAAATGAATTTTTGGGAACGCGAAATTCACGGAGCACTTGAGTGAAATTTGACTCTTCTGACTTGACAGCTTTGAGGTTCGGCGCGACACAAATCAATACTCAAACAAATATTTCAGCCAAAATAAGTGTAATTTTAGCAATCTCAAGTCTTACAGTTATACATACATGCTTCATAGACATTGAATACAAAATTTACAACAATTTTCAGCCTGAAAAGAACTCATATCCCAGCTTTTAGGTACTAAACTTGCCTCGATCGCCAAATAAATGTGAACATGCACTGGGCTAAGTTCTTATCACTCAAAGCCAGTAGTTCAAAATCTATAATAATAATAATTTACTAATTTATATAGCGCGTATTTACATATTCTGATCAATAGCGCTTTACAATCATATATTTAAGAGAAAACGAAAATACATTACCATAAAAATAAAATAAAGTTATAGATTATAAAAATACTTCTTAAAAAGATAAGTTTTAAGTCGAGATTTAAAACTGTCAAGTGATGTTGCTTGACGAAGCTCCACGGGTAGGCCATTCCAGAGTTTCGGAGCTGCTGCTGAAAATGATCTTGCTCCCAATGTTGTAAGCATCTTTCCCTTGGGATGGTCCAATAAGAGCTTACCAGTAGACCTAAGATTATATAATGAGTTCGATTTTATACTAATAAGATCGCTAAGATAAGTTGGCGCCAGGCCATAAATACATTTAAAAGTCAAAAGTAAAATCTTATAATCAATACGTAAAGAAACCGGCAGCCAGTGCAGCTCGTAAAGCGCCGGTGTAATGTGAGAAAACTTTCCGATGCCACAAATAAGTCTTGCTGCTGCATTTTGTACACGCTGTAATTTAGCGATCTGCCCCTTTGGTAAGCCAAACAATAAACCATTACAATAATCAAGATGGCTGCTTATAAAAGCATGAACCATGGTAATTAAAGAATCCCTCGATAGGTATTTCTTAATACGTCTCAAGTTATGTAAATGATAAAATGCCGCATTACAAGCCTTGTTTATATCTACACCAAATATCTATCCTGTGTAATATATAATCAGGTGCACGATATGTTTGTTTGTACCTTTTGTCCTTGTTCGTTTTCATTTCCGCAAATACTATCAGCGAAAGGTGGAGGTGCTGTTGCGTGATTCGAGATTGTGTGGCATAACATAACAAATGGAGATCGAGTGGTTTTTCACTATCGAGCTCGATAGCTGAACTAGCTCGAATTGGGAGTGAGCTCGAGTTTGTAGTAGTCGTACTCGATATTTCGAGTGCGATTTCTATCTGAGCTCGAATAGGTACTCGAGCTCGATTGACATAAATCGAGCTCGGTTTCCCAGAATCACAATAAGATTCAGTATTGTCTTGGCAACTGCTTAGAATTATTGTCTGCCTGGTTAGTAATTGCAGTGTGCCAGGATTCCAGCGTTTTTCTTACGCGTGAATTGCCTCTGTCGATGACGCGTGCATTCTCAAAATCAATAGTATGGCCTTCGAGCCACGCATGGCTGGCAATATTGGAACCACTTTTAAAAACTTTGGTGTTTCGTATGTGTTCCTTTTTTCTAGTGTGTAGACATCGGAGAAACGGGTAGATGTTTATACACTAGAAAAAAGGAACACATACGAAACACCAAAGTTTTTAAAAGTGCTTCCAATGTTGCCAGCCATGCGTGGCTCGAAGGCCATACTATTGATTTTGAGAATGCACGCGTCATCGACAGAGGCAATTCACGCGTAAGAAAAACGCTGGAATCCTGGCACACTGCAATTACTAACCAGGCAGACAATAATTCTAAGCAGTTGCCAAGACAATACTGAATCTTATTGTGATCTTATCCATGTTATTAGCATTTCATTGTCACACTAGAATTTCTTCCTTTTGTATTATTGTATTTATCTATATCCGTTCGTTATTTTCTCACCTTTTTGTGCACATATATTTTTACCTCCGCTTTTTACACCTCACTTTTTAAAGTTTGCAGACTGGCAATCGAAAGCTCGTGTTTTTTTTTTAACTTTTAACCAGAGAGCGTCTTTTTAACTTTTCAATTATGCCCCCTGGTTACTCATCGATCTTTAAATTACATTTACATTTTATTTTTTACATGGTCTGTAATCGGAAAACAAAACAACACCGTCAAATTCGGTGTTCCGGGGTTTTTCGGTTGTTCCGGTGTTCCGGTGTTCCGGTGTTCCGGTGTTCCGGTGTTCCGGTGTTCCGGTGTACCGGGGTGTTCCGGTGTTCCGGGTGTTCCGGGGTGTTCCGGGGTGTTCCGGTGTTCCGGTGTTCCGGTGTTCTGGTGTTCCGGTGTTCTGGTGTTCTGGTGTTCCGGTGTTCTGGTGTTCCGGTGTTCCTGGTTTAAGTACATGCCGAATCAAAATTTGATCCGTTCGCATATCCTCTAAGCAAGCAAATAATATTTCAGCGAAACAATATCTGACCAATGACGTCAACCATCGGCCCATTTTTCATAAATTAACATGCATCAAACTCGACTGACGTATAATTGTGAAGAATCGGTGACCGATAAGCGGGCATTACCGTCTGCAATGTGTGGTCAAGCGATGGAGTTTTCTTGCGCCATTTACCGTCGAGTTGCATTTCTAACAGTGATACTTCATTCAGTGTTAGGTGAGTCGTAAGTGTATCCTTGGTGCCGAGTCCACTCTAAAATCTGCCTTACTTTAGTATCGGTCGATTCATTTGTGACTCGATTTGCAACAAACGTTTGCTACCTTAAATTTACACGCAAACGCAAGCATTACCACCACATTCCACATTTTTGTTTTCACTTCTCCTGAACACGGAAGTTGTAACAGCCGGTGATTCAACTTTCAGTTAGTGTTTTTTGTTAGAAATTTTAGCTTGCAGTCCTCGGTTATCAACTTGAGTGTATTCTTGGCGTGTTCATTGTTAAGCCTTATTCAAAACAAGCCTTACTTTAGTATCGGTCGATTCATTTGTGACTCGATTTGCAACAGACGTTTGCTACCATAAATTTACAGGCAAACGCAAGTATTACCACCACATTCCTCATTTTTGTTTTCACTTCCCTTGAACACGGAAGTTGTAACAGCCGGTGATTCAACTTTGTTAGCAATTTTAGCTTGCAGTCCTTGGCTAGCAGCTTTCCTAAACTTTCTAGTGTATTCCACAGCTGTAGTTTACTCTGATGCTATAGTTTTACGTTCTTGCCGAAAGTGGAATACTTAAGAGCGGATGTCTGTAAATATCGACCATAGGTAGGAATTATAAAATTTTCGGAAAATCCGAAAAAATTCTGTGAACTACCCTAGATATTCTATTAATGAAAATATAAATTTTACTTTCATCGGATGAATATTTTGGTCATATGGATGGTTCGGGCGCTTAGGCCCTAGACCGGGCTACGGAAAGAGCTCAATTTGGATCTAATTGAAATATTATTCAAGCTACAAAGCTTCTTATCACATTCAAGAGGTTTGAACACGCATTTTGAGCGGTCGTGCCGTTGAATTGATTGCGACTAGAATATTTTACAGATTTTTAAATATTTACAAAATTTTGAGGATTTCGTGAGAGGAAAATTTTGTCGAAATTCGAAGGCCAAAAATCACACCCGGTACCGAATTTCAAACAACAAAAACCACTCTACATTAAAAAGCAATCTCGAAGCTTTCAAAATATGTTTTTGAAACTTTGGGCAACATGTGAAATGAATTTTTGGGAACGCGAAAATCACGGAGCACTTGAGTGAAATTTGACTCTTCTGACTTGACAGCTTTGAGGTTCGGCGCGACACAAATCAATACTCAAACAAATATTTCAGCCAAAATAAGTGTAATTTTAGCAATCTCAAGTCTTACAGTTATACATACATGCTTCATAGACATTGAATACAAAATTTACAACAATTTCAGCCGAAAAGAACTCATATCCCAGCTTTTAGGTACTAAACTTGCCTCGATCGCCAAATAAATGTGAACATGCACTGGGCCAAGTTCTTATCACTCAAAGCCAATAGTTCAAAATCTACACCAAATACCTATCCTGTGTAATATATAATCAGGTGCACGATATGTTTGTTTGTACCTTTTGTCCTTGTTCGTTTTTATTTCCGCAAATACTATCAGCGAAAGGTGGAGGTGCTGTTGCGTGATTCGAGATTGTGTGGCATAACATAACAATTGGAGATCGAACCCAGGACCCGGGACACAGGCACTTCGTGTACGTGAGCTTGTTAGGAAAAAATAAATTCTAGATTGAAAAAATAAATAAATAAATAAATAAATAAATAAATAAAATTGCAACTCACAATAGAACACTGATAACCTGACCTCGGCAGACTTCCCCTGCTCACTTGTCTGGTGCCTTTTTCCTTGCAGTACAGTAGTCTTTATAGATCGTTTTCACCGTCACACAAAAAACCCGGCGTACAAGAATAAATTCCGAAACCGTTCTGTGAAAGAAGCCAAGAAAATGTATGCGACAAAAGACTAGCAAATGAACACACCGTTTCTGAGTTATCTGCCTAAACTTTTAATTTTCACGCAACTTTAAAGAGCTTTGTAATTGTATGCAGACACCATATACACTGAAGTAAGTACATGTACAAGTAAGGTACCCAAAGTTGACCAATACAGTGTACATTAACTTATGCGATAAAAGGGTTTTCTTTTTGTTTCTGAGCTACTATACATATTCATATTCGAATTCTTGAAATGTTTTAACTGCTGAAAATCATAAGGGAAAACTATTTTTCAACCATACAGCTGACCTATCTTGGTCACGCACTATGAAAATTTTCGTTCTTTAAAAACTAAAGACGCTAAGGAACTGGAAACTCGAGAAAATATTTATTTGTAAGTTATTTTCAACCTGATATAAAAAAAACTCAGAAAACCTTGCTATTTTGATTTTAAAATTTGATGACGTCGTGGTAGGAAAGTAAACCACGCCCTGACTCGTAGAACTGTAACTTTTGCCGACAGCGCCATCCGATACCAGAATCCTGGCGGTGCTTCGGGCAAATCGACATTTCAAAGCTCGAGTCATGATGTTATAATATACCTGGAATAAAAATGAAAATAAACATAATGGGAACTGCAATTTATGTATATCGGGAGCGCATGGGTATATTCATTGCCCGACTGAGGAAATATTGCAAGAATCGCTTAAGGGTAACACTTATCTTCTTTCCGGTGCAGCCGATGTCCGCGTTAGCATTCCAAGACGCGAGAGACAATAGCAAAATACATTCCAAAGGGTGTTTTTTTTTTATCATAGAGGGGAACAGATGCTTATTGCTTTGATAGGTGTTCGTTCATAGCACGAATTTTGCCAGCAAAGGAAGTAAAGATAAAATTTATGGGCAAAATGTTATATCACACGATATATTTTCAGTCCCAAGTGTAGTCACAATCCTCAAGACATGCTCAAGGATCCAGCCTTGTTTTGTTTCCAGCTCCTTTGGGAATGAATGCAAAGTGTGCTGGTTCCCTCAGCATGTTATCAAATGTATTTCTATTCGCAGGCTACCTTGTCTTACCGGGGACTACCGTAGAAGTACGAAGTCCCTTACTCTTAAATAGCAAAATAATCTCCATGAACAGCTCTCAGAATACAGAATATCAGCCCCTTGAGCCTAAAAGTTGACCTTTTTTGAGAACTAAGTTCCGGCTGTATGTTGTGTAGAACTTGGGTATGGAGCTGAAGAAAGCATAAAACCGGGTCCGGTAAAAGATTTTTCTTCAATCCTACAGCGTATATCTTCATCTCAGTATGCTGTGGGGACTGGCCATTAATTATTTCAGAGGAAGAGCGCAAAAAACCAAAATAAAATAAAACTGAATTTCTCGGGGAATGTGCATGGATATTCCTTATCTTGGCCAATCAGCAAGCACTTTATAATTCCTGATTGCTCTTTCACTTGATAAAATACCAAAAAGATCAGACTGGGAGCAAGGAAATCGCATGTAGAGTGTTATACATGAGAATTTGGTTTATCAACGGAGTTGATAATGTAAATTGACCACCGTACAGGGATTCGATTAGCTGACGTTTCGAGCGTTAGCCCTTCTTCGGAGCGAATCGAGGAATTGTGGGTTGTGTATGGTTTATATACAGAAAATGGAGCTACGCTATTAAACCATACACAACCCACAATTCCTCGATTCGCTCCGACAAAGGGCTAACGCTCGAAAAGTCAGCTAATCGAATCCCTGTATGGTGGTCAATTTACATTATCAACTCCGTTGATAAACCAAATTTTCGTGTTTCACTCCCCCACCGACGCAGCACCACAGTTTCTTTAGAAACTAATCCACTTTATTCATTTGTTATACATTAGCTCTAGCTTGCAGAAAAGCGTTATACGCTTTTGACACCCGTTGATTAATAAATCAAGTTTTGAGGCAATAGGTGAACCTATTTATTTTTACCTGCCTTGCAACTCCGGTGCGCGCGTGCACAACACCATAGAACAGCTTATTAAACACGAGAGTAAAAAAAGGTGTGTCTCAACCTTACCAACCCTCGCTAATATCAGCTCTGCTTCCGTGTTCAAACCACAGTTAGCAATACTGACTTGTAGGGTGTCTGTGAAGTGGAGCTCAATTGACCTATTGCAGTCTCTGATACGCATGTACTCAGTGTGCCCGGGTATTTGGTACTTGAACTGCACTTTCCCCCAACCAACGCTCCATATTCGCATGCTGTATCGTCCACATTAGCGAGCAGGTGTGTTCTAGCTGGCAATGAAGCTTTCTTATTTTCAATGCTAGAGAAAACTAAATGCCACAAAACTATGCTACCAAAATGTATGCCGCAAGCACAAGATTAGACTGTATTGGGACGTTGTTATTTGTGCACATGCTTTATATAATGAGATGTTAAAAAAGTATTGCACAACGTATTAGGTTATCTCCTCATCTGACAGATAATCAGGACAAATAAAAGTGCTTAACTAAAACAAACAGACAAAAAGAACAAATTATGTACATTGCACCAGTGGATTGTTTGACACGTTCGAGGACCAGGAATCTGTAATCATGGTTCAACGGCAACGTATGAAAATTTGAGCTTCAGCTCATTCCATTGGCGCAACCATAACGTGTAGATCAGTGATCGAATTTTTTTCACAACCCGGAAATAAAAACTGAAGTAGCCGGATCTCCTTGCGTTTCATGTTACGGACAGCACATAGGCTTTTGTACATTATGCTAGCATTTTTTCGAGCATTTTAATGAGGCAAAAGCTTTGAGCATTATTCGAGCATTTTAATGGCATTTTCCCGGAAAATTAAATTTTTTTTCCGAGAAACTGAGAAAGGGTTTACCCTGGTTAAATATGTTATTGTTATTACTATTATTATGTAGAATGTAGCACAGGGATTTTCCCTGGGAAGACATATCCAGTCAAGTCTCATCCCTAGACCTCAGACTTCCAGCACTTTTCTGAGGATATCTGCCGATCCGAGGAATGCCGACTTTTGCATCGTCCTTGTTCGGTTTTTAATTCCTAGTTGCTCCAAGTGGCCTGCCAGCTTCTCTGACACTGAACCTAATTTATTATTATTATTATTATTATTATTATTATATTATTATTATATAATATTTTTTTGCCGCCACCTTGTAAATACAACCGTCTTACATCATTTTTTTACTGAAGTTTTTAGCAATACTTTTACAATATGTATACGGATTATAATTACGAGAGAATGCAAGTTGTGAGAAGATTTGACTCTGTTTCTTACCCTTCAATCTGTAAATATGTTGTTTACTTCGATAGTTCTTACAAATTATGACAATTTGAATAAAGATTTGTGATTATTATTATTATTATTATTATTTTATTATTATTGTTTTTATTATTAAAGAAATTATTTTTTTAACTCAAAATTCGTAGATGATTTCGAGGATTAAAATTTTTGGCTGTATTTATGAACTTGTATACGTTTTTGTTGTTACTTGTAACACTTATCGTGTGTTTTCACATGACGTCATAAAAAACTAAAATTCAAAATTAAACAAACTTTTGCATTTTTAGCTTCATCACGTAAAAGAAGTTTTAGAAATGTATCTGCCTACATGTTTTCAGCTCGGTAGCTTGCTTTGTTTTGAAAATAGAGCAATTGAATTTTAGATTTTATTACAGTGTGTGACATAAACATGTCTGCTCACAAGCACGTCACGTACATGAAAACATCGATTCCCCGCGTATTTTTTTTAGGTCTGAAAAGCCAACATGATAAGAGAAGTGTCTATGTGAATGTTTGCAAGCTCAAAACAGAGAAGAAAGCCTTTGAGAAAGCAAAAGTAAATTCCAAATGTTTTCACTCGTTTCCGGCCGCCATATTTGTGCCCCTCAGAGGGACACTAACATGGCGTTTCCATACTAAACTCTATAATTTTGAGTGGTACATTTTGCCGAATAACTCGAGTACGGGATACCGCACAGCCCTGAGACTTAACCATGTTGTTTATTTATTACTATTCTACAATATGTCAGTTTCTTGACTTTATCTATCGAATGGTTGATGATTTTATTTTTTTACTTGCGTGACTGAAAACCAAGAATACGTTTTTGTAAGTGTGAACAGTTAACACCATGTTAAAAACTTTGAAATTAATTTTAAAAAACCGTTTGAATAATGAGCATTATCCGAGCATTTTAGTGGCTTTTTTTGGGAAGACCGAGCATTTTAGTGGGAAAATTGGAGCATTAAAAGGTGGAGCATTTTAGTGGGGAAACAAAAACATAATGTACAAAAGCCTAACAGCACAATCTCGACTCACGCAACAGCTGTTTCACGAGACGCGTGACACGTCGAGCATGCGTGGATTTCGTTGTAGTTTTTGGATCTTTTTGCAGAAATGAAGACGAACAAGGACAAAAGGTACAAACAAACATATCGTGCACCTGATTATATACTAAGCAGAATAGATTTTTGGTGTAGATTGTGAACTACTGGCTTTGAGCGATAAGAACATGACCCAGTGCATGTTCACATATATTTAGCGAGGCAAGTTTAGTACCTAAAAGCTGGGATATGCCGGAGTACTTTTCGGCTGAAAATTGTTGTAAATTTTGTATTCAATGTCTATGAAGCATGTATGTATAACTGTAAGACTTGAGACTGCCTAAATAACACTTATTTTGGCTGAAATATTTGTTTGAGTATTGATTTGTGTCGCGCCGAACCTCAAAACTGTCAAGTCAGAAGTCAAATTTCACTCAAGTGCTCCGTGAATTTGAATTCGCGTTCCCAAAAATTCATTTCACATGTTGCCCAAAGTTTCAAAAACTATTTTGAAAGCTTCGAGATTGCTTTTTAATGTAGAATGGTTTTTGTTGTTTGAAATTAGGTACCGGGTGTGATTTTTGGCCTTCGAATTTCGACAAAATTTTCCTCTCGCGAAATCCTCAAAATTTTGTAAATATTTAAAAATCTGTAAAATATTCTAGTCGCAATCAATTCAACGGCACGACCACTCAAAATGCGTGTTCAAACCTCTTGAATGTGATAAGAAGCTTTGTGGCTTGAATAATATTTCAATTAGATTCAAACCGAGCTCTTTCCGTAGCCCGGTCTAAGTCCTCGAAAAAGCGATCTGGCAGAGGTTATAAAGCGCCCGAACTTGACACCATCCATATGACCAAAATATTCATCCGGTGAAAGTAAAATGTATATTTTCATTAATAGAATACCTAGGGTAATTCACAGAATTTTTTTCGGATTTTCCGAAAATTTTATAATTCCTACCTCTGGTCGATATTTACAGACATCCGCTCTTAAGCTCACGATCATTGGTTTTAAAATAGATTTCTCTTGCCTTTGTTCGAGACGGTTGTCAAATCTCCTCGCTTACAAGATGATGTAAAGTTTTCCTAACATAACGGTATTTTTTTTCAGTCGCATCCGTGTTGAAATATTAGAACTAAAAGTATGCTCTATAATGTTGAATTGGACTTTTAAGTCACAATAGAATTTTTATATTAACTAAGTTTTTCTGCAATGCGTACATTACGGTGGGTATTTCTTGACAACATTTTCTGAAATACAATCGCGTGCAAGCATAACCAACCTTTCTTAGTTCAATTATCGCTCCGTTTTGTTTTTACACTCCAAGTTTTCACAGTTTGGGATAGGACAACGATAGTTACACGGCTTTTTGTGGTCGCACGTAACATTCCCCGTATACATAGATAACTTGAAGTCGTTTACTTGGTTTAAAAAAACATATAGCTACTGGAACATTTCAGTACCTCTGAGTATTTTCAGTACTTGAAAACCGTTTACTTCCACTGGAAATCAGCTTCGTCGACACTCCATGCAAACGAATTCGAAGTATTGTTGCGAGAACAAAAAAGAGTTTGATGCAGTTGCAGAACAATTAATGACAAGATCCCAAAATGTAAACTTGTGTGTGCTCGCCGGAGCATGCTTTTATTCACTTGTCACTCTTCTTTACAATAATTTAGAAACAGAGATAAAAAATGTTCAGGACTGAATAGTGTATCGGTAGGACATCACGCTTAACAAAATGATTTCAACCAAAGTTTTCACGTTGTGGAGAACGACGAAGCAACCAGCTGCTGTTAAGAGCCAAACACGCTCGGGCCAGAAAAAGAATCTTTGTCAGGAATGGAGCTGAGAATCCTCATTTTTCTTAGCAATGTTTTAGAAATAGTGATATGAAAATATTCAGGGCTGAATATTGTATCGGTAAGGAATCATTCTTAAAAAAGAAACGCCCCAACCGAAATTCAAGATATCTGAGCGGACATTTTCAGTCATTTTAAACAGTCAGAACAACACTGTTCTAAATTTGCATACCGTGGGGTTAAATATTTTATTAAGACGCAATATTTATTTGATAAAATGTCACTTTAAACTTTCACCATTACTGATAAACTGTAGCCGTTTGTATTTGGATGGACAGTCAGCTAGGATTCAGAGAGTAAGACTAACACTTTATAACAAATTGCCTCCTCTTCAATGACTCAAAATATGACCGAAAAGGAAAAAGTGATCAACGATCGCGAAGGGACTAAAGTTTCGTGCTGAAATGTTCTCCACGGGTGTCCGCTTTTCATGTAGCTGCCATTTAGCCGTTGAACATTTTATAGTATTCTAAACTTAACAAGGCTGACAAGGGGGCGGAAATTCGTCATTTCAACTCTAATTGTCACCCGCACAATGGTTAATCAAGAAAGCTCTTGCTAAAGCGTTTTCGGCAAATAACACGAAATATCACGAAATATTATTGATGAAAATCAAAAGATTCTGGGTACAAATGTCTCTTTTTTATACTTGGACAGAAAATATCGGAGATTTCGGATAACACTGTAGAATACTGGGCGGCTTTGGTCCACCCTATCTACATGTGTCGGATTGTTGTTCAATGTATAGCAATAAGCGGCCCTGTATTTTATTGTTTATGCACCTTTAGATGATAAATCGTGTGGAACTTTATTTTGTTGGGAATAATTCTGGAATTAGTATACTTTTCGATTACTAGGTTGTCCTAACGTTCCGGAAAACCAGAAGTGCCGTTGTATTCGTCTATTTGTGTACCATCTTAGTTTCCACAAGGAAACAACCCCAGTTTCATTTAACGCAAATTGATACTATAGTTTTACATTCTTGTAGAAAGTCGGATACTAAAGTTAAGCACATAATCTTTGGTTTTAAAGTAGATTTCTCTTGCCTTTGTTCAAAGGCGGTTGTCAAATCTTCCTTGTTTATAACATGAGGCAAAGTTTCCCTAACTTCTGCTCTGATGGGGGCAGTCTCCAAATCCAACTGGAATGGTGTTCTTCATGCCACGGATGTACATATTATGGACGGGTGCGACAGTGAAAACGTGACAATTCACTATTGCCAAGAGATCTGGACACGCCTTCCAGTTCGTTTCATGCACAATTTCTGTCATTCAACATGATCCACACGTTATTTCTAAGACACATCTGCTAAAAGGTGATGTACACCTTCCCTAAAGAAAGTGAAGGAAATTGGACACGTTAAAGAGTCACGTGATCATTTCTGTGATAGTTGCCCGTCTAAGCGAGCTTTGATAACAAGTTTTAGCTTTTGCTAAGTTTCACGTTAAGACTGTTATATAGTTTCAGAGAGAGACCACCCACCAACATTTTGACTTTCATTTTAACTGACCCAGTATTCAGTACAGCTGAGAAGGACTAGAAATGTTCCACTTTGTGAATTACTTTACTTGTCACCAGAAAAGTTTTGCTTCATGTGCTGTGGAGTGAGTAACATCGGTTATCACTCGGCTGCAATCTTGGAAAATGAAAGGGATTTAATATTATAATGTTGATATTTCTGATAACTTTCTGGGCTTTCGGTCAGCTTGCAAATTTTCACTACGACTGGTAAGTTACTTCTGTTATCATCTTTGAACCCTTCAGTTCTTGAAAGGAAATCTCAGTCCGTCGACAAACCCACCAACAACATATCAGCCATCGGCTACCACGCATAGGCAATCACAAGTTAATTTTGTTTTCTGGCCTCATAGGACAAGACCTTTCATTTGCTAACTAAATCAAAAGCCAACTTTGTTTGTCTTACTGAGAAGAGTCACACAACACATCATGGAACCCCTTACTTTAAGTCAGCCTTTCCTCGTTTTGCCTAGTGAGCTCTTAATTACTCCACAGCAAAATGTTTAATTAATAAGACTCTCCAAGAGTGTAAACTGGGCTATTATTGTTGTACAGTGCTGCAAGAATTCGTTAGGGTGTTTAAGTAGTCGTTTAAGCAGAAATACAACTTTGGAAAGTAGAAAAACTGGGACTCGGATGAATTTTACCTGTCGTTTTTGCCATTTTGTCACTTGAAAGTAGTTCGTATTGAATACAAGCCATGCTCTGGAAAGACAAAGGTACACAGTTTTAACACATCTGCATAGAGTTTTGGAAACTGGAAAATATGGACTTGGGGCCTGGATTCGACTCAAACGTTTTCTATGCGGGAGCACAGTTTCATTTCGCCCGGTTCATTGTATCTTGAAACGTTTTGTTACACCGTGAAGTAGCTGCTTGGACAATCTCTGGAAAGGAATTTGAAATACTGTTGCGAAAAACACAAAGATTTGAAGCAACCAGCTGCTGTTACAGCCCTGAACTCAGGCCGAAAATGGATCTTTGTTAGGAGTGTAGTGAAGATGAATGTTGTCCTCAGAATCCCCATTCCTTTGTGCAGTGGTTGAGAAATATAGAGATAATTTTTAAGAACTGAAATTTAAATTGTGTGTGCTGGGCAGAGCATGCTTTTGTTCATCTGTCAGTGTAGCAAGTAAGAAAATGATTTTAACCAGCTGCTGTTACGGTCCCAAACTCGGCCCAAAATGATCTTTGTCAGGAATGGAGTCACGAATCCTCATTCCTCTTTACAATGCTTTAGAATTAGAGATAAAAAAATGTTTAGGACTGAGGAGTGTATCGGTAAGGCATAATCCTTAACAAAATACCCAAACCCGAATTCAAGATAACAGTCAGAACAACTCCCTACTAAATGTGCATAGTTAGGTTCAATTTTCATTTATTTAAAAAGCGGTCTTTATTTGATAAAATGTCGCCTTAAACTTTGACCACTTCTGGTGAACTATATCCGTTTGTTTTTAGGATAAACAGTCAGCTACGATTTTCAGAAAACTGACAACTGCTCACGAAAGGTGTCTCCGTTTTACTGGAGAAACTACCCCCATAAATTTTCTCTTAATTAGAAATTATCCGACCAGAAAAGAAAACGCGATAAAGGAATAACGGAATGGATCAGAATCCCCCTGATAGGCACACCGCAAGGAAACCACACATGTCAGGTCACACCTTTTTACTGGATTTATTTCTTTAATTTTTGATTCCTATGTTAACCGTTAAATTACCGCTATGATGAAGCTGTTCACCGATTCTTTGCATGGTTCATTATTTTGAGATTGTCTCAATCGCACCCTCAACCCCGCCATCATTCTACTATACTTACTTACTTCCTTACTTTCTGATCCTCTCCACGTCGAGGCTTTTCAGGGATAGTTTACAGTGCTTCTGTAGGGTGAGATCGGACGTCAGCCTGTAAAGGCGCCTCTGGCTGCCGCTATCAGTCCATATTTGATCTCACCCACCCACCCACCCAATCCACACATGAAAGTCAAAGACAGATGAAAGGTAGAGATAGACCACTACACCGGGAACTACGTCTCCTACTCTTATCGAACAGTGTGTGGGTTCTTTAACGTCCCACTGATTATTAGGTACAAGTGTTGTGAGACGAGACCTACGGTTTATCGTCCTTATCCGAGAAGACTAGAAAGTCTAACCATTTGCAGATGTTATTACAAAGGCAGCACTTTTCTCCTCAATTATTTAAAGACCCTAAGTGTTGGTCCGGCCGGGGTTTGAACCCGCGACCTCCCGCACGCTAGTCCGGTGCTCTACCACTGAGCTAACCGGTCGGCGGTATATCATGAGCTCATCACTAGGAGCATACAACTGTCATATATTCCTGTCACGATGTTTTCATAGACCATGTTATTTAAAGATTGAATTTCCTGCCAATACCAGACTCCCGCTGAAGCCCCGATGACCAATCACAAGTCGCTGCACGTGCCACAAGTATCTGCACGTGCAGAGACTTTGTTTTCACTCATTAAGGCTATGTCTACACTATGCCGGATAGCATTTTATGTCGTTGTGAAAAATACTCCGGCCTGGCGTGAACGGCAGTGGCCCAAAACCGCCTCCATCTTTCCACTAGAATCCAATCCTTGCTCCTCGTTGTTGATTTCCGTTTCGGTTCGATTCTTTGTTCACACTGTTCCAGAAAGTGTCACGAAAACCTATCCGATATGTGACGATTCACTTTCAAGACCACAGCGGCCCAGCATCGCTCCGACGCAAAAACCGTGCCAAAATCATCGTTTTGAATGTGAACAAAAGCCCTATCCGATATGGTTTTCGTGCCGGCACAGGAGCTATCCGATATAGTGTAGACATTGGTTAAAAGTATACTCTGTCTTTCAAGCACAGACTGAAATTGATCTAGTCCTTGTTATACCTTACAGACTGCATCAAATCTTTTTGTGTTTTTCGCAAAGGTATTTCAAATTCGTTTCCAGATACTGTCCAAACAGCTACTTCACGATGTAAGAAAACGTTTCAAGATACAATGAACCGGGCGAAATGAAAATGAAATGCAAAGAGTTATCCGGTATAGTGCAGACATAGTGTAGACATAGTATAGACATAGTGTAGACATAATTTAGACATAGCCTAAGTCTATTGTTTTGTTGCGCTCTCGTTGCCGTTGCCGTCCCTGCCGCCCTTTTTCTCGGGAATATATAGTCTAAAACTAGATCGGTCTGTAAAAATGCCGTGACATAGGCTTAGTATGGGAGTTGTACGCTTCGAATGATGGGCTCCTGACTATATATTGTGCAACTTTAAGGACGAGTTGGAAGCTACCGAGTTTCCTTACAAAAGATTATTTGGAAAAGGAAAGTCGCTTGGAGATATCGCCTCAATTATAACAAAAAGGACAAGGTTTGCAACATACGCTCGTAACAGACGTCGAATTTTAGTCGGATTCCAACCAAAAAATTAACCACATATTTTGTCGCGTTTGAACAAGGAGGAACGGGAAGTTGTGCTACAAAATTCCATCCACGTCCCGACATGAGAACGTTACGATTTTTCCTTTCTTTTGCTCAATTCTAGCAACCAAAAGTAAATTCGAAACTGAACTTCTGCCGTTCAACCAACTCGACACGAAAACTTCCAAGCCCAATTACAACGTATTTCAAAGTATTTTAATGTTCGCTTCTGATTGCCAAATTAAACAAGATCTTCTTTGGGGAATTTCCTTTACACTGCGTCTTCCTGTTAAAACTTCAGTGATTGGTGTATATTTTCGCAGCAACTAGTTAGTAATAATTATAACTTAAAAATTCTCCCTCAGCAAACAAAGAATAAAATAGCGCAAATTTTACCGATGAACTCGCCTCTCTGCCTGATAACTGGCCAATAAGCACGCAACAAAGTCGACAGCCTTTTTTCTCTTTATTGTGAGTAAACCGCCTCACGATAAGAAAGCGTTAGCGTTCGCGATACTTAAATATGTGATAGAGCACTATCGCTACATTTATTTTTTAGTTGTAATTCATACAGTTTTACTTCATCCTCGGTTAGGTTCGTTTATTAAACTCCATATATAAAGCTTTATAAATTTTTGTTTTCACAAAACGCTTCAAACATCAGTCGATTTATTTGTATTTAAACCCCGCTGTGCAGCCGTTATGTGGGTGGAGCGTCACCTGACGTCTCAGATAGCCGCTGTGTAGTAGTAGATATTTCCTTATTCAAATTCAAATACAAATGCAAGCATATCCGAGACATTCTCCACCTCTGTTGTAGCCTGTCCTGATCATAGAAGTTGGAACAGCTGTTGATCCAGTTCACCCTAAGTTTTGTTAGCAACTTTATTATGAATTCGGGGTATTTTCTAAATTCATTACCTGCCTTGTGCGCAGTTTTCCTTGTTTATATGATCACATAAGGTTTTCCTGTCATTTAGTAATTTTCTCTTCATCAGCTGCGTACGTGCTGAAACTAGCACAGCTGAAGAAGCGGCCACCCCGTGGTGGGAGAGGGGGGGGGGGCACTTCCTATAGTGGCCTATACGTGGATACTCCGGCCGAAAGGGGGACCTTTTTCACGCTTCAGGTATATGAAAGGGTAGGGATTTCACGAGTCGAAGTATATGAAAGGGTACAGAAATCTGTCACTGCGGTATTTAAAAGGGCCTTTCATTAAAATATTTCGAACACACATAATACGTTATGACTGTACTGTTTTAATTTATTGAACGCTACGTGCAAATGACAAGAAGACTCCCTGTCTTAAGTATGCGAATGGGGTACCATTAGTCAATGGAAGGTATACGAAAGGGGTACCTTTTCTGTCAAAATAGTATATGGAAGGGTAAGGGGCGGACCTCGGGGCGGAGCCTTCCCGTAGTTAAATTTTTTCAGCATACCCCCCGGGGGGAGGGGGCGGCCACAACGGATGTAAAACATTTACCCGGTTAGGTTGAATTTCATTTCTTAAATTAGAGTATACAATTAAATTAAGCCTGCTTGATTCCACATTTTAACTATTTTTGATACTTCATACACATTTAAGAACACTTTGAAGCAGTGCTGTCAACGTTTTACACGCGCACAAAAACTGAAATGAAATTTGCTTTGAACGTGAGACAATATGATGACTTCTTTGCATGAGGAAAAAAATATAACATACAGTTTGAATCGTTTGTACCCGAGTGTCCTTTCAGAAGCAGTAATTATTAACATTTCTGCTTTTTTTACTCTCGCTCAGTTTTAAAACAACACAGTGATAGTTTATTATTATTATTATTATTATTATTATTATTATTATTACTATTATTATTGTTATTATTATTATTATCATTATTTATTTTTTTGTTCAATATGTTAAGGAAAGGAAAATTTGTAATTCTTTTCTTTAAGCTATTGCGTGTCTTATTGTGACTGTTGATCGACAAAAAAAAAAACCGGCTCTTTCATAATGCACCATTTTATAACTGGTAAATTTTTCATATGACACAGTTCGTAATAGTTAGCAGTTATCTTTAATTTGTCGTTAAACATCCTCTAAGCAAGCAAACCATATTTCAACGAAACAATATCTGACCAATGACGTCATCCATCGACCCATTATTCATAAATTAACATCCATCAAACTCGACTGACGTATAATTGTGAAGACTGCTTTTCCTTCTTTGTTGTTGGCTGAATCGCTGACCGATAAGCGAGCATTACCGTCTGCAATGTGTGGTCAAGCGATGGAGTTTTCTTACGGCATTTACCGTCGAGTTGCATTTCTAACAGTGATACTTCATTCAGTGTTAGGTGAGTCTTGAGTGTATTCTTGGCGTGTTCATTGTAAAGCCTTATTCAAAACAAGCCTTACTTTAGTATCGGTCGATTCATTTGTGACTCGATTTGCGACAGACGTTTGCTACTTTAAATTTACACGCAAACGCAAGCATTACCACCACACTCCACATTTTTGTTTTCACTTCCCTTGAACACGGAAGTTGTAACAGCCGGTGATTCAACTTTGTTAGCAATTTTAGCTTGCAGTCCTTGGTTAGCAGCTTTCCTAAACTTTCTAGTGTATTCCACAGCTATAGTTTACTCTGGTGCTATAGTTTTACGTTCTTGCCGAAAGTGGAATACTTAAGCTCACAGATCATTGATTTTAAAATAGATTTCTCTTGCCTTTGTTCGAGACGGTTGTCAAATCTCCTCGCTTACAGGATGATGTAAAATTTCCTCACATAACGGTTTTTTTTTTTTTCAGTCGCATCCATGTTATTAGAACTAAAAACATGCTCTATAATGTTGAATTGGACTTTAAAGTCACAATAGAATTTTTATATTAACTAAGTTTTTCTGCAGTGCGTACATTACGGTAAGGCTTTTTTTTTACAACATTTTCTGAAATACAACCGCGCGCAAGCATAACCAACCTTTCATAGTTCAATTATCGCTCCGTTTTGTTTTTACACTCCAAGTTTTCACAGTTTGGGATGAGACAACGATAGTTACACAGCTTTTTGTGGTCGCACGTAACATTCCCCGTATACATAGATAACTTGAAGTCGTTTACTTGTTTTAAACGAACACATAGCTACTGGAACATTTCAGTACTTCTGAGTACTTTCAGAATTTGAAAACCGTTTTCTTACACTGGGAATCATCTTCGTCCACACTCCATGCAACCGAATTCGAAGTATTGTTGCGAGAACAAAAAAGAGTTTGATGCAGTTGCAGAACAATTAATGACAAGATCCCAAAATGTAAACCTGTGTGTGCTCGCCGGAGCATGCTTTTATTCACTTGTCACTCTTCTTTGCAATAATTTAGAAACAGAGATAAAAAATGTTCAGGACTGAATAGTGTATCGGTAGGACATCACGCTTAAATAAATGATTTCAACCAAAGTTTTCACGTTGCGGAGAACGACGAAGCAACCAGCTGCTGTTACAGAGCCAAACACGCTCGGGCTAGAAAAAGAATCTTTGTCAGGAATGGAGTTAAGAATCCTCATTTTTCTTAACAATCTTAGAAATAGTGATATGAAAATATTCAGGGCTGAATATTGTATCGGTAAGGAATCATTCTTAAAAAAAAGAAACGCCCCAACCGAAATTCGAGATATCCGAGCGGACATTTTCATTTTAATCAGTCTGAACAACACCGTTCTAAATTTGCATACCGTGGAGTTAAATTTTCATTAAGACGCAATTTTTATTTGATAAAATGTCACTTTAAACTGTCACCAGTACTGATGAATTGTATCCGTTTGTATTTGGATGGACAGTCAGCTAAGATTCAGAAAGTAAGACTAACACTTTATATAAAAAAATTGCCTCCTCTTCAATAACTCAATATATGACCGAAAACGAAAAAGTGATAAACGAAACTCGGGACTAAAGTTTCGTGCTGAAATGTTCTCCACGGGTGTCCGCTTTTCATGTAGCTGCCATTTAGCCGTTGAACATTTCATAGTATTCTAAACTTAACAAGGCTGACAAGGGGGGCGGAAATTCGTCAATTCAACTCTAACTGTCACCCGCACAGAAAACAATAATCAAACAACAGAAACAATGGACCCTAGCCCTGAAATAATGGAGCTGCGTGGTAATAAGAACCAATGAAATAAGAGGTTACTGAGAGGTGCGTGGCATCTGGCACAATGATTAATAAATAAAGCTCTTGCTAAAGCGTTTTGGGCAAATAACACGAAATATTATTGATGAAACTCAAAAGATTCTGGGTACAAATGTCTCTTTTTTATACTTGGACAGAAAATATCGGAGATTTCGGATAACACTGTAGAATACTGGGCGGCTTTGGTCCACCCTATCTACATGTGTCGGATTGTTGTTCAATGTATAGCAATAAGCGGCCCTGTATTTTATTGTTTATCCACCTTTAGATGATAAATCGTGTGGAACTTTATTTTGTTGGGAATAATTCTGGAATTAGTATACTTTCTGATCACTAGGTTGTCCTAACGTTCCGGAAAACCAGGAGTGCCGTTGTATTCGTCCATTTGTGTACCAGCTTAGTTTCCACAACATACGCTGATCGTGTTATTTCGGTTTCACATTTCAAGTACGGTTAAGGTAGCGCAGGATTCTTGCTTATGAAAGCATGGAAGTGATAAAAATTCTATTGAACCGTAGATTGACTGAATTACAACTTGCATTGACTACGACAAATCTTTCGAACGTCTTTTATTGAAAACGTGACGGGAGGAGGCAGGATGGTCGAGTGGTTTGGGGCGCTGGATTTCAATGCAGTCACCCCGGGTTCAAATCCGGCTCCGGCTGCTAGCTGGTGTTGTTCTGGGTAGTCACTGGTTCAACTCCTCGCTTATCCTTGTAAATAGCTGATTGGTTTTCCTCCGGAGAGTTGGGATTCTTATCATTTTTATTTGTTTATTAAAAGTACTTGTTTCTGTATTTGCTCGGCCCCACTAGCCTTTGTGCTATAAATACTGCCGAAGGTAAATAAAGGTTATTATTATTATTATTATTACTATTACTATTATTAGAGGTAAGTGCTCCACTTGAAAGCAAAATAGAGGCGAAATCCCATGATACCACAGAAGAAGCCGAGGTACAACGACTGGTATACGCCACCCAGAAAGAAAAGGATGATGGGCTAAAAGAAGAGCTTGAGGAGGTGAAGGC
This sequence comes from Pachyseris speciosa, assembly GCA_016490735.1. Taxonomy (NCBI): domain Eukaryota; kingdom Metazoa; phylum Cnidaria; class Anthozoa; order Scleractinia; family Pachyseridae; genus Pachyseris; species Pachyseris speciosa. The sequence continues at coordinate 647,071 of JAEMWC010000374.1, forward strand.
CATGTTGCCAGACAAAACACAGAGAGCCGTGGACTTGGCCTGTGAAAAAGGCGCATCCAACTGGCTTACAGTTATTCCTCTCAAGGACATGGATTTTGGTCTCAACAAACGGGAATTTCGTGATGCTGTGAGGCTCCGATATGATTGGCCGATACCCGATCAGCTGTCAGTGTGCGTTTGCGGTAGCATTTTTACAGTAGATCATGCGATGATCTGCCAGCATGGAGGCCTAGTTATTCAGCGCCACAATGAAATTCGCGATCTACAGGCCGAGCCGCTCGACATGGTTTGTTACGATGTGCAAGTTGAACCGGCATTACAACCGATTACAGGCTAGGTGAAGAGCTTGACAGAGGGACTAACCAAGCCCCTAATGCATGCCTTGATTTCCACTGTAGGGGTTTCTGGGAGCGACAGAGGGCCGCTTTTTTTGATATAAGGGTGTATCATCCCAATGCGGACTCGTATAGAGATCTTAGCCCCAAGCAAATCTACAGGATTCATGAAAACGAAAAGAAGCGAAAATACAACTATCCCGTCACAGAAATAGAGCAAGGCACATTCAATCCATTGGTAATTACGACGACAGGGGGATGGCTGCGAATGTCTGAGATACCACTCAAGATTAGCCGAGCTATTATCCGAAAAAAGCAAGAGAGCTACGCCACAACAATTTCATGGGTCAGGGCGAAAGTGTCCTTTGCAATTTTTAGGAGTGCGCTCCTATGCCTAAGGGGATCGAGAACCCCGAGAAGGAGGAGCCTAGATGTTAAGGACAAGGATCTAGAAATAGAGAAGGGTCAAGCAGGACTTCCCGAGACTCAACAGCTATAGATATTTTATTACTGAAATTTTTGAATTTTAGAGGCCGATAGCTTATTTTATTGAATTGAAATGTTTTCAATTCGATCTGAATTGATTGTTGTTGTTTTTTTTTAATCTACTCCTTCTAAGTTTGACTGAGTGCTTTTTAAATCGACAGAAATTGTAAAACAGTGTTTTTCTTAATACTTAAAGAATAAAATGTTCTATTAAGACATGTGACTGTAATTTACTGTTTTTTGCCTAATGTAATTGTTGGAGGTCGTTTTTTAAAGCTTTTTTCTTTGTGAAAGATGTAATTTTTATTTGAGAGTAATTAATAAACTGTAATTTTTAAAACAAAATTATTATTATTATTATTATTATTATTATTATTACCTTTCATTTAACGCATATTGATACTATAGTGTTACATTCTTGTAGAAAGTCGGATACTAAAGTTAAACACATAATCTTTGGTTAAAGTAGATTTCTCTTGCCTTTGTTTAAGGCGGTTGTCAAGTCTTCCTTGTTTATAACATAACGCAAAGTTTCCCTAACTTCTACTCTGATGGGGGCAGTCTCCAAATCCAACTGGAATGGTGTTCTTCATGCAACGGATGTACATATTATGGACGGGTGAGACAATGAAAACGTGACAATTCATTATAGCCACGTGATCTGGACACGCCTTCCAGTTCTTTTCACGCACAACTTCTGTTACCCAACATGATCCACACGTTAGTTCTAAGACACATCTGCTAAAAGGTGATGTACACCTTCCCTAAAGAAAGTCAAGGAAATTAGAGACGTTAAAGAGTCACGTGATCATTTCTGTGATAGTTGCCCGTCTAAGCGAGCTTTGATAACAAGTTTTAGCTTTTGGCTAAGTTTCATGTTAAGACTGTTATAAAGTTTCAGAGAGAGACCACCCACCAACATTTTGACTTTCATTTTAACTGACCCAGTACACAATATAGCTGAGAAGGACTAGAAGTGTTTCACTTCGTGAACTACTTTCCTCGTCACCAGAAAAGTTTTGCTTCATGTGCTGTGGAGTGAGTAACATCGGTTATCACTCGGTCTGCAATCTTGGAAAATGAAAGGGATTGAATATTATAATGGTGATATTTCTGATAACTTTCTGGGCTTTCGGTCAGGTTGTTAATTTTCATTACGACTGGTAAGTTACTTCTGTTATTATCTTTGAGCCCTTCAGTTCTTGAAAGGAAATCTCCGTCCGTCGACAAACCAACCAACAACATATCAGCCATCGGTTACCACGCATAGGCAATCACAAGTTAATTTTATTTTCTGGCCTCATAGGACAAGAGCTTGCATTTGCTAACTAAATCAAAAGCCAACTTTGTTTGTCTTACTGAGAAGAATCACACAACACATCATGGAACCCCTTATTTGAAGTCAGCCTTTCCTCGTTTTGCCTAGTGAGCTCTTAATTACTCCACAGCAAAATGTTTAATTTATAAGACTCTCCAAGAGTGTAAACTGGGCTATTATTGTTGCACAGTGCCGCAAGAATTCGTTAGGGTGTTGAAGTAGTCGTTTAAGCAGAATACAACTTTGGAAAGTGGAAAAAGGGGAACTGGAATGAACTTTACCTGCCGTTTTTGCCATTTTGTCACTTGAAAGTAGTTCGTATCGAATACAAGCCATGCACTGGTACACAAAGGTACACAGTTTTAACACATTTGCATAGAGTTTTGGTAGCTGGATTTCAATTTGATCGACCGTCGACGAGTAAAAATTTGCATACATAACAACTATCACATTTCCATCATTAGTCTGCAAAAATCGCCGATGAAAATAACCTGTCGCTTGTTGCAGAAAATGACCGGAACGTATAAATTGAATCGAAGAATTAACATTATCCAAAATCCATGTACTTTTGTGACTGATTATTCAAGATTCTCCGCGCTTACCCCACCACACAAGAAAGTCGAGCGTAATATTATAATATCCTAGATTTTTCTCGGCTGGCGTTTAAACATAAACACTGGCAACAAACCTCGCCAAAGAACGGTTAAATGTTACTTGATCCCGCTCAAGTATTTCCTATTTGTAAACCACGCGTGAATTTGCAGCGTAACTGAAAACATAAAATAGTGATATCTCCGGTTCTACAAGGCCTACAAACTATATGCACCGTCTACTGAAGAGAAATGTTTTTGTAAGAAATGTTTATAACATTTTTATTTTTAGCACGACGGCGAGCGTGAAGTTATGGCGATACACCAAACACAAACAAAAAAGGCAACAGAGCTGCATAAATAATTCTGAACTCTTCGTGAAAATGACAGACTTGGCAAAAAAATGACCGGAACGTATAAACTGAATGCGAATTAACATTATCCAAAAGAAATGTTCATAACATTTTTATTTTTATTTTTATTTTCAGCACACGACGGGGAGCGTGAATTTGTGGCGATACACCCGAGCACAAACAAAATAGGCAACAGAACTGCAGAAATAATTCTTAACTCTTTGTGAAAATGACATTTAATGCAGACTTGGCAAAAACAAAGCTAACTTCTGATCTGTAACGTAGCCCGACAAACGGACAATGCAACCTTGCGAAACAACTTCGAACTTTGACTGACAGCAAGTATTGTACAACATTTTCGAACATAAGGACACAGAAGTTATTTTATACCTGTGCCACAGGAAAAACGGAGTCATGGCAAATACAACTCTTACAGCTCTCTATTTTTCACAGAGAGAGTTCTTTTGTTGCTGAGATTTACCTCTTGTAGTTAACTTAAAAGGTGGTATGTGGTGTAAAAGTGTCAGCACAATATAATCGAAGTTCATGCCTCCACCAGATGGATTTGTAGTTATCCCTAACGGTTGAAACCTCCTTGCATGTGACTCGCTATACGCAGGAATCCCGGCTTTGTCCAGCACAGGGAAGTTATTTTCGTTGTAAATTTGAAAATAGCAACGAAACGGTACTAAAATCACGCCACAAAGGAAAATATGTTGTTGAGGTCTGTTTAGACTGAATAGTAAGTTTCCCACATACGCCAAGAAAGAATGATCCCTGGTGGTGTTACCTGAAGTACTATAAAATTACGAATACTTAAAAAATGTTATCAGGTTAACATATTTTCATTACCTTAATTTGTACACTGCAGGCTGTGGTAGAGTTTTCAACAACACCCTGTTAAGTCCTGGATATCCTAACAACTATCCGGACAACATGGACTGTGCTTATTCGGTTGATATTCCACACGGCATGGTGATGAAGACAACCTTTAACTATTTTTACTTAATGTTCTGGGATGGTCAATCCTGCGGGTAAGCCAAATATAAATTACTTTCACGGTATTATATTACAGAACCTCGATTTCATGATAATTTAAGAGTTACTGTGTTGTCTGTGGAAAGTAATCTCACCGTTCCTAGAGATTTTCGCCATTCAGTTTTCTCACTGTTTCAGAACTAACTCACAGTTGCCACGGTTTGCAGTTTCAGTAGACTTAGGAGCAACCCCAGTCGTGTCTCTATTGCTTGCGTTCTCCCGCTTTTCACAGACGCTGTTCACTTGTGTAATTTTGCTTTCAGTGAGATCTGACTGATTCTTTTGTTTGTTTATGTTTGCTTTGACTGGCTGCATTTCCAAGGTCGGATTTGATCGAACGAAATTGCTTTAAAAGCGCTTTAATTATACCCAGGTGGAACTTTTGATCCGCCATATGCGACATTTTCATATAATAGTTGCCTCACGGTGGCTTACCGTTTGCTTTCCATTCCTTTATTGTTCAGCCATAATGGTTGGCTTTCCACTCTCCACGGAACAAACGCGGCATTAAATGAATTTTAAACCACTAATACATACATATTCCAATGCAGACTTGATAACGTAACAAAGGGAATTAAATCGTAGAACCAGAATAAGGAGTACCCTTGTAACCTTTTTATTGATCATGAGGTTATTTTGATCACAGGACACCCAAGCTTAGAGAGTGTTTATAATGACCGTTGAGCCGTATCGTAATAGAGTTAATTGTAAAGGAATTTAACGGTAATAAATATGTGGGAATAAAAAATAAATGAAATAAAATGCAATAAAAATGTATAACCTTACATATGTCGTCTACTTACTGTGCCTGTCATGTATTAGGCCATTTCAAGGCGATTCCGTTGATATCTGATTACCATTAAATTCTCATACAAACCTTTGTAATTAACACACGGTTTTGGGTCATTAAAACACTCCCTATAATAAGGTTACCGGTTTTTTTGTAAATTTAATAATTTATATGTCTGGGTTTGTCTTTGAGGCTGAAGTCCTTTGCGTATTTGTTTCGGAAAGTCACTAAAAATCATTCCATTAATTAAAATTTCAGAGCAACGTACAGATCAGCAGCTTTATTAGGTGACTTCTCATTTTAATGTTTTTGGTTTTGGATAGAAAGCCTAAGCGAAATTTGGCTGAGACCAGTGCAACTGAGAACGAAGGAGTGAAAAGGTTTCAGCGCGCGCGAGCGAACCTTGATTTTAATGAGACTAGCAAAACTAATCATCAGTCGCGCGCTCTAAGCAAATGTTTTTTTATGAGAAATTAACCTATTTTTCCGATCCTACATCTGAAAACACCTTTGAAATACAATGAAAATTACAGATGAAAATTCTAAAAATAAATATTAAAAAAAAAAAAAAACGAATGAAGATTTTCAAAATTATTCTGAAATTTGTTCCTTCACTATGTTACCCGGTATTTATAATGTATGTTAGGTAATTCAATTAGTCGATGACTTTACGTATTATCAATAACTTTTAATCGATGTGATATATACATCGGTATGAACGCTTTCCTAAAAGCTTTCGAATCATGCAAAAAGGTGACAGCTTTTGTTTTCCACGGTCGAAAAGTGATAGGTTCTAAAAACGTAATTTTAACTTTACTTAACTATGAGTCATTTCCCATCTAATCTAATCATGAGCATAAACATGTTCGTTTCTGCAGGTACGACTATTTAGAGATTGAGAGTGAGAATAACAAGGCGAATGGTAAATATTGTGGTTACCGCTCTGGACATAGTGTTAAGGTCACAGGACACTATGTCAACATATCCTTTCATTCAGACGGCAGTAGAAACTGGGGAGATACAACTTATCTTTCTCTACTGTTCCTCTGGGTAAGTACAGTGAGCATGGAGTTCTATTCTACGATAGCCCATCTAAAATATTACTTCTTCTTACAGCTTTCAGCTGGGATATTGTAAGGTGCTAACCCGAGTGGAATTCAAGCAGAGCAAAGACCAAAATGTTTTTGCACAAAACAAAACAAAAGACATATAATCCAAGTTTGATTCTTTGAGTGGTGCCGGAAATGGAGGATACGTAAAACAAAACCGGCGTGAGAAAAAAATTAATGGCCGCGGGAAAGCTTCACGCTCGAGGAACTAAGCGGCGAAAGAGGGATTGCTCGTAGTCTACTGTTAAATTAACACTGAGACCCAAAGGACTAGAAATGTTCCACTGTGAATTTCTTTCCTTTTGACTAGAAACGGTGGTGATAACAATGGTGATATTTCTGATAATATTCTGGTCTTTAGGTCAGTTTCTAAATGCTTCTTTGGGAAATACGACTGGTAAGTGAATTTTGGTATCATCTTTGAACCCTTTAACAAACCCAGCAACAACATATCACTGATTCACCAGTTACAACGCAGAGACCATCACAAGTTACAGGGGCGGATCCAGGCATTTTTGGTAGTGGGGTGGGGGTGGGGGTGGGGGGGGGGGGGGGGGTGTCCAAACTTTGACTCAGACACTTTTTTCGGCAAATTAGTTCTCCTCGCAACTCCGTCACTAGCCTTCCCCCACCACCTCCCGCTGCCGTTACACATTCTAATCAATTCTTAGCCCCCTTACTGTAGACATGGATTTTAGTCGTAAAGGATACACCTCCGGAACATCCTTCTCTTGTGTTTGGCTTTAAAAAACAACAACAAGCTTTATTTACATGACCGTAAAACATTGCAGTATTACCAAAGCAGGTAACAAGAATTAAACTAGTTTGACAACAGATTGTTTCGTGAATCATAACACGCGGAAATAAACTTAACAAACTGCATATCAATAATATTATCATCACAGTTCATTAATTCAACAATTAAATCAGCAAATGGTAACAGCTTAATATTCGGTATTCTATTAACTATTTCATCATAAAAGGCATTTCTAATTGATGAATACAACGAAACAGAAAGTGGGTTTCATCTTCAATATCATTCATATCACAAAGACTGCAAAGTCTTTCACATCTAGGGATATTATGATATCTACCGGTTTTAAATTTTAAGTTTATCATTACGAATTCTACCGTTCGATTGAAATATTCATCTCAAATGTTTGTTACAAAACTGAGTTGTTAAATCTTTTTAAATAAACAACGGATTTTTACTGCAAAAATCCGAGTATCTCCAAAATACAAAACTCGGGTTTCTGACGCAAAAATCCGAGTTGATAATTTCTCAATTAAACAACTCGGATTTTTATCGCAAAAATCCGAGTTGAGAATTTAGCGGTCAATAACTTGGGTTTTTGCATTAAGATCGGAGTTGTGAATTTAGCGGTCAATACAACTCGAATTTTTGTGTTAAAAATCCGAGTTGTGAATTCAGCGGTCAACACAACTTGGATTTGTGCGGATCCCTGGAAAGGGAGGATTGGGGATCAAGGATCGGAGATCGGGATGATAAAGAAAATTTTAAAAACACATCTCAGGTTGTGACGGCCCTACTGGGAGAAATTCCTCTCTTGTGGATACAATGCTCCAGCCTATCGTACAAAAACAACGATCCTTTATGAAGGATACAGCTGATTTTATCATTTTCATAGAGAACAAATGTAGGTCAAGATACAATATTAGTATCAATGGACGTTTCTATCTTGTACACAAATATACCACAAGAAGAAGGAAAGAAAATACATGCATTAGTTAGTTAGCTAGTTCGATAAAACGATACACATCTTTTCTATCGCTGTCCTAAAATAAAAGGGAGAAAACCCGGGGATACTCCAGAAAAATTGGGTGCCGGGGGTGTGCAACCCGCTTTCTGAAACCCTTACCCTATTTGAAACCAAAATCTGCGATTTTTCCTGCCCTCTTTCAGACCTGGCCAAAAATTCGATACCCTATTTCAGACCTATTTCACGTACACGGTTGGCGTACACATAATTCGAGAAGGGCTTTTGTGACTCTTTCGTTAACGGTCTTACCGCCTAATGATGAAGAAGTAACTCCTTCTAAAAAACATACTCAATTCAGGAATAAAGTGCAAAAACCATACCCTATTTCAGACCAAAACGGCTCATTAAAAACCATATCCTTTTGGGCCGCACACACCTATATAGCCTATATAAGGTTTCCCCCCGCCCCCGGTGGGAGAAAACAACATCAAAGTAACGCCTGCACCCTCTTGGCTTAGTACTGATCGCTTTGTTGTATTACCACCAAAGTATAAGCAAATGTCACTGCCGTTTTTTGTCTCATAGCCGGCTCCATGTGTTCGGAGATAATTCTCCCCATTGCCTTGGAAAGAGTTCTCTTTTAGGATTATATAAAGCATTTCCTTCAAGAAGCGTGTTGGCGTCGGTGGTTGATAATTTTGGATCTTTTTGTATGCCTTGCTCACTAAATGTATTTTTGTTCCTTCTTCTTGTGGTATATTTGTGTACAAGATAGAAACGTCCATTGATACTAAAAATGTATCTTGTCCTACCTTTGTTTTCTCTATCAAAATAATAAATTAAGTTGTATCCTTTATAAATGATTGTTGTTTTTGTACGAAAGGCTAAAGCATTGTATCCACAAAAGAGGAAATTCTCCCAGTAGGGCCGTCACTACCTGAGATGTGCTTTCAGTTTCTTTTAAAATTTTCCATATGATCCCCCTATCCTTGATCCTCGATCCTTGATCCCAGATCCATACTTTCCAGGAAACCGCAAAAATCCGAGTTGTATTGACCGCTAAATTCACAACCTGGATTTTTGCGTTAGAAATCCGAGTTGTTTAATTGAAAAATTATCAACTCGGGTTTTTGCGTTAGTTAGATCCGAGTTGTGTATTTTGGAGATAAAAGAACTCGGATTTTTGCGATAAAAATCCGAGTTGTTTAATTGAAAAATTAACAACTCGGATTTCTGCGTTAGAAATCCGAGTTGTGTATTTTAGAGCTTAAACAACTCGGATTTTTGCGATAAAAATCCGAGTTGTTTAATTGAAAAATTAACAACTCGGATTTTTATCGCAAAAATCCGAGTTGTGCTTTAGAGATTAGACAACTCGGATTTTTGCGATAAAAATCCGAGTTGTGTAATTGAAAAATTAACAACTCGATTTTTGCAGTACAAATCCGTTTGTTTATTTATTTTGTAACAAAAATTTGAGATGAAACTTTCAATAGAAAAAAAAAATATTGTTGATGTCCTATATGGGCCACGGTACAATTCTCAGTTTCACTAACGTTTTTCTATTACAGTTTTTCCTGGTTATATCTAGATAAATTGAAGGTGCATAGTTGTTTTTGAAAGTGCTATAAAATTCTAGTTTTTTGGAATGCTGAAGGGTATGTTTCCAATGATCGATATATTTCTTTTTCATGACGTACAAATGACGCTTAATCATAGTGTTATCTAATTCGCTATGATCGAAGTCAAGGAGATCATAGTAATGATAAATGTTTATAAGATTGGAGTAAAAGCTACTTTTGCATGGTCATGGTGCATGTGCACGAGTGCAAGTCCTGAGAATCGCTCCTCAGACATCCTTTTTATGAGATAGGACTTGATTCTTCGCAAGCCAGAGAATGAACGCTTGGCTTCCGGCGGCAGAACTTACTGGGAGCGTACACCCAATTATAAGCAAAACTCGTATTTTCGGATATTTATCCTCATTAGCATATTTTACACACTCCGAGGGTTAGCTGTTTCCAAAAGTACTGCATTCCTTTAACCCGGAAAGAAGTGAGGACGGTGTAGATAAGTCCAGTTGCCAAAACTGTAGCTTTTCCTGGCGCTAAATTACAAAAACCGCTGTCGTGCTTCACCACGGCAGCTGGAACCAAGGCAAAGATTTCGGCTCCGGTTCTGATGTCTTCATTAAAATTTGAATTCATTTCTTCCAACAAATGATCCATGAAAGGTGTGGCAACATTAACACGATGATGTGATATCGGGTTTACGGCGCTATGTGCATTGTTTCTATGTACCTGCCTCCCAGTGATTCGTGGTGCTGATACTGAAGCGCCAATCTTGTCAGCCAGTCTAGAGGCATCTTCAAACCATTCATGGCATTCCTCTTCTATGTTTAAGGTCATTATTGCAACTACTTTAATAGTGTTGTCAATCACAGAATAAGCTTGAAAGACGTCCTGATCTTTCTTTTGAAGCTTGGCTGCAATGGGTTTGAGTCTTTTCAGGTTATTCTTTGAGATCAAAAAGGTGAAAATGAATCCGAATGCCTGGCCGGAATTTAGATTTGTGGCAGAATACAATGGCTTTCCATCAAAAAACAAGTCAACCATTTGAGTAATAACAGGTGATCCTGTTGATACGGGAATTTCAGCGGAAAACAATTAAGCAAAAAAACAAAAAAACAAAATCGGTTAGGGAAGGGGGGGGGGGGTCCGGACCCCCGACCCTCCCCCTGGATCCGCCACTGCTGTTAATTGATACCAGTAACAAGCAAGACAAAAGGAAAAAGACAAAAGCTTGTATTTGCTTACTAAAAACTTTAATAGGGCGAGGGTGAAAGCTAACTTCATTCGTTCTAGACGTCAGCTGTAACAAATATGATAGAGCCTTTGATTTGTCTTGATGAGCTCTAAATTACTCCACAGCAAAATTTTGAATTAAAAAACAGGTGTTTAAGAACTCCGAATTACTGTTTTTCATATCACAGTGCTATTATTCAAAGAGAGAGAGAGTTATTTTGTTGTTGAGGTTTACCTCGTAGTGAAAGTAAATGCTGGCTGTGGTCAGCACAATGTAATCTTGATGTCTCCACCCGCTGGATTTGTAGTTAGGTAGAGAGTGAGAGCCTTCCTCCTCCTATGATGCTGACGCCGGGTACTTGTTACAACGACTTGGATGGAAAGACCTGAATGCCCAGCGTCAAATTCAAGTAGCTTTAATGGTGTTCAAAGCTCTTAATGATCTGGCTCCTGACTATCTATCTTCTATTTCACTGAGCGGAGTACCCCAGGATATGTCTTAAGGGACTCTACAAACAAATTAAATGTCCCTTACCCAGAACCAACTACCTAAAAGGAGTTTTAGCTATAGAGGTGCAACTCTCTGGAACAGTCTACCCTGCAATCTAAGACAAGTGAAATCTCTGGATCTTTTTAAGCAATTGTTAAATCTTCATTTTGATAATTAAGTTATATACACGGCATTCATGGAAAACAGGTCTAGTTTAGAGTAGTATTTTTTTACGGTAGAGACTTTTTAGGTATGTATTTATCGTTATTAGGAATTACTATGTAGTTGTATTTTTATATTGTAAATCACCTGATGAATTTTTACCGTGTTAAAATAAGGATTTGAGATTTGAGATTTGAGCCTCAAAGGCCGCTCTTACAGTTGAAACCTCCCCGTATATTGCTCACTATACGGAAGAACCCCCGGCTTTGTGCAGCAACGGGAAAGTTATTTCGGTTGAAATGTCATGTTGCAACCAAAGAAAACAATGCATTAAATTTTAGATTTTGATACCCGATCCGTTTTCCCGGCCACATCCGCCAAGATAGAATGATCCCCAGTGGAGTTACCTGCACTGAAGCGCTATAAAATTACGAATACTTAAGAAAATGTTACCAGTTTTTCCTTATATTAATTTCTACCTTGCAGGCTGTGGTATGGTTTCCAACCACACCCTGTTAAGTCCCGGATATCCTAACAACTATCCAAACAACATGGACTGTGCTTATTCGGTTGATATTCCACACGGCATGGCGATGAAGATAACCTTTAACTATTTTGACTTGGAGTATCATCAATCCTGCGGGTAAGCCAAGACTATATTGCTTTCACGGTATTATATTACAGAACCTCAAGTTCGTGATAATTTAGTCAGAGTTACTGTGCTGTCTGTGGAAAGTAATTTCCCTGTTGTCAGGGATTTGTCCCATCACGTTTTGTAACGGTCTCTAAAGAAAATCCCAGTTGTTTTCAGTTAATTGTACGTAATATAAACAAACTCACTCGTGTCTCTGTTGCCGGCTATGTTTCTCGTTTCACAAACGCTGTTAACTTTTATTTCCTTTGAGATCTGTTTGTTTACGTTTGTTTTACCTGGTTACATTTGCAAGGTCTGATCAGTGATAGAACGAAATTGCTTCAAAGCCGCATCAATTATACCCAGGCCAAAGGTGGAACTTTTTCTTTGCCGTATCCAGACAGTAGTTGCCTCATGCTGGCTTACCGTTTCCTTTTCATTCGTTCATTGTTCGGGGCCATAATGGTTGGCTTTCCACGGTCGTCAAAAAAAGCGCCACATTAAATGAATTTCAAACCACCAATATAGCTGAAAGCTCTAAGCAAATGGTTCGTTACGAGAAAATAACTTTTTCCGAAACCTTTCTGAAACCTTATAAAGATAATGAGAATTACAGCTGAAAATTCTGAAAAAAAAAACCTGAATAAAGATTTGCCAAATTGTTCTGAAATATGCTTCTCACTATATTACCGGGTATTTGTATCTTAGGTAGTTCGATTAGTGAATGACTTTACGTATTATTAATAAGTTTTAATTCAAGTGATATAGTCGTCGGTATGAAACCTTTCCTGAAAGTTTTGGAATCATGTAAAAAGGTGACAGCGGGAGTTTCTTTTCCAAGGTCGAAAAATTAACTCTACATACCTATGAGTCATTTCTCATTACATCTTATCACGAGCATAAACATTTTCTTGTCTACAGGTTTGACTACTTAATCATCAAGAATGGGAATAACAAAGCCTTTGGTAAATATTGTGGTATCCGTTCCGGAGCAAGCGTTATTGTCACTGGACACTTCGTCAACATATCCTTTCAATCAGATGACAGCTGGAGCATGATGGGATACAATTTATCTTTCTCTGCTATTGCTGATATTCCTGTTTCTGGTAAGTACAGTGAGCATGAAATTTTCTGCTACGATAGCCATCTAAAATATTACTTTTGCTCATGTAGTAAAGATATCCCTTCCAATGGTCCCTTTGTTGGGATATTGGAGGGTACCTTTCAACTTTCAACTTTATTCCAGTAAAAAAAATTGTCTTACAATAGATTGGCCCGCAAAATAGCAATTGCTAATCTAGGCGACCCAGCGGAAAAAGAGATTAAAATGAAAAGTGAAGAAGAAAAGAAAGGAAGGAATGATATATTGAGTTACAATAATTCGTATTTTTATCATTGTTTTATTTTAATTACCATTGCACCTAAGGAAAAAATGAAAAGGAAATGGAAATTTACGGAGAGCGGAAAGCATGTAATTTATACAATATGAATTACTTAACTGTTGAACCAACCTTTTAAATTATCAATGGCGTCTCAATATGGTCATTTTCTAATCAGGTTAAAATATTGGAAAGTAATCCGTGCAGTACTTGGGTGAATTCCTTTTCAGGAAGATCTCTAATATGACAAGGTATCTTATTCCAAAGTTTTACGCCAAAACGAGACATGGAGTTTTTGTGTATTTCCAGCTTTGAGCTTTTAACGTTGAGCAAAGACCAAAATGTTTTCTTTTATGAAATGCCGAAAATCAGGAAGCCGAAACTGAACAGCTCAGAAAAATTCGCCTCCGTTTCAATAAATGTCGCACTAATTTCCCCTCAAATAAAAACATTCCGCTTCTTATATAACTGCCATTTAGTCGTTAAACATTTAATGACATTCTAAACTTTATAATGTTGCCAAGACGGGCAAATTCGTTATTTCGACTGCACTTATCACCCACAAATGTTAACTTAAGACATCTCTCGTTGTCGCAATTCAAAGAAAACAAAATTGATGAAAGCCATAAAATCCGGGTTACACCGTATTTACTCGATTAAACGCCACGGCGTTTAAACATGTTTCTCTTTTAAATAAAAAACGATCTACGGTAGTTGTTGTCAGTGATTTTAGAAAGATGATTTTGAAATAAAAGCCGCCCTCGAATAAATACCGCATCGGACATGCTCAAAATTTAATAAAGTTCCAACATGTCGCTTTTTTGCTGAGATAGAGTTGTAACTGTCTGGCTTGTACGTGCACTTCTGTTTTTATTACTATTATTATTATTATTATTATTATTATTATTATTATTATTATTATTATTATTTTACTTCACTTTATTACTTGTCCACATTTACCTTTTAGGGCCAGAACCAAACCATGGTTCTAAGGCACTAGAGGAGTGTTTGTTCAATTTACTTGATTGAGAGGACCTTTCTCAGAGTGTGTGCTGTTCCCAGAAGTGCTATTTTCTGGATTTCATGTGGGTTATTGTTACCTGGGATTTCGCGCAGCTGTTTTTCAGTGCCTTTCCTAATAACTCCAAGGGCACCTACGATAACAGGGATTATCACTGTTCTCATCTGCCACATACGGGCTATTTCTATCTCCAGATCTTTGTATTTAGACAGTTTCTCTGATACTTTAATGGAAGTGTTTTTGTCCGATGGTATGGCCACGTCAATTAAGGTGCACTTGTTTTCCTGCTTATTCTTGATCACAATGTCTGGGCGATTTGCTGTTATTGCTCTGTCTGTGTGGATGGGCATGTCATACAGGATAGTGATATTATCTCTTTCTACCACTGTTTTTGGTTCGTGCTCATACCATTTGTCCACAGTGTCCACATTGTATTCCCTGCAGATGTTCCAGTGTAGGTGAGTTGCGATCTTATTGTGCCGGTGGATATATTCTGTCTTTGCCAGTTCTGGGCAGCCTATGTAATGCGATCTATGGTTTCTTGGGATTTATGACAAAGGCGGCAATGAGGGTCAGTGCCATCTTTTATAATGTGGTGCTGGTACGCTCTGGTGAGGAGAGCTTGGTCCTGCGCCGCTATAATTAGTCCGTCTGTTTCCGATTTAAGCCCACTCGACTTGAGCCACTGGTTTGTCAACTTTATGTCAACGTCCGCTTCTCTTATCCGTGAGGGGTATCTACCATGCATTGGTTTTTCTTCCCATCTTTTCTGTAGTTGTTTCTGGCCTTGGTGTTTTGCTTTTGCCTTGATTATCTTTGCATATGGAATTGCAGTTTCATCGTCTCTTCGGGGCGTCTCTTGGAGGTCTAATTCATGTTTGTACTTTTCAGCTTCTTTTGTGATAGAATACAGCTTTTTCTTTTCTTCATGTTGCTGGACCAAGTGTAGGAGTCGATCATTGCTTGACGTCAAGTAGGCATCTAGGCCAATAGTGGTAGTCTTATAGGTCAGTTCTAATTGGACAAGGCCTCGTCCGCCGTCTGCTCTTGGGAGATATAATCGATCAATATCAGCTTTTGGGTGATGCATTTTTGCCGTCGTGAGTAGCTTTCTAGTTTTAGTGTCTAATTTCTTGATCTCAGATAATTTCCAGTTAATTACATTAAAGCTATATGTAATTACTGGTACAGCTAAGGTGTTTATAGCTTCAATCCGGTTGGAAGCGTTAAGTTCACTTTTTAATACCAATCTGGTTCTTTTATAATATTCTTTCCGGATCTTCTCTTTCATGGCTGCGTGCTGAATGCCATCTCCCTCATTTACTCCAAGGTACTTGATTATTATTATTATTATTATTATTATTATTATTAAAATCCTCGAATAAAAGCCCCGTTCTTCTGATTGGGTGCGGCGTTCATTGGTACTTTTGCTTCTATCTGCGGCCTTAACTAATCGAGTAAATACAGTAAACGGCCTTTTTTTACTGAAGGGGCTCGTATCATTCGGCTGAGAATATCAGGGATTTCAGTGAGCAACTGTAGAATTAATACTGGGCCGCTTTGGTCCACCCTATTTTACATGTGTTGGAGGTTCTTGAAGAGGCATAGCACAATTCACTTTACTGTTATTCACTGTATGGCAAAACGTCGCCTGCATTCTATAGTCTAGCTAACTCTGGCTCCAAAAGTGAGTACGTGCAACTTAATTTCGTTGGGAAAAATGACCGGAATTTGTATACTTCTCGATCACTAGGTCGTCCTGACTTTCTGGAAAATTACAAGAACCGTTATATTCGTCCATTTCTGTACCAGCTTTCACTGTAGTTTCTCCAACATACGTCGACTGTGTTATTTCTATCTTTAAAAATAAACTTTTAAATTAAACGGATTTAATCCCATTTTCAGTATTTTCCCAGTTTCAGCACCTAAACATTTCCAACATTAATATCAAACCGGAATATTTGGACGAACGGACGATTCCACGACGCGACCCCCTCAACACATAAGTAATAATAATTAATAATAATAATAATTAATAATAATTAATTATTTACTTATATAGCGCCCTTTAACATTTATGGGGTGATCAAAGGCGCTTTACAATCCAAGAAAACTAATATTACAATAGAGAATTACAATAAAAATGCTATTTACAATAGATAATTACAATAACAATACTAAAATAAAATAATGATGATAAATAAATAAATAAATAAATAATGATAAATGAATAAAAAAAGTAAATAAATGAGATACAAAATACCGATAAGATTGTAATGCGAATCTAAAACGCTTGCTTAAAAAGATAGGTCCTAAGAGATTTCTTAAATAGCGGTAGCGAATCAATCGTGCGGATTTCCGCAGGCAAGCTGTTCCACAGCGCAGGCGCAGAGGCATGAAACGAACGGGCACCTAAAGTTGTGCGCATAACCCCTTTTGGGCGTTCTAAAAATATTGTATCATTATTGCGTAATGAATAACTAGACGATGATCTAATACAGATCAGATTACTTAAATAACTAGGAGCCATGCCATGAATCGCCTTAAAAGTAATCATCAAGATCTTAAATTGAATACGATAATTTACTGGCAGCCAATGAAGGTTGTAAAGTACCGGTTTAATATGATCGAATTTCATTGTGTCCATTATAAGCCTGGCTGCCATATTCTGTATGCGTTGTAATTTCGATAGTCTGTACTTGAGTAACCCATATAATATACTATTGCAATAATCCAGCCTTGAAGTTACATAAGCATGGACTAATGATTGTCTGCATTCCTTAGATAAGTATTTCGATATACGCCTAATGTTATGAATGTGGTAGAAGGAGGTCTTGCATATCTGGTTAATATGGCTTTTCATCCCGAGAGATTCGTCCAACATAACGCCGAGGTTCCTGACACTGGAAGAACGATCAATCTTCTGGTTGCCAACTTCTATGCTAGAAGAACGAAGTTTGCTTAACTGCTGACGAGTTCCGATAGCAAGGAACTCAGTCTTCGTGTCGTTCAATAGCAGCCGCCCATCAATCATCCACTTTCGAATGTCCTTAATACATGCTTCCATAGCGCGATGCGCGACATCCTGGGCATCATCATCACCCGGCCTAAAGCTAAGGTAGAGTTGGGAGTCATCGACGTAGGAGTGACTTGAGGAAGGTGACGTTCAATGATCTTGAAGAGGGAAGAGGTGTAAATAACGAACAACAGTGGACCCAGGCAGGAACCCTGAGGAACACCGCAGTCCAGAGAAAATTCCTTTGACATCGATCCATCAATTACGACTCGTTGACTCCGACCAGACAGGTACGAGCGGAACCAGTCATGCGCTTTACCCTGCAAGCCCACAACCTTGGTCAGCCGATCTAACAAGATGGAATGATCGACCGTGTCAAACGCCGCACTAAGATCCAAAAGGATCAACAGAGTCACGTGTTGCGAGTTCATTTTCAGAAGAACATCATTCATGACTTTCAGCAAGGCCGTCTCTGTGCTATGGTGTTCACGATAAGACGACTGCAGCTCTGGATAGATGTTATTGGTGACCATCTGACCATGCGTCTGTATGAACACAGCCTTTTCTGTAAGTTTGGAAATATATTGTAAATTACTGACTGGTCTGAAATTCTGAAAAATCGGTTCCAGTCCGAGCTTCTTCAACAAGAGATGGACCAAGGCACATTTTCACTGGTCAGCAAATATACCATTCTGCAGTGAAAGATTAATGATCTTGGTTAAAACAGGGAGCAGAGTGTCAATACAGGCGACAAGAAGGGGAGTTAGCATAGGATCAAGCGCACATGACTTCTTGGGCGTGGCCTCAATCAATTTCCGTACTTCATGTTCAGTGAGCAGAGTACAACTGGTCATTGGCTCAATCGAAGATACTTCAGGCTGGGAGTCAATATTACTAGGTGACACGTCAGCTGACAATTCATCGAGCTTACCCTGAATGGTGACAATCTTCTGGGCGAAAAATTCACCGAACTTATTGGCAAGAGCAGCTTTGTCCTTAAAAGGTGGAAATTGAGTTTCACGACCGCTACCAAGCAACCGCTTTATTACCGAGAATAATCTCTTCTGATCGCCACAGTTCTCATCGATGAGTTCTCTGTAAAACACCCTGTGCGCCTCCGTCATAAGGTTGTTAGTTTTATTTCTCAAGACCTTATACCTCCGTAAATCAGAAAGGAGGCCAGTGCGACACCATCTTCTCTCTGCCTAACGCCTCTCCTTTCTCACTTCCTTAATATCAATGTTAAACCAAGGGACCAGAGGACGCACTGGAATAGATCTAGTAATAAGTGGAGCATGACGGTCTAATGCAGACGCAAGAGTGGTGTTGTAACAGTGCACCAAATCGTTGAGATCGTCTGGAGTGTTAATACACAAATCTGAAGCAGCAAGCTCATTAGACAGTGCAGCAGTGTCGATATTCTTAATCTTCCTAATCGTTTTCGTCTTCCTGGTGATTGTTGGCTTGTCGAGATTGAGCAAACAAGTAACAGACCAGTGATCAGATATATGATAATCACTAACAGGTGGATCCTTGACCAGGGCGTCGCATTGCCGTGTGATAATTAGATCCAATTTGTGCCCCGATTCGTGAGTAGGCGTAGTAACATGCTGCAGCAAATCCATCGCTTCGAGTAGATCAAGAAATTTCGCGCGAACAGGATCCCCGACAACATCTACATGAATATTAAAATCGCCAGTTATCAACAAGGGCTCAAAGGAAAGGATGATTGACTCCAGATAGGCTGAAAACGCCTCAAAGAAGACATCAACAGACACAGGATGAGAAGAAGAATACTGCAGGCGATACACAACAATGACGCGGACTTTCCGAGAGCCCCGACCAAGAATGATCCACTCAGAGAACTCGAATGACTTTTTCTCGCCAGCCGCGATTCTCGTCACGCTAATACTGTCACGGCACAATAAAGCTGTACCACCCCGGGAGCGACCAGATCTCGCATGATCATATAACATGTAGCCTGGCGGAGTCACCTCCGCTCTACGAGCTGAGTCTCTTTCGGTGAACCAGGTTTCAGTAATTGCCAAAATATCCGCAGCGCACGATTTAACATAGCACAGAAAGTCCGCAGATTTGCTTTTGATAGATCTTGCATTCAAATTGCAAAGTTTCATTGAGTTAGTTCCAAGTGAAGAGCACTGTGATCTATGGAAATTAAGACAATCTTCGTGTGCTAAAAGGATCAGTGAAATTTGATCGCATTCCTAAAAGCTCTAAATATTTAATCATGTCATCCTTTATCCATAATTTACTCTACCCGATGCAAACAGCTGTTAAAACCCATTGCGTTTCAAAACATTTCTTTCGACTAAAATAAAATCTCACTATATAGACTATTCTAAGTCATCAATGACACCTGAGACCTGAGACAACTCTTCATCAGCGACCGGATTTGTCTTGTAAAGACTAATTCAAAACTCACCTCACTTTAGTATCGATAGATCCATTTGCGACTGGATTTCCAGTAGACGTTTTCTACTTCAACTTTGCGCGCAAACGCAAGATTTTCCAGCACATTCCACAATTTTGTTTTCACGGCTTCCCGTCATCACGGAAGTTGTCAGAGCCGTTCATTCAATTAAAGTGTGTTTGTTAGGAAGTTTTCTAAACTCTCCGCTGTATTTTGAAATTCAATTTATCCTGCAGTTCTCGTTGATACCATAGTTTTACATTCTCGCCGAAACCTGAATATTTTTACAACATGATCTTTGATTTGGTTTTAAAGATTTCGTTTTGCTCGTCAGTAGCTTAAAAGTCGCTTCTCAAATCTTCTTTGTTTATAAGATGACGCTAAGCTTTCCTTTCATTTCTGTACTTTTTTGCGCTTACTTGTTGAAATACTAATATAACTGTCGCAAAGAAAATTATGCTCCGCAGTGTTCAATACAATTTTAACGTCCGCGTTCGATGGCATCTTCAATCTTTTTCCGTCTTCATCCTCCACTGTCAAACAGCTTCGTTTAAATTCTAAGCAAAAACACTGGAAGTTTTCTCTGTAGTGCCTGACATTACGGTGGAGCTTTTTCATAGCATTTTTTGTCGAGTTGCATTTTCTACTGCGTTTCCTAGTTGGGTGTTAGGTGCCGAGTTTGATCTGATCAAGATACATCCTCCATAAGGCGTCATAAACCGCTCGTCTTCATAACGAGCCTGAAAAAAATGACCATAATCGGTCTGTTAACTTGCTTCTGGCTCTTTTAATCAGCATATTTATTTCATAAATTCTCTACTTTTGCTTTTGCTTTTGCTTCCCTTCATCGCAATAGTTGTAGCTTCATATATTCTCGAGTATTTTCCTTTTACACTCCCAAGTTTTACATAGTTGAGATAACGAACTATAACGTTAGAGAACTTTGGACATCACACGTAACATCCCTCGTATCAATGTATAAAGTCTTCGGCCTTTACTGAATTATCTGTCTCGTGTTAATTTTCACTTGTTTCTAGTGAACGTGAGGCTACTGGAATATTTCAGTACTTTTATTTCCAGATGTATACATGTTTAAATGATCATACAGTGGCATTCAAGAAAACAGATAATACTGAGGGATGTAAAATGGTTTCTTTGTGAGAACACTGTTTCATTTACCCCGTTTCATTGCATGTTGACTGAAAAAGCAAGCGGAAAAAACAGACTACGCTTCGGTATAATCTTGGCACCATTAACAAGTTAAGAATGCAAAGGAAAAGAAATTTATACTTAAAGCAAATTCATTCTTTCGGTGCCGACGCATCGCAGGTTTACGGCAGGTGTGTAGAGTGTCGAACTGTTTCGGGCAAACTTTAATTGGAGATCAACGGAGTTGATAATGTAAATTGGAGATAACTGTTTAAGGAGAAACAAATCAATCACATAAGAAAGTATGCTTTGTGTAATAATTTTGTTTAGTCTCCTCGCCCGCTCAGACTATTTTGCTCAAGAACTGCGCGATCCTCGGCGCTTGGCCTGTTTTACAGTGTATAAAAAGTTATGACGTTGAAACAGGAGCCCATGTTGCAGGAATTAACACGCCACAGGGACATGTGGCAAAGACGAACTCACGCTTAGTAGTCCATAGTTCTTTCCGTTTCCGTAGCCTGCATAACAGGCGCTTATCTAC
The DNA here is from genome assembly GCA_016490735.1 of Pachyseris speciosa. Classification (NCBI taxonomy): domain Eukaryota; kingdom Metazoa; phylum Cnidaria; class Anthozoa; order Scleractinia; family Pachyseridae; genus Pachyseris; species Pachyseris speciosa. The sequence goes on from JAEMWC010000374.1 coordinate 668,438, forward strand.
CGTTTCCGTTACTTTGAAAGTTACGCTTGTTTTTTATTCTTTCCAAGTTTCTCCCAAGCCTTGTCCCTATGAGTATTACAAGAACCGCCGACCGGTTAGCTCAGTGGTAGAGCACCGGACTACCGTGCGGGAGGTCGTGGGTTCGAACCCCGGCCGGACCAACACTCAGGGTCTTTAAATAATTGAGGAGAAAGTGCTGCCTTTGTAATGACATCTACAAACGGTTAGACTTTCTAGTCTTCTCGGATAAGGACGATAAACCGTATGCCCCGTCTCACAACTCTTCATAATTCTCTGATTCTGTGGGACATAAAAGAACCACTAGGGACGCAACAAAACTCTGGCATTGACCACCCCTAGTGTCTGTCTTAATTTGAAATTTACATTACGGGGGCACTCATAACTCATCTTCATTAATTGTAAACTGCGTTATAAGCAGTCTGGCAAAGTCCCTCGGCCAGTGTTGTAATGCGCATTTGAATATTGCATAGAAAATGCGCAATATAAATGTGATATATTATTATTATTAATTATTATTAATTATCGAGTATATTTTACAATGTAAGGCAACTATTATCTAAAATATAGTAATTTACAGTTATAACAATGATAATAACAATTGAATCACTTAAAATATTTAAATGTAAAAAACGTCCTCCACTCTCTTTGTCCTACAGACCTGTATGTTCCGGAAAAGATAATACTTTTGTGTTTTCTGCCTCAAGGTGTAGTTAGGCGCGTCTAGGAGTGGGCTGGGAAGCAGGTGGTGCAGAGGGTAGCTGGGGGACTTCATTTTCGCCACATATTTGTAGCATAAGTGTACTCTTCTATTATCTAACCTACCTAGTTCACCTAACTGTAAGGCATGAGCATACGACTCTGCCTCGGGGTAGATTATGTTAAGCGCCCTTTTTTGCACTCGCTCTATGGCTTCGGACAGGTAAGCAGGGATGTCCTGCCAGACTGGTAAAGCAGACTCTAAAACTGGCCGAATTGTGCTAAGGTATATCCTCAAGATGTTGGGTTGGCTCACCCTGGCTCTGTGCAAAACTCTAAGGGAGTATAACTTCTTACAAGCTTTCTTAATAATGTAATCAACGTGACAGTTTTACTTCAGGTCATTGTCCATAATAACTCCTAAGATCTTATAGGTATTGACACGCTCGATGACATTGCCGCCAATTATTATCGGGTTACTGAGACAATTAGAGTTGCGTAAGAAATTAATATGCATACAAAATGTTTTCGAGTTCTTATCAGCGTTGCCTATTGTTGTCTTGTTTTACATGCAGGATACTGCAGTGACTTGGATCTTGGAATGCAAAGTGGTTCAATCCCAGATAACAGGATAAATGCTTCCTCTGAGCTTAACGCCAGCACACCAGCCAAGAATGGCCGATTGAATTATGCAGCTGGATCATCATGGTGTGCATCCACAAATGACAGTAATCCATATCTACAGATTGATCTGCAGACACCTCACATCATTTGTGCTGTGTCCACTCAGGGGAATGCTAAAGGAGATGAGTGGGTGGAGACATACGCACTACAGACATCCAGAGATGGAAAAACGTGGATAGATTATAAGGACGGTGGACAAGTTGAGGTGAGCTGTTGGAGTAGTGTGGATATAGCCACTATTTAATCAGGTAGAATAAAAAAACCATCAGGCGAGTTTGAGAGATATATCCTTCAGTTACTGTAAAGGGTGGCTGAAGACAATATACAACTACTTGGTATACGGCTTGTACATTTGTATGCAAATGTGTTGTCGATCATAGTTTGTCATTTTCCATTTTTTTCCCGAATTTCAGGTTCTCAAGGGAAATTTCGACAGCTCCACAACAAATAAGAATTTTATTTACCATGGAGTCTTAACAAGGTGGTTGCGATTCTTGGGGAGAGATAGCCATGGTGCGTTTTGCCTGAGAGTGGAGGTGTTTGGAGTGAAGCAAAAACCAGGTAAAACAACAATGATGCTTTCATGTGACTCTTTACGATCAAAACTGCTTTTAACAATCTATCTTAATGTTTTGAGTGTATTTTATTTTTATTACTGCGGGTTGATGTTTTGTTCAGTGTCCTTCAACGGTGAATTAGTGGCGAGGAGCGTTGTGTGACGAGATACGAACGTCTGCGTAGGAGACTAATTCAAGGGAGTAATATCAGAGAACCATGGGAATTATTATGGTCCCCAGTTAGTAAGGAAACACTACTCAATTAATCTACCAGGGACTTCGATAAAATTGAAAATGTAAGAGGTATTAAATTAAAATATCGTAATTCTACAATATTTCATGAACAAGCCAAGACATTTTGTGAGTAAGGTAATTCTGTATTAAGAAGTCCAAAGTTATGTTTCAGAAGAGCAATAGAAAATAAATTTTCATTACTGGAAGTGATTGTATGTTTAAGTCCTGGACAAGATCGATCTGATCAAAACATACCTGTAGGGTCGCCAGGACGCTGGAGTGGGTTTGTTGCATATATGTCAAGGTTATAGATGTTGTAGTGGCTTCTACAATAAGTTTTTTAGTCCTCTACCAGTGATTGTAGAAATAAAATTACACCTTTCCTGCTCTGGGTTAGAAAAACACCAAAAATATTGACAAGTAAATTAATACAAAAAGGCAATGTATCCGTTTTAGCCAGTATAATCAGCTCTGCTTCTTTAAATTACCTCCCTTTTTTGCCGTGTAATGTAAAAAAAAAATCAGTTATTTCATGAATTGAAATGATGCTCTTTGGATTGCTAACAGAAAACGTCGCTGCTGGCAAGGTCACAGAACAATCTTCCACCTACAGTGACAATTACACCAATGGTACATCAGCTAAAGCAGTAGATGGGAATTCTGTCCGTGATTTTAATCATGGACATTGTTCACGTACTTTGGAAGACAGTCCCAGCTGGTGGCGAGTGGACCTGGGTGATCGCGTGCCAGTGTTTGAAGTGCGCATAGTCAACAGGCTTGTGTGGTCTTCTAACAAGTCGTCTAACATGAGCAATCGGGATTACAAAATAACATTAGGTGAGCACCTTTGTAGCGATCAGTGTAGAAATGTCTGTAGAAAACCAGTAATTTCCAGAAGTTTTGCGCTGTTATTTTCGAAGATAACTATTCAAATATGTTAACAGGAATTTTCAAGTTTAACTCTCGCCGGCGTTTCTCGCTATTTACAGTCAAGGCCTCTTCTGGACGTTCGCGCCAGTTGTTTTTGAGCATCCCTGATTCGCAAGGAAGGCATGCCGCAATCCCATTCTACGTCATACATTGAACGCGCGGGGCCTAAGACGAAATAAAAAACAGGTCATGACCACTGCTGATTCGCCTCAGTAACTTTCCATGTATGTACCTCTTTTGAGCGAACGGTGGCTCCTGACTTTTTGTTGATAGACCAGGTCCAGTAGATTGTTTACCCAAAAAAATTCCCGGAAAGTTTGGTTTTGAATTTTCGTTCGGAAAGAACGGTACGCGTTGTTTACCAATTTCGGATTGTTGTGCCGCGCTAAACTAGATTCTAGTTACAACATGCAAGAGGCTTGAAACTAGTGCGAAACATGAGAAAGTTGTAAATGGTAAGCGAATTTCCATTGGGAACGTCCCAACAGGAAAAACAGGACTACCTTTACAGAATTTCCGTTTGTCCCGCGCGGGAATTTTCCTGTGGAACGTGCCAGAAAAAGGTTTACCATTTACATCCCAGCCGGGGATTTTCGGGAATTTGTGGTAAACGGTAAACAACCATACTCACTCTATTTTCACAAGGGGAAGCGCAAATGAGTGTGAGAAGCTTTAATGTTTCTGTTTTTCTACTCTCCTTGCATCTCATTTTTCCAGTGTGCTGTTGAACCACTAGCCTTAATCCTTTTGAAAAGCCGTATATTCTTCCTGTTAGAATTGCAGAAAAGATTGAAATGTAGACATGCTGCTTGAGTTTAGACCAACATCGAAGCCTAGATTAGACCAGAATAGATTGCAGAGGTCATTGTTTTTGGTTGCCATAAATCAAGATAATCTACCTTGCATTAATTACCGTATAAATTCGAGACCACTCCGGTGAAACCCGATTTTTCTTTCCTTTCCTTTCTTTTCTTTTTTTTTTCTTTTTGTAGTTTTGCCTGTCTGACACGATTTAGCCAATTATTTAGCCAATTTCGAGTTAATTATTCTCTCTGTAACGTGCAACTCAAATATGTTTCCGCTGAATAATGAGCTGGAAGCGGTTGAACAAAAGCATTAGTTGCCTTTCATTACCTCACCATTCAAGCGAATGGATCATAAGCAAGGGAGTGTTATTACCTCCCCTGATCATCTCTAGATTCCACAGGAAAGCTATCGCAACGATAGCCACCGGACGGAGACAAAATGGAGAGTTTCGTTTTGTGCTGTGTTTTTTTGTTGTGTTTTTGGTCGATAAAAGTGGCCTTTCCAATTTAACATCTCGCCAATTTCACTTTTAGGAAGCGTACAAGATATGACTGTACGGATGGACCGTATCACCTGATAGTGCCTTCCCCAATTACACATTGGACGCTTTCCATTCGAATGGAAAAAACTGGGGAGAATTTTCTGTCAAAAGGAACAGAGCAAAATTTCCTCAATCAAAATGAAACGAGACGAGCGTGTTTCTTTTGCACTGAGTCACTCCTTAAGAGACTGGGTATTAAGCAAAACAGCACCAAACCGCACATTAATTCATCAAGGAGCAATGAACTAGTGGGACGCTGCAAATGGTACAGGATTTTTCGATCATTCCAGTAAAAACGAGAAAAGAGGAATACCTCAAAAAGTATTCCTTTTTGTTAGAAAAATTTCCAGTGGAAAAGTCTGTTCCATTTGATTTACTACCGGAACAACCGGGTTTCCGTGAAAAAGGAAAGCGCCCATTATGAACTATTTACATCAATATTCTTTCTCTGACAGTGTCTTTCTGTGGTATGAATACCATCACTTCGACCAATCATATAAGATATTCATGAGCTTCCATTTGTGTTAGCATTTTTTTTTCTTTTTTTGTTTGCTTGCTTCTATTGTTTTCTTGGGTGTCTGTGGGTGGAGCGGGTACCTCAGGCTAAGCCATCACTCTCTTTAGTGATGTAGCTGTTTTGTTTTATTTTTACCCTGTATGCAATTAATTAAATTTTTCACATGCTTCGCCATATCTCACCAGCATACTTGTCTATAATTTGGCGATTATCGATCATTTGCTTTTTTAAGCAAATCGTCATACACCTGTGGATACGTAAGCAAAAGTACAATTACTCGATCATACTTGACGATGCGATTTTCAGTTTGTGTGAAGAGAATGGGATGAGAATGGGCACGACTGAGAAAAGAGGGTTAGAAAATTGGGTGATTGGGAACATTTTTGACTTGACAGTCCTGGCAAAGCTATCCAAAGAAACTGTAACTAATTTAGTTGTTTGTTAAATTGCAGGAGACAGTCCAAATGTGACATACAACCCTGAGTGTGTGGGACGGTACGGTTTTACTGATTTTATAGCTTCAGCTGTTTGTCACTTTAAACAGAGCCGGTGGCGGTACTACTTATATTTTGACACTGGCAGATATGTTGGCATCATAACCACAAGAAGACAGTTTCTTCAGCTGTGCGAGGTGGAAATCTACTCACGAGGTAATTCAAAGAACAGTTTCTCATCTTGTTTCTTCTTTTAAATCGAAAAAGCAATCTATATATGAGTGTCTTAGCATTCTTAGCATTAGAGAATTTTGTACCCATCTCCAGGTACAACTTACAACTATCCACGAAAGTCCAATTTTTTATCGGAGGTCATCGCAAATGTGTAGCCAGTTACCTAGGCTGACACTTAAAGATAAAGAAACAAACTTTGGTTTGAGTGAATTTCTTGAAACTGTTAACTGGTGAGCCTGGAACTTTGATGGTCTTTCAGATCCTTAAATGTGGCATGACGACAAGTAAAGGTGGGGGGGGGGGGGGGGCTGTCACCCCCTTTAGTAATTTAGACAATAGTTTCAGTAGCTTTCATCCGGGCACAAAAGGCATTCAGTAGCGGATACTTCGTTTATTTTATATTTTTCTTTTATTTTGTCTGATACTGAAATGAAACTTTTAAGGTTTGGTGGTTATATCAAGGTTAATTTGCCATACAAAATTCTGTGTTTTGAAAGTATTTTATAGTGCTTTTATAGTCTATATTCAGCGATTATTTGTTGACTTCAATACGTTCTGGTGTAATTTACATAATGTTCTGGAAAGTGTGTTAATTGGGTTACTTGATGATCAGCTTTCAGTTAATTTTACGGCCAATCGTAAGCTATCAACCAGCAAATTATTCATTCATCGGTTTCCAGTTAATTTTAACAGATGCCAGGAATTTTTTGACCAAACTATTAAGTATGCGAAAAAATGTCAGTGCAAATAGTTCAAAATTAGTATCACGGACAAATGAAAGTTTGAGCGTTTTCCAACTCTTGCGAATTATACAAAGAGCTTGAAATATTTATCTATGTTCAATATGGAAGGCACTTTCTTTTCCAACTATTCTCAGGGCAGGGAGAAGTCTTGTATTAGAAACTATCTTTTTGACCAAGAAGTTACCGCAGTATATTTTCACCAGAAAATGAATCAGAGCTGTTGCTGCGGTGTTACTTTTTAGTGGTTAAGTTTACTTTTTGTACAACCCTGGTAAATGAACACGAAATGAATAATGTTAAATCACCTGACCACCTGCCTGAGGAACTGTGCGGGTAGATGATAATAGTGGGTAATTAGTCAGGTGCCGCAAACACCTGATTCTTAGACATGTGTCAAAGTCAGACTGAAGATAATAAAGCACACAATGCAAACTGCCAACAAATGAACTTGATGACAAGACAGCTCGTGGTGACAAAACTGAGACACCAGCGCACTCTAACCTTGAGTCTACCTGAGGCTCTTCCTTCTCTTTCTTTGCGGCCACCGTTTTGTTTCCATACAGCCTCAATTGTATGCACTTTTTAGCCTTTTTGCCTGAAACAACTGGGATCAATTTTTAACTATTAGCTGGGGAATGCCGTATTTTTAGCTTATGGCTGCGATATTTTTAGTGGAAGTTTCCTAGGGGCGGGTCCGGGAATTTTTGATGGGGGGGGGGGGGGTGGTCCAAACGTACCTCAAATTACTTCTTCTCGCCACTCCGTCACCCTCCACAACAACTCCCCCCTTCTCCCTCCCCAGGGAAGGGAACCCCCCCCCAGCCCTCCCCCTGGATCCGCCACTGTTTCCTGATCTCAGCAAAGTTGATTATAAATTTGACTCCAGCAAATGATTTGCTGGAGTCATACCGGGTTTCGTTTGTTGCTGTGCGGGAGTGTCCTGTTGCCTACTCATGAGAAGCTGTTTTGTTATGGAGTTAGTTTGGTGACAGTTAGCAATGAGCGCTATATTATCTTTAGTGTCACTTGATCACCATATGTCTTTGGTTCTTTAAAGAACCAGGTAATTGTGTGACTAACCCACGATCAGCAGATAACCGCGCAGTCACACAGGCAGGTGATCAGGTGTTGTAACTCTTGCCTTTCTGCATGACTGAGTTAGCCTGCGCTAAATCTAAAATTGGCCAAAAAAGTGCAGCCATAGCTACAACTTTGATTCATTTTCGTCTGGGTCATTAGAGTAAAGTGTTTATGATGCGAGGCCATTGCTTGCCTCGAAAATAGTGGGAGCAAAAAGTACCAAATAACTCGTAAGAAGCAATCTGTGTTCTTAAGGTGGTCTAAATGCATTCTGTATTGTTTTTCTTGTTTTTTTTTTTTTTTTTTGAGGGGGGTGGGGGTTCTCACAAGAGTTGGAAATTGGTTGTGCTTTCTCTGGCCTTAAACGTTAGTTTGAATTTTACCTATGGACACTGTATTACGCATCAGGCGTCTGAGACGCGTAATATAAATATATGAAAAAAAAAGTAGACGCGGTAAATGTTTCAATAAATAAAAGTCTGAAATTAAAAGGAGTCCGGAACGACTTAGCACACGTCTGAGCTATCTGTTAACTTCATGCACATTAATACACGAGAGTCACCTCTGGAATGTGCGTCGTAACACCGCCTCATTTTTTCTGGGGAGCAGAACGAAGCTGACTCAGATTGGTCTTAAATATTACACATCAACAAAACCCTTAAGTGGGAGGTTGGCGGATAACCACCTCTTCGACCTCTTTCTACAATACTGTGCATGAAGGTTGTTACAAAAATGCCTTCAGAGCGATATTTAGGAGGAAATAGCAAAATACTATAAACTGCCGCTTGTAAACTTTTGGGAGGGCTTATATCCGAGGGGGCTTATAACCGGAATAGAAAAAAGCGCTTCGAAACAAGCTCTAGCATTGCTGATCAAAATACGTTTTCCATTTACTGGTTTTTAATCAAACTTCAAAACGTAATAATAAATTTAATTCATTTGATTACATTTGGAACAGAACTAACACTAGCAACACGAACAAAACTGGAACGTAACAAAACGGAAGTTCTGACCTTTCCCTAGAAGTTCATCTTATTGTTCTACAATAATTACTTAACATTCTCTGCTTGAAATAGTACAGAATTACTAAAAAGTGCTTACGAGGTATTCGGTAGCCCCCCCCTCCGGGGGAGGTACTCCCTATAATGGCCTATACGGGAAGCGCTCATCTTGGTCAGCGGCGTATTTTGAGCGGGCACTCTTTTTTGCGCGGTAAATTTGACAGCTGGCCTGTTTTCGATTTCAGGTGTTTTCGAAAGTTAAAAAAGATGGCGATCTCCGTAAAACTATATGTCTGTTGGCTTTTTTGTTGGTGCTATTATCGCAAACTGAAGTTGAGAAAACGTTCAGAGCTGACTTGTTCCCTAATGGCTCTGAAGCTTCCTGTCGAGGCACAACTCACAATTCGCACAAATTACAGGTACAAGTTGAACGCGTAGTCCGCGTAGCTAGTTTGCTTGATAATCCGTTTATTCTCAGGAACCCAAACATGTCGGATATCCGAGTTTTAGGATTCAGACGATAATCAGTGTAATTTATTCGCCTAAGGACCTCTTTCCCTTGCCAATAAAATGCGGGTTCGATGGCTCCAAAACATCACGACAAACATCGCCTCTTCAACCGACAACGTTCAATTTCATTCAACACAATATCTACTGGGAAAGTGTTCTTCTCGCCGAAACGCGAAAAACTGCTTTTGCAAACTTTCCTGTATATCAGCGCGATGTTTGGGGTTGGGGACATCTGAAGAAAAGAAGATTTAAAAAAATGTTATTTCATTCGACCCACCAAAAGTGCTACTTTCCATTCTTGAATTTGTCCTGTATTCAACGTCGGCTGCGATCCTTTCAGCTGGGAATGTGCAGTGTCTCCTGGAACTGATTATAACATCAAATTCCGGAACAAGTATTTTACCAATCCTATCTGTCATCTTGGTGACCCCTACTCCAGCGATTGAAGCATACACCTGCCAGCTATCTCGTGAACTGCGTATGTTCAGCTTGGACAGGGATAAACTAGAAATTGATTATTTGGTAGAAAACTTGAGAAAGAAGAGTGACCTGGGATTCGACCGTGAGGACCTCTTTTGGACCCTGCAAATTCAAACTCCAGGAATTCACTTGTATATACTGGAATTCCACTGCCACTATCAATCCACCTTCCCATTTGCTACAGCTGCTATTACAATGAACTGGATTAATCAACTTAATCTACTTGTAGACAAAGTTAAAGACATCCAACCAGCTCCTGTGACTGATAGAAGTGACCACGGATCGGAATCATTTGTAAAGCCCTCTTTAGCGCAGACCGGATTTACATTCTGTAAAGAAAACTGCTGCTCATCTTTAGAGTTTACCAGGTTGCAGACACGTGAGAAACGTTTGGAGAACATGGAGTTTCAGTTTCTTAAAGGAAACCTTCACTCTTACAACAAATTGGCGCTAAATTGTACGTAATAATTACTAGATTTCAAATTTTGTTTTAAAACGTGGCTATAACATTTAACTGTACAAAAAAATGGATATCATCATCGCCTATTTTCGCTTTTAAATTTCCCGGGCGCGACCATTTGGATTTGATGACGCGTAATGGTTGCCCTATTGTTCAACACAAAGGATTTTCTGCTTCATTTGGTTCCTGACTGACAATAGCTGCAACCATTACACGTCATCAAATCAAAAATGGCGGCGCCCAAGAAATTTGAAAGCGAAAATAGGCGATATCGATCTTTTTGTACACTTAAATCTTATATCCACGTTTCAAACCAAAATTTGAAATCTAGTAATTATTTTCAACAATCCAGTGTGAATTTGTTGTAAGTTTCAAGTCTATTTATTAATAATTTATGACATAATATTACAGAAATATGCACTGCCCACAGTTAGCAAAGGCTAGTCGGGGCGAGCAGTGTTAAATACGTATATTATAAAATAAATAAAAGATTTACAGAGCAAGAGATCCAAAATTCTAAACAAATTACAAATACATCAATACATTTAAGATATGGCAAGAGAACAGAACAAGCTGAGGTCTTATAGTTTTGCTAATAAATTACACAAATCAATATAATCATCGCATGTTGCAAGTCTCTGGAGGAGGAGATCATGAATTTCACTTTTAAGAGTGGAGGTTCCCTTTAACTTCATGACTGTCGGCCCTTTAAATGAACAGGAGATAAAGAAGCTCCAGCAGTTAACTGTCAACACAGCACCTGCAAGACTATCTTTGCTCTGTTGGAAACGGCCTCTGTTGCCACTTGGATATAGTGAGGTCTTTCAGGAAATGGTTAAACGAACGATGTGAAACTTTGCAGGAAAAAATCGAGTTCTTTGGTAACAGGTGAAAACTATGAGACGATTAGTATCTACACCAGAATACCAAATAGTAAGCCCCCTGTCCAAAAGAAGTTCACCCTTTAATGAGTATTACTACACTGGCAAGAACCATAGAGAATGGCTTTGACGTAAAAGACTTTTACCTAACATTAAATGGGAGAATTCTGAGGGATCATTTGTCTATCAAAGAGGAAAAAATCCTCCCTTCATCTAAATTATAGACGTACGGTTGCGCGTGCGCGGTGGCGGTAAACCGTGCTGCTTTGCTGGGCAGGCAGTTACCCCTTAACTGCCTGTACGGGAAGTTATGAAGTCAAAGGACAGAGCCTTCAACCCAAACATATGTGTTTTGAACACTACAGTTGGGATAGAGACAATCACGTGAATTATGGGACGGGTGAAATAACATATATTCCGTGCTGTTCATGTCATAAAAACATCAAGTGCTTCCGGCCATATGGCTGTTCACACCACGTGTCCAACTTCTTGAACAGTACATTTCATGTTACGTGCAACAACGGCACTTGTGGTGTCCAGTCAACGACCATAAACAAGAATTTTATTTGTTTTTCCCGCAGTCAAGGCCTCCAACATTTTCGTGCGCAACAAGCTAACACTCAGTCATCAACCCTTATGAACGGCATGTACTCCCCATAATGGCATCTCATCATCTTGACATGGGCCATTTATACTCTTTATTGGTAACAAAACTCCCTCCCAGCTGGAAATTGCAATCAGTGGTGATAGAAC